>VDFB02257250.1:0-412593 GCA_007258455.2 Sequoia sempervirens | reverse complement strand
TGGTGAAGCATGAGTGAGCATGAAGTTGGTAATCAAGTATAGAGATGTATATTTTTTGCTTTGATACAAAACAAATATGTTGAATATTTGACTAAGTCTAGAATATAATTTTCAGTGTATAGAGCATCAAATTTTTGGTCCACATTGGTTCACCTTGAGGTATTTTTATTTGTAGTTCTAAGAAAATTTTGGTACATGTTTGAGGACCTTAAATCCAAAGTTTCATGTCTTTATTCCATCCAATGCAAAAGTTATGGTTGACAGAATATCGGGTTTTCCAGTGATAGTGTTGCCAATGTAGAGTACTTGTTTAGATTGGTCTACATTTCACCATGGAAGCATATTTGGTTATGTAGATTTATGGGAGTATTTACAGGTGTCAAAAGGATGTTTAGTCCAAGTGGTGTGTGTTTTGGAGTTCCATGTGCCAATTTGTGGAGAATCAGTTGGATATTTTGGTGTTGTCTTACCATTGACACTAACCTAATATGTTTGGGGTCGTGTGGAGTTAAAGGAAGTGTTGATCGATATAAAGGAGTTATGATGGGTCCCCTCTGACCTATTTTTATACATTACAAGTTTTGAATTAATGTGCGAAGTGTGCTTGTTTGAATCTTGAGCCAATTTTTTTTTGTTATACATAGTACATCTAATTAGGTTGACCTAATTGATATTGCAAGTGTTTATGGATGTAATGTGTATAAATAGAGGTTAATTTTGGTGTTGTAGAGATGTGATGTGTACTGTAGAATATACGTGATTTGAATTTCTAATTAGAGCATGCAAATGCTATGTGAATGTAAAGTAGAGTAGAGTCTGGAAGTTGTGTAGTATCAAGTGTGTTGATTCAACCTATTGAGCTCTAGTGGATATGTCTCTCCTGCTTATTCTAGATGCATTATTAGTAGTTTAAATCTTGGTAGTGAGACACCCTTCTCTATTTTCTCTTATTCTCTAGATAACGAGTCCTTCAGAAAGTGAGTCTAAAAGGTAGTGAGTCATTTTGTTATATGTTATGACTGGTTATAATATATTGTGAGCTAACCCTAATTGTGGTTTTTCCATTTTTGGGATTTCCACATAAAAATATGATGTTCATGTGTTATGTGCTTTGATGATTGCTTTGATGATTTTTTTCCTTACTATAATTTGAATATGATTTATGGAATGAATGTTTAAATGCTTAAGTGGTTTTAGAGAATACTTTTTCACCCCCCTCTCAGCATTCCAGGTGTTCAAAAATTGGTATCAGATATTGGTTCCTTCAATTGGATTAATCACTAAGGTAGATCTTTTAGTTGAATACATGGCTACTAGGAGATATCCTACCCCTTCAAAATAAATTCCTATGGTGGGATTTATTGAAGAATATTGAATTGTCGACATGGAAGGAGAACTTAAATTTTCCCTAGATGATTTGGATAAAGAAGAATCCAAGAACAAAGATCATAAAAAGGATCTTAGTGATGCAGATGAATGCATTAAAATATTGAGAGAGAAACATAAGAAAGTTAAAAAGAGACCCAAAAGCTCAAGAAATCAAATAAGATCATTCCTAGCCTAAAGTTGTAGATTGAAGAAATTAAAAGAGTTGAAGACTACCTGAATGCTAAAATAAAAGAAAAATGTAAAGAATGCTCAAAGCTTGAACAAGAAGTTGTAACCTTGAGATTAGATCTTGAGAAAATAAAGATTCAAGAAGAGCAAAACCATGCTTGATGAGATGATTGTAAATTAGAAGGGATCTAAAGACAAAGAAGGATTAGGATTTGAGAAAGGTGAAAGCTCAAAGGAAGATCAAACACCAAGCACTAAAAAGAACATTGAACAAAAGAAGAATGATAAAGAGAGCAACTTCAAAAAGGTCAGGAACCAGAATTGTGAATTCTAAAGACCACCAGTAATAGAACTAAATGCACAAAGGTACCCATCTTTTAATGGTTACTGCTATTCCTGCAATAATTTTGGACATGAGGCTATAGAATGTAGAAGCAAAATGAATGAAAATGCCAATAATTTCCTGGTCAATGTTTTACATGCAAAAGATTTGGTCTTAGAGCTAGTGAATGCATAAATCAAATGATGAATGACTATAACAATGGTATGATGTTTCAATCTTTCAGTGGATTATGTTATACATGCAATGGATTTGGGAATAAGAATAATTAATGTAGATCCATAGTAAGTCGAAGTAATCTTGTTCAAAATGTCAAATGCCACAAATACAACAAGTTAGGACACATTGCCAAATTTTGAAGATGATCTAGTAAAGAAGAATGATCTAGTGAAAAAGGATAATCTGGTAGAAATGAAGAAGGAGATGAACAAAATCTAGAAAAAAGAAAGAAGATACATATGTTAAGATTGAATCTGTGCCAACATCTATTGCATATGTTTCCTCTAAAAACTAAGTTAAGAGCTTTGGATCAGGGAGAGTCTTAATAGGCAATCACTAAGCTCCTACCAAAGATATGGTGTTGATGCCTTCAACACATGGATATGAGGTGTAGGTCGATATGATTGACCTATTGCTAAAAAAACCTATGGAAAATTTTAAGATGTGAAAGTTTGTGAAGCAATTGAAGGTGACTGTGCATTACAATTAGGGTTTATCAACTTTTTGGCTAACTTGAAATCAAGCATTTAATGTGAATTAGGTTATTCCAAAAGGGTTTATAAGTGATTTTACATTTGATATAAGTCATTTGTAAATGAGCATTCAAGGAGAGAAGAGAAGTGAAGGAGAAAAGTGAAGTGTTTTAGAATTCTTGTGTGTGAAACCCTAACTGGTGGTGATCAAAAGGTATTTATAGTTTCTATTTTCCCTAGTTTCAAAGTACTTTTCATTGTGTCAGAAAATGTATAACCCACAAGTTGTCAAGGTTGTGGACTAACTGCTAGAATAATGTTGTCATTGATGTCAAAGGAGGATCAGAGGAGAGATGAAGTTGATCCTACAAAGGAGATTGTTGGTAGGATGATAGAAGGTGTTTGTGAGAGCAGTGGACCTAGTTCTGGAAGAGTTGGTGCAGAGTGATCAAGATAGAAGCATGCTCTATAAATGATGTCAAGGTGAAACATTGCCATGAAGTGGTGGCATGTTGTTACATGAAGTTCTTCCATATTTTAGAAGATAAATCAAGTGCCAAATTCGATATGGGTTTTTTGAGAGCATTCTAGAGATGTGCTTTGCAGGTCTAGAAAGTGAAGGATATGCTCATAAATGAATTATGCCTACTTTTAGGTGTTTTAGGATTTATCAGTTGAACCCTAAGTTTTTTGCAATAATGGTTCCTAACCAGATCTTCTAATTTGTTGTTGATTGTCAATAGCAGGTAATCGGTCACATAAGTTATCACTTATGTCATTGAATTTGTGAGGTTGAATGGCCCCCCTGCTTAGCACTCAAGGTTACATATTCATCGGTTTTGGAAGACTATATAGTTTAAGTGGGAGTCTCTTTTGTGTCCCTTCGAAGTTATGATGGAGATGTATCAATGACTGTGATCAAGTTGATCAGATAATGCCTGTCATTCCATTGTGTTTGTGGTGGGTCCTTTTAAGCCTCGTGGGGAAGTGGGGAAAGGTTGTGATAAAAAAGGTTTTGATCAGGTGATGCACAATGATGGAGAACAAAACCTTGGTGGGTCCAGTAGACACATGAAAAAATATCACTTGATCACTTCACATCGCTATTGTGAAGCAAAGAATTTGGAGATTTGAGCGATGATTGATGTTAGTGGAAAGTGACATCAACATGAACAAGTGCTGAAATTTTGCTGCATTACTAGGTGTTAGTGCATCACTCTTAGGAACCCTTGAGACATGAAGAATTCAGTGATGAGTGATGAGTATAATGCGGTAGTGGAGAATGACATCAGAGGCAGACACATGGCATTAGCTCGCCAGCCCGCAGAGATTTTGTGGGCCCGTTGTCAGTGCTAGTGGGATAGTGGGAGAGGATGCTGATTGAATGAGAAGTTGATCCAATGTTGATCATTGATGGAGAGATAAAGGCATATGTATAAAAGTGATACATGATGTTTGATAAAAGGTACAGGTTCAAAGGTTGGTGATTGAACGATGATCGTTGTATCCATTCACATTGCTTAAATGGAAGCCAAACACTCATATGAAGTAGCGATAGGTGATGAAGGTGACTTAGGTTCATCAAGGAGATGGATGAACATTGGAAAGACAAAATGATTGGTTCCTCCAACATGCCGATAGTGTGGGTCCCAACTGAGAGGCGATAAGGATAGTTTGGTGATGTCTTGACAAATAGCGAAGGATCAAATGAGGTATTGAAACATGGTGAAACATGATTGATCGATGGAAAACTCACATCCTTGTTGTGAGTGTGTGGTAGTGTCTTGGTGGACCTTGACCATGGAAAGTGGTATATGAAGGATATGGATGGTGTAGATAAAAAGGAAGAGATCCAACGGTGATCATTGTGTCTCGGTACATCATGGAAATGAATGATGATGCCTGAAGCAAATCAGTGATACATGATGGCTTTGGTTCCAAAGGGGATGTGATCAACGATGGAAATTTAAAGAAGATCAATCCAACGGTAATCACTAGATGTGTTCACATCACAGAAATGGAAGACTAAGTCTTAAGTAAAGATGCGATGTGCGATGGCTATAAGGTGGATGAGATCAAAGGCCCAAATTCAAAGGAGGAAGATCGAATGGTGGTCGCTGCATCAATTCACATCGCTATTGTGAATTGAACAATTTGTGAGTTGTAGCAATGTGCGATGGTCATGAAGGTTATGAATGATGATGGAGATCAAGTGGAAAAATCTAATGGTGATAGCCATAGTTCCTCACATCATGGATTAGATCTTGGTTCCCTAAGTGTGAATACGATAAGTGATAGGCATGAGATGAAGATCAATGGAGAGTTTAATTGAAGCTAATCAAATTAATGTGTTTTAAAGGTGTCAAGATGAATGGAGAGCTCGAGGATCATGGCACGAAAGAGAAGATCAATGGATAGAATTCAAAGATAAAGATCTACAATGGCTATGATAGTGTGAATGAGGGTTTCGATTGGTAACCAACATATAGGAAGGGATTAATTGTTCCAACTGCACCTATGCCCAATGTTGATGAAGATTTGATATGTTAAGCTACAACACAGTTTGAAAAGGAGATGAAGATTAGAATAAAATCAAATGGATAGGAGAACACATTTAATACACATCAGATTCTAAGGTTTGACAGAGAGCTAATTTGGGAAAATTCTCTGTAGAAGAATTAAATGCTTTGTGGCTCGATGTAAGATATGATAATATTTGGTAAACCCTATCATATGTATTTATGATGAGCTAGATGATGGTGTGTGGATTGATGAACATGAAGCTTGATGGAGATTTCAATAGGTGAAGGGAACCCTAACAAAAGATTTGAGATGATCAGGACGGTGGTGCACATCTCGAGGTAGAGACAATAGGTCAATGATGAAAGAAGACGATCTGGTATTGTCTAAGTTTTGTATCTACAAGAAGTAGAAGTGTAGAGGAAGAGCTACGAGGGAAGATAGTGAATGCACATATGTGTGTAACCTAGACACAACACATATTATTATCTAGGTTTGCATTTAGGTGAGTATAGATGTATGAGACACTGCAAAAATGGAAAGAGGTGTAGAGAAGCAAAATAAAACACTGATTGTTCTATGTGTAGAGAAGAGTGTAGTGTAGAAAGAGAAGAGAGGTGCAAAGGTGTATGTGTTGCTAAGAGTGTAGCTTCAACAACAAAAAGTAAGTTGCAGTGTGTGCAACAAAGTACAAAATGTATTGATGCATTATAGGTTATGCATAACTAATTTTATGCATATTGTATAGGACTAAATTTGCACCCTTGGTGCAAATTCCCATTCTGCATACCCTCACCTTAGAAAATCAAACCCGAAGGAAAAATTCCACATCACCCACCTACCTTCCATACGCTTGGCACGTGTTTTGTGTGTTGGTGAGGGAATTTTTCTCAGGGACGTGAGAGCAGTGCACAGACATCTACATGACGCGCTACCATCCCTGACAGATTCCTACCTCTGGAGTCCATAGGGACGTTACACACCTCATTGGTGTCGAATTGTAATGCCTCTGTGTGACCAGCTGACCTAAAACGACTCCTTTTGGCCTTCAAATCCATTCATTTCACACTTCACTAGATCTTCTACACAACTCTTCACGATTCAAGCAACTTCATTCAATCTTCACATTTTGGGATCTCTTGAGCATACTCTTGAAGTATTCTAAATAGAATTTTTAAAACTCCATTGAGCATTGCAACAACTTGATAATCCATCTACTTCATCCTTGCATGTGTTGCTGAACCATAGAAATAGCGAGCTTAGAGTCTTGTGAGACCTCCCTTCATCACTGCCATGACTGTGGTGACTTTTCCAAGTTTGTTGCTTGCATTATCCCTTCATTGGCCTTAAGAGACTTTGGGTGGAGGTGGTATAGCATCATTTTACTTTTGCATTGTGATTTGATAGAGTAGCTTCATCTTTTGTAGTGTTCAGTGTATTCATTTCTTTCCTTTATCATACTTTCTACTTCATTGCTTTTCTAGCTATCCATGGAGGTGGAAACACCAAAATGGGGGTTTGAGTGAGGAAAACCCCTATACACCCCCAACAATTTCCCCCTCTTGCTCTGTGTAGGTGGACATGTGTGTGGAGCTCATTGGAGAATTGGTGCTTTTGTGAGTTGATATTCGTCACCCTAGTTTTCACCTACTTACTTTACCATTTTTTCCTTTACTTTTCATACTTTATTATTCTATTCTTTTCGTCAAAATCAATTAGCTAGGCTATTAAATAGGTTTTTGGAATTTCTTATTGTACTTTATGTTTTTTGACCATATGGATGCCAGTGCACCAGAGAGACACCAACACACTGTACTATTGTCCCAGACCCGTGCTATCGTCCTCAGACAAAGAGTTGTTTAAGGTGCAGTATTGACTCCAAAAACTAGCTCGTCTAGCCCCAACCATATTTTTTAGGTTTGTAGAGTGACATAAGCACTTGAGAGTGTTCTTCATTCTTGATCCTCATCCCAAAATGTCTGTTAGAGTGAGGTAAGTTAGGGAAACCCTCCGCTCTCGGCTCTCGGTGACTTGGAGCCTTGATGTGGTTGGTCCCCCTCTCTTACATTTTTGGTGAACCTGACGTGAACCATTTGGTTCCATTTAGCAGTACTGAAAGGTCATTTCCTTGTGTCCTAGGAGCATTGTAGATGTGAGTGTTGTGAGGAATTTTACCTTAAAACCCAACCTGCAACCCCTAATAGGTGTAGTTGGAAGGTCCAGTAGGCATTGTGAAATGAAGCCTTAATTGGGACATAGCGATATGTCACCATGATAATGTTGTCATGCACACAAGGGACAACACATAAGCACCAAAACATCACAAATTAAGCAAAGAAGAGAGAAAGATAACCAAATTGTAAAAAGATACAATAACATCACAAACAAAGGGCACATGGGTGATCTGATATTTTAGGGTCAGAGTTGCTCATAAATATATATAAGTATAGTAATAGTATATAGATGAACTATCATCAACCCCCTACTATATCTGATCATATGAAGAATACACGAGAAGATAAAATAAAAATAAAAAATTTGGGTCAACATGGAAGGGAAGCCTAAATTCTCCCAACACTTTGCATCATCCCCAATTTTCCAAAAATCAATACACATAATAGAGGAAGAATGATGCCACAAATAGAGGAAGTTTTACGACACATAATCACTCCTGTATCTAAGCACCTACAAGGGTGACAAGGGTCATCCAGGAACACATAAAGTAAGCATGGGGGAACACATCACAACAAAGACACAAAGGTAAAGAAGAGGCACCCCCTAACACTCATCGACCAAGAGTTCGTCTGATTCCAAATCTAGATCACTGTATGGGGAAGGCAGAAGAGCCTGTGGTGGTGGAATGTTAAGGGGAGAATCCTCTAACCCTCTCACAACAAGGGCCAAAGAAGGAGACTCTTTGGGGCCTCCTCCACTTGGTTCTTGTGGAGCAAAGGTCAACGATTTCACAAAGATCACCAACAGGATCAGGATCTCATCCAAAGAGTTAAACATGCACTTCACAAGAATGCCATGTGTTACCTCAACGGGTGAGGAAGGCAGTGCCCAAGATTCACTGTTGGGCTCACTAATTGACTTGGGAGTAGTAACAAACTTAGGGGATTCTAGAGCTTCTTTCATCACAAGGATGACACATGCTAATGTAGAACCACCCTTTGAAGGGGGTGGAATCCTCTTTCGACACTCATTGCTGGAAGGGCCAACCTCCACCTTCTGCTTCATTGAAGGGTGCGAGACCCCCAAAGATGAGGTAGAAGGAATAGGGGCAGAGGAGAAAACTATGGTGGACACCACCAAGGTGTTTGGCATGTCAAAAAAACTTAGAGAATGGCAGGATGTCCAGAAGGGACATCAAGAGAGGGGGCTCAGCCAAAGGAGCAATAAACACCTGCACCCTTTTAGGGTCAGGGGTGTTTATGCTCACAATAGGAGCTAGAAGTAGAACCAAATTTGATTGAATCAAGGCATAGGTGATGGGAGAGGAGGACACAGTAGGAGGCCCTGAGACAGGGGTGGTCTGCTCCCCTTCCTTCCTCTGTAAACCTACTCAGCCGCTAGAGCCTTTTGTAGATGCTGGTGCTCACACGCAAGGCAATTTCTATGACTTCAAGAGCCAAAGAATGGAAGCTGAGATGAAATAGAAGGCTCCTTCTTAGCCATAGGAGTGTCCATCATGGTTGTCTCCAGCAGAGGGAGGGACTCTTGGATGGGAGCAGGAAGAAGAGATTGAGAAGAGGTTGGGATAATAATAGGTGGAGTCAGCTCTAACACCTCTACGATGGGCCTCTTCCCATTCATTACCTTGGGGGCAGGAGTGATAGGAGTCCATAGAGGTTGAGACACAAAGGATTCCCTATGAGGACCCTTCCTTCTACCATATCGAACGGGACTAGGAACCGTGGGAAGAACAAGAAGTTCGAGTGCAGGACACTTAGGTCTTTTCCAAGTGCGCACCATAGGGATCTCTCACAAATGTGAAATAGAATCCGATAATGCCATAGTAGGGTGGGAGGAAGCGGTAGGCTAGACAACAAAAGAGGAGGAAGAGGAACCTCGAGAGCACTTCTCTTCTTCCTTTCTCCGGGCCATGGTGGTATCACTGTCAGCTTTCAAACATGCCCTATGGAACAACATAAGGAGATGGAGGGTATCTCACTCTAGGTGTTAGGCACCCTTTCTTGTACTTCTCATAGGTCTGGTACAAAGGTGGAAGCAGACCAATGGGTGCAGGCCAAAAGTGGTCTAGGGAATAACTACCACTCGAAACTGATGGTTTATAGCCGGTGTCATGGATTATGTGCATTGAACCCTCATGGATAAACTTTAGAAATTGATGCACCACCAAGGGAACTGCATTCATAGCGACCAACCAAGGGATACCCAGTTCACTCTAAAGAGTTTGGACCCTAGGATTATGTCAAAAAGAAAGTTTACCGACTTAGGTCCAATAAGGACCGATAAGGTGATGCTACCAAGGGGAGGTACGAAAAGTCCGTTATGTGTATAGATGGTACTTTTAGGTGTGTCATACCCATCTTTGTGTAGGAAATTGATCAACATAATCTCCCAAGTTATGATATTCACCTGACACGTCAGGTCAACAAGAACACCTATTATAGTGTTTTCGTTAATTCGCGCAGGGATGTAAAGAGGAGATGGCTCTCTATTAAAACCCATCAGCAGGTTCTGTGAGGTGAAAGTTATGCTAGGAGAACTACTTGTAGGATGCAAAAAAGGGATAAGAAGATGCAGAAAGGAAGTCATCGCGTACACTAAACAACACTTTCATAGAGCCCCCAAAGGTTCACAATTGGACAGTGACCCAACTAAGGCTTCATTCCACAATGCCTATGGAACCTTCCAACTATGCCTACTAGGGGTCACAGGTTGGGTTGTAAGGCGAAACAACTCACAACACTCACACCTACAACACTCCTAGGATATGAGGAAATGATCCTTCAACACTGCTAATCAGAACCAAAATGGTTCATGTCGGGTTCACCAAAAATGTAAGAGAGGGGGACCAGCCACACCAAGGCTCCAGGTCATGGAGAGCTGAGAGCAGAGGGCTGCTCTAACTTACCTCAAGCTAATAAATGTTTTGGGATAAGAATTGAGAATGAAGAGAACTCTCAATTGCTTCTATCACTCTGTATATCCAAAATTTTAAATGGGGCTAAACGAGCCAATTTTTGGAGTTCAAACTACACCTCAGATAGCTCTCTATTCAAGGACGATAACGCGGCGTGTTGGCATCTCTCTAGAATGCTAGCATCCCTATGACCAAAAAATGTAAAGTATAGAATAAAATTCCAAAGAACCTACTAATTGCCTAGTAAACTAGTTTTAACAAGATAAATAGAATGATAGAGTATGGAAAGTAACTATGCAAATGATAAAGTAAGTAGATGAAGACTAGGGTGATAAATATCAACTCACTAAAGCTCTAGTTTGCTAGCGAGCTCCACATACACGTCCACCTCCACCCAAAGGCTCTCAAGGCCAATGAAGGGAGAATGCAAGTAACGATCTTGGAAAAGTCGACACAACCACAATAGTGACGAAGGGAGGTCTCGCAAGATTCCAAGTTCACAACTTTTGTGGTAGCACAACATGAACAAAAATGGAGTTGATGAAGTAACTAGCTTGCTGCAATGCTCAATGGAGTTGTGGAAATTACTTGAGAGAATGTTGAAGATGGATGAGTGTGTAGTGAATTTCCCAAGAGATGAAGTCAGTGTGAAATCAATTCCTTTCAAGATCAAAATGGAAGAGGAGCCATTTTCGGGTCAGTTGATCAGACAGAGGCGTTACAATTCAACCCCAATGAGGAGTGTAACGTCCCTGCAGACTCCAGAGGTAGGAATCTGTCAGGGATAACAATGCATCGTACAGATGTCCATGCACTGTTCTCACATGCTTGATGAAAATTCCTCCATCGACACATAAAACACGTGCTAAGTGGATGCATTTCAGATGGGTGATATGGAATTTTTCCTTTGAGTTCAATTTTCTAAGGTGAGGGTATACAAAAGGGGAATTTACACAAGGGGTGCAAATTTTCTCCTATACAACAATAAGGGCACTCCAATTCCAAAAATGATACTAAGGTACTATGAAAAATATGAAAATAATACATATCAAGTGCATCAAGTATGTTGGAAACATCTTCAACATTATTTTGTATAAATAGTATACTAGGATTGATGCAAAAAGTTGAGGTTCAATTAAGAGGAAACATTTTTTATGCTAAAAATATTTGACATCCAAGCCTCAAAACCTAAGGTTTGACAACCAAGGATGATATATTTGGTTAATATTGAAAACCAAGCCTTACCAAATTTGATATCATTAGATACCCAAATAGACTTGATATCTAGTCTCAACACATGATATATCCAATCATAGTGGATTAGATATGTGGTCGATATTGAAAAAACCACTTTGAGTGATATGGTTGACAACTTTATATTCTTATTTTTAAATTAAATTAATAGGTTTTGTAGAGGAAAATTTCTACTTTCAAAAAAATTGGGAATTTCAATCTAATTTATATATTTTTAAAAATTTCAGACATAATTTTTATAGAAAATTATACTTGCTTATGTTTAAAAATTATTCTTGAAAAAATTATATGAGCCCAAGCTACATGTCATTCTCTACAAATTTTTAAAAAATCATGTTATGATTATTTTGCGTCAAATTAAGTAGGTCATACATGAGGGTTTTTATATATTTTTACCTTAATCCTACTAAACAATTAGTTAAAATTTGATTAAAATTTTCATCCCATGCTTCAATGTCAATTGTGTTTATCCACATAAGGATTTTAAAAAATACTTCCAATTACTAGTTTTTAGTCGTGCATGTGCATATTTTTTCCTCCATCAAAATTTTAAAAAATTATCTTTTGTACATCCTTTATTCAACCAAATTTTCTAATTTGTGTGTTTGAATAAATTACATATTTGAAACTAGAAACACAATCGTACATTTAATATTTTAGAACCAAATTAATATTCTATCTAGAATGTATTTGAATATTTACCCCAGGTAATATAATTCTATTGTTTGGGAAAAATTTCCCACTTTTTAGTTATCTTTCCTCTCTTTACCTTGCACTCACCCGCCATCACCAAAAAAGTATGAATTAAGTATAATCAAATAATTAAGGAGAATGATGTAATGGACTAGTTTGTTATAATGGTAATCCTATAATAGGTAGTCAAGGTCATAAATAGTTAAAACATAAATGAATGGTGCAAGACGACATCCTTGTATAATGTATGAATACAAAAGAAAGGGGAGATTAATGAATCATTAAAAATTATATATCTATTAACACAAAAAATAAGATATGCACATGAGAGAAAAGTCTTGGATCAAACCCTAACCATAAGCCTCTTAAAAAAATACATTTGATCCTATCATGAGCCTCATCAAAATTAAGTTGATAAATAGTATATCCTATGATTTATAGTTCTTGTGGATTGAACTGTGTAATATTATTTACATCAAAATTTTTTATTACACTCAAATTAATTCATCAAGATCATATTTATTTCCTCATCTTGACAATGGATTAGTGAGTTTTATTTGAAATTTTGATATAAAAAATCTTACACAATTAAATTCAAAAGTATAAAAAATGATATTCATTGAATGTGAAAAACTTATGCCTACTATTTAGTCCATCCTATGTTATATGTTGGATTTGTTTACTAATCTCTCATAAGAACCAAGTTATCTAGTATGAATCAAACTCATAATAAACATATCTTATAAGGTCTTACAATTTATTGGATTATGTGTTTGATTCTTCTAACCATGGCCTTTTCCAAGATTATAGGATATGTGTTCATTAGAATGATGAGTCTCCAACTTGCAATAGTGTTCTCATTCCTTGTAAGAAAAATATTAATAAGGATCTAATTGGTGGTGGGGATAAATTATCCCTCATCAATAGTTTCTTTTGTATATACCAAAGTAGTACTCCCTAAAGTAGTACTCCCTAGTATAACACCACATACTCTATTGGAAAACCATCTATTTTGGGAATTTTTAATTTTCCATAGATTTTAGACTGGTATTAAACTCTTCCTTGAATAATCTATTAAGGTATATATTTTTTATCATGGTCTACTTTTGTTGAAATATATTTTGCAATATAATTTTTAATTATTGGCTATAATTGATCACTTTATGATGATTCTAAAGATAATTGCTTGTAGTGTTGGAGGAAGATTTATTTCATTAATTTGAATTCATAGAAAATATAACTATCTTGATTGATAATAGAAGAAACCCACTCTTTATTGTTATTTTTTTTGAGTAAGTGGAAGTAAAATTTAATACCTTTGTCTTGTTTTGATTGGAGGTAAAAAATGGGTTTTGAAGGGGCCCAAGACCCTTTACATCAAAAAGCATATGATAAAAAAAGATAACAACATAAAGCAACAATCAGTTCGATGACAACCAAAAAGAAGGAAACCAACCAGCAACACTACAGATTGTTTAGAGTCTCCACAACTTCCATTTCACTAGTAGCCAACTTCTACACATTATCCACAGTATCAGACACCTCAATACTCGATGCCCTGACCTGAGCTTTCATTCTGTTTCTGGTTCTAGCCCCCGACCCACCAGTTTTTACCTCACCACTCAAAACACTACCTTTAACAACACCTTTCTCCCCAACACACTCCACATCCATCAGCTTACCCCCAACAACAATATCATCAACAAACACATTCTCCTTTCTCTTTTTCACAACAGTCATAGCGGAGATCACCTTGGCAGAGTCTGAGATCGCCAAGACCTTAGAGGCATCTCCACCCTTCATCACAACATTCCACATCTTATCAAATTTATCCTCAAGGGATAACATTCTACCTTCCAAATTTTGTTTCAGATTGATGGTTTCCTCCACCATAGTATTAGCCACAGTATTAAGAGAATCCATGAGATTACCAATTTATCTTGTTATTTAATATTGTACACCATTATTTTTTAAATTTTATATAAGATTATATTTTAGTTCAAATTATTCTATTTTAATTTAATTAATTTGAACTTGATTTTTTAAAATATTGTTCTTATATGTTCCATTATTTTATCTAATTTTACAATTTAAATAATTTGCATGTAATTTTGATCAATATATTGTTTAATGAATATACATGTTCTAAGATTGAATTTTAATTCTTTAATTTCAATCTTCATTATGATAATGTAGAAATATACTTTTCTATCAAATATTTCACTTTGATTTTGTTAGGCTGTTGATGGTCTATTTATTTATTTATTTAACAACATTCTTTGTTATGGCAGGGTTTTCGGTTCCTTCAAAACTTGTTTTTCCCTTAATCAAAAACAAGATAAGGGAGATGGATTCTATGAAAAAAGAGTAAAGGATGGGAATGAAATTGAAAAAGAGAGGTCTTCTACTATTAATAATTTCCGTTATCCTATTAAACAAGAGTGTGAATTTCCTTACAATTTCAAGAGCATAGAAAGCATGGTATTTTGATGAACATGTATAGTTCCTAAAGGCTTAGAGTGGACCTTGATCTCCCCCCCCTCCTACTAACTCATTCATCAAGGAATTCCTCGCATGAAATCTAGTACTCACAAGTATGATATTTTGAATATATTATATTTTATCCAAGCTTATAAAATAAATACATCAATTGATTATTTATATTATATAAAATAAAACTTTTCTATCCATAAATTTCCAACAACCTATTCCATCTATATGTGTCTCTAGATGATACGTGCATCTCTTTTGGTTTCCATTCATCAAGAGATACATGTTATTTTAAATGCTCTTTCATAAATATGTGTGAAAATACTACAAGAATCAATTTCCATTTCTTATAAGAAAAGGAAAATATATGTTCATTCTATGTCTAGGCATTTTTTCCATCTTGTATATATGCTATCCTTAAGGAAATTCCCACTAGCATGTAGGGTAAATCTAAAATTTGATATGATAGATCAACTAAATGACATACAACTTCTAGCTCATTACCCTTTTGTTAATATTCCTAATAACAAACTCCACTCAACCATCATAGAAATAAGTAGACTATAAAATATGTTACCATTATAGAACTATCATTTTTCTTAACAATGATGAAAATCATGTAAAAAATATACTCACTTTTATCCTTGATCTATATGAAAACAATTTATAGCTTAGTTTTTTTTACTCATCATATTCTTATATGTGAAGGCCTTCAAATTCTACCCTAATCTAAATCTTCATTTTATGAGAAAATTGTTCTCATAAATTATTGTCACAAGTTTTTCCTTATCCAAGAATTAAAGTAAAAGTATACCAAAATTATGTTAATAAAAAAAGGGTTTGATTTTTTTTAATCTCAAAACGATAGTCACTTAAATTTTTTAATAATTTTTTATTTACACAAAAATAGGAAAATAAAACATTCTTTCCTCTTAGTTCAGTTCATGCTTAAGACCTTGATTCCCTAATATTTCTTATTATTATTTATCATTATGAAGATGATATATTTTGGCACCTTATGTCAAAAGTGACTCAAATTTCACCTTCCCCGGTTTTTCTTTAAAGTTCATTTTCTCTTTTAATATTTTAAAAAGGAAACATTTACCTTTCTTTGACTAATGTTAGTGATCCATAATTTTATGGTTCCTTCAATTTCCAAAGATAAAAAAATCCATACCTTCAATTTCCAAAGATAAAAAAGATCCATACCTTCAAAAGGTGGGTACTGGAATCAACCTTTCTTCCTTCATACTATGTTTTCAAGAATGCAGGAACTACTGAAATTATTGGCATATAAATCCTTTTCCATCAAAGTGGAAAAATTGAAAATTTGACCTCTTCTACACATTATATAAATATTTTATCTTTAAAAAAATAGTTTCTAATAGTCTAGAAATATAGTTCACTTCCTTCATACTATGTTTTCAAGGATGTAGGAACTACTAAAATTATTGGCATATAAATCCTTTTCCATCAAAGTGGAAAAATTGAAAATTTGACCTCTTCTACACATTATATAAATATTTTATCTTTAAAAAAATAGTTTCTAATAGTCTAGAAATATAGTTCAAATGGAACATTTGATCTGAATGATATAAATAATAGCTTCTTATGAGCAATATAATACTTAGTTTCTTATGAGTTTTTATTGTGGAGATCCTAGTTAAGATACCAAAGGGACATCTAATGTGGAATTATAAGTTGTGACTCTTGGTATTTCATAGTTTGCTTCTAGTATGGAGGTAGTTTCTACATAAGTGGATTTCTAAGTTGCGAGTCTTGGTCTTCCATAAGTATTTCTAGTGTGATTTCTCAAAAGGATCTGATTTTTTTGTTTTGGCTTGTTGGTTGTGGCTTGTAGGCAAGAATTTTTTTAATTTAAAATTCCTCAATTTTGAAGTTATCTAGTTTAATTTAAATTTAATTCAAATTCAAATTAGAGTGTCTAGAAAATGGGAATTGATGAAGTCTTGGGAGTTACAAAATCCCATGCCTAGGCATGAGGGAGCTATTCTTGGGTAGTGTAACTCCTCAAAATATTTTTAAAAATTAGCATTAAATTGATGACAGGGAGATGCAAGTGCCTGAGAATGAGAGGTAGTGGAATGGGATTGTCCAGAGAAAATATAGTAAATTGAATTAAAATTTTGTAGGAGAAGTGGAGGGACAAAATTTTCCCAATGCTTAGGAAGGAAAAGAGTTATTGATGCATCCTAGAGGTGAGAAAGAAGGCCACACCCAACAAAGGAGTGGAGTCCAAAAAATGGAAAATGGGAAAAACATAAGATTTTGAGGAGACTTACTTATGAAGTGAAGAAAGTGGATGCCTAGGAGTAAAGCAGGAGGATTTGAGGATGATTTATCTACTATTGTAGTGGGTTGGAGGTGTCTTGTTGTTGATCTTTGGTTGTTGAAGGAATCAAACTTTCTTGTAGATGGTTCTTGTTTAATGTTTTGGCTTACAAAGTTCTGTTGTTTCAAATTCTTGTTAAATTATATCAATGAAATCAACATGTTATCTTTGATTTTTCATGTCATTTCATGTATTTTAAGGATTGGATTGAGCTCTCAATCATTTCTAGTAGTTTTTGTGAGTTTGGTGTTCCTTGTTGAATGTGTGAAACTATGGGTTTTGACTATGAAATCATAGGGTATTGTTGGGACAAAAACTATGATCTATTTATCTTCTTGTAGATGAATGTGGGGGCTTTCATTTTCCAAGTTTTTAATAAAAGAGTCTTACATTTGATGGTTCAAAAAAATTTCAAAAGGTGGTTTTCCATGAGGTTGAGTGCAGTTTTAGAGTTGTTCAAATTTTATTTTATGGGGTTGTTATATCTATCTCTTATTTTTGGTGTCTTGAGGTAGTAATCTTGCATCAAATGGTATCAAAGCTAGAATATCTTGAGTGTGCAAAGTATGCACAAGACCTATGGGTGAAGAATGGTGAAGAGTGAAGTGGTGAAGCCACGAGAGAGAGTTGATTCTAAGAGAATCATGTGTGTTATCCTCCAATAGAGATAAAGCTGGGTAGAAGGTGTACAAAATTCTTCCACTGAGAGAAAGTGGCTAGAAGAGGTCTTAGAGAGGTGTGTCTTCCAAAGTCTTTGTTGGGTAGAGGATAGTTATGTGAGTGTGAGTTTGTTGCAAGGAGTACTTGTAACTACAAAGGGGCTTGTGAGTCTCTGAAGATGTCTTTGAAGAAGAGGACAAGATGGGTCATGAGAAGGCCTATGAGGATTTTACCTATGGAAGAGTGGAAATAAAGGATGCTTATAAAATGGATTATTGAAGAATTGAAGAAGATTGAGGCTACATTGGATGTGATAGAGATGGAGTAGAGAAGATAACTTGAAGAGGCTAAAAGAAAGCATGAACAAAGATTACATGAAAAGGGTATGATGGCTAATGAAAGGTGTAAGGTTGAAAAAATTGAAGAGGTGGAATGCTATCTAGAAGAAGGAGAAGAGCTATAAATCTCTTATGAAATAGAGAGAATGGGTAAAGAGGATAGTGAGAAGGAAAATAAAAATATGAATTATTACAACCCTATGATGGGAAGATTGTGGAAGAAAGAATATGTGGGAGCATTCCACACAATCATAATTGAAAGAAAGCAAGAAAAGAAGAAAGGAAAAAAGAAATAATGGAGGAAGAAAGAGGATAAAATGGTCTTTATGGATCATAAAATTAATAGTAATTTTGATGATTTTATTTTATTTGAAGATGTTTTGTTTTTTAGGATTTGGAAAAGACAAAGAAAATGGCAAGGAAAGGAAAGAAGTAGAAATTCATATATGTCTCAATAAAGGCATAAAGGTGGATAAAAATGAAATTGCATGCACAAGAAAGGAATTTGTAATTGCAAAAATAGAGGTATTATCTCATTCATGAGTTTTGCAAAGCAAATATTGATTTGCATGCATAAAAGATAAAGGAATATGTTGAAGAAGGTGATTGTGAAGTTGGGGCAATGATTGGTCCTTAGAAGGATATAGACATAATGAATAAAATGAAACATTTGAGTGCAAGGGAGGAGGTAGAAGAAGATAACTACAAGATTGTAGTAGAAATTCAAGAAGAAAAAGTTGGGGTAGTAGTAGAGAAGCAAGAAAACACATGGGTAAATAGTCATTTTTATGATATTTTTGAAAGAAAATTTGATGTTAAAGAGATATATGAATTTGTGCATGTGAAAATGAATGAAAAGGATAGTATTGTTGTGGTGAGCAACAATGAAGTTATAGAGGTAAAAATAAGTGAAGTTGTAGCAAAGCTTGGTCCATTGAAGGACATGGAAACATTGAAAAGTTTAGGGCATAAGTTTGAAGAAGGAAATATAGAAAGGAAGACAAATGAGAAAATTGAAGGAGCAACAACAAATGAAGAAGAAGATAACTTACTAATCTAAATTGTAGCAGTTGAAAAGGAGTGGATAGCATTGATAGCAAGTGAAACAATAGTTGCAGTTGACAAAGAGGTAAATTTTCAATTTTCAAAGTTCTTTGATAATAAAAATGAAATTGATTCACATGAGAATAACACGGTTAATATGAATGGATATGGGAATACTAAAATGGATGATACACTAGTAGGGAAAGAGGATAAAATAAAGGTATTTGATGATTCTGCAAACTTTATTGATGTTGATGTTAAGGATAATTTGCATTTTAGTGAAATGGTGAAAGAAAATGAGATGGTAGAGATGGTTAGGTGCAAAAATAATAGGTTAAAGGCTGAAGTAAAAAGAGGTGTTGAGAATGATAAATTGGGATGGAAAGATGAACAATGGTATAGCAAGTTGAATTTAATGAGAGGACGAAAGAGAGGAAAGATGAAGGAAGGAAGATACATGAAGTTAGTTTCAGTGTAGAGTAAAGAAAAAGAAAAATCAAGAAAGATGGATGAAGAAAAAACACATGATCTTCAAATGTTCATGAGTTTCAGCTCATGGAACATTTCACTTACACTGGGTGTTTGATGCAAGAGCATCTGGGTACACAAAAAATCCTACACACCAAAAAAATTTTGATTTTTGCTCTTTGATTTTTTTAGTTTTGGCTTGTTGGTTGTTACAAAATCCCATGCCCAGGCATGAGGGAGCTATTCTTGGGTAGTGTAACTCCTCAAAATATTTTTAAAAAATAGCATTGAATTGATGATGGGGAGATGCTAGGAATCAGAGGTAGTGGAATGAGATTGTGCATGGAAAAATTAGTAAATTAAATTGAAATCTTGTAGGATAATTGGAGGGACAATTTTTTTCCAATGCCCAGGAAGGAAATGAGTTATTGTTGTATCTTGAAGGTGAGGAAGAAGGCCACACCCAATATAGGAGTGGATTCAAAAAAATGGAAAATGAGTAAAACATAAGCTTTTGAGGAGACTTACTTGTGAAGTGAAGAGAGTGGATGCCTAGGAGTAAAGCAAGAGTATTTGAGGGTGATTTTGATGTTGTTTTAGTGGATTGGAGGTGTTTTGTTGCTGATCTTTTGTTGTTGAAGGCATCAAACTTTCCTATAGATGGTTCTTGTTTAATGTTTTGGCTAACAAACTATTGTTGCAAATTCTTGTTGAATTAAATCACTGAAATCAACATGTTATCTCTGATTTTTCATGTCATTTCATGTATTTCAAGGCTTGTATTGGGCTCTCAATGGTTTCTATTAGTTTTTGTGAGTTTGGTGTTCCTTGTTGAATGTGTGAAACTATGGGTTTTGACTATGAAATCGTAGGGGTATTGTTGGGAAAAAAATTATGATCTATTTATCTTTTTGTAAATGAATGTGGGGGCTTTCATTTTCCAAGTTTTTAATAGAAAAGGCTTACATTTTGTGGTTCAAAATAATTTTCAAAAGGTGGTTTTCCATGAGGTTGACTGCAATTTCAGAGTTCAAATTTTAATTTATGGGGCTGCTATATCTCTCTTATTTTTGGTGTCTTGAGGTAGTAATCTTGCATCAAGATCTAATATTAATCTAATGATTTTTCTCACAAGATATTTTATTGGTCTCATGTTGATGCTCATATGAATAAAATATTTGTAAACATTTATAAATGAAACACCAAAAAATAGGTTCTTCACAGAAATGGGGGTTCACCAATAATTTACTAAATATAGAAAGGGAAAAATGGGGTGTAATGAGCCTATATTTCATCTATTTCATTAAGAAATGAGATCCTCCCATGGTAGAATTGACTTTCAACCTCTAAGTGAGTCAATTCTATGAAAGATCTTGCAATTTAATTTATGACAAAAAAAGTGTAAAATATGTCTGAACAACACTGTTAGGAGATAAAAATAAAATAATAAATGAACTCAAGTATGTAATATAGGGCCTGAATCATATAGATGAAGCATAATAATAACAAAAACAACAAACTCTAGATAGATTTGAAGAAGGTAAGATACTAAAAACCTGTCACAAAAAGTGTCACAAGGTGTCCTGAAATGGCGAATGGGTGTTTGTACAAAACTTTTCCTCAATTTTTGGGAGCATCTAGAGATGGATATGAGATGCCTTTTCCCAACAGTTTCACTACAAAAATGTTAGAAATAAATCTAAGATCTGATTTTTCGTGATCTTGACAACTTTTTGTGACAATTTTACAACTTTGACAACTTTTGCATTTTTACACTTTTGAGATCCTAAATTCCAATCCTTTCTTCAACCTAAGATCTACACATACATAAGAGAGGGAAAATTGTTTTTTTTTGGTGAATGGGGGTTTTCCTTGGTCAAACCCTATTTTGGTAATTAAACCTTGAAATGAAATGGAACATGAAAGGAATGATGTGTCACAACTCCTCCTCCCCAACTTTTACTGTACCCTTATGATAGACTTTAATATTAAAATGCATGAATGCATGTTAAGAATGTGGTGCTCATGAAAAGAAAACTAAAAAGTAATTCCCCCACATTTCCTAAAATCTTGCTAGTTAAATCTATAGTCATTAATTGTTACCTAAAAAAATTAATAAAAATTTAAGTTGAAAGGAAACCAAATTCATTCGCCGACTAATGAATTAAAGGCACTCATGCATTACCACATTTTCAAATAGAAGGAACCTACACAATAAATCAAGTATGGACATGTAAATTGATTTTCTTTTGTTAGCATAGACCTACCGACAAAGTAACATTGTGTCATCCATAGCCTCCCAAAGCCAACTTTGATTGAACCTCACCTAATCCATATTTCTCACGTTGGGTTATAATTCAATTGCCCATAATAAATCTAAGAACTAACTCGCCTACTACAGTTGCAATGAATTTATTGCATCTTTATCTATAAATTGAAGGATCTGGCATGTGTTTGGGTATGCTCCAATTTCATGCTCTATCTTTTTTTGGTTTTTACATCTTGTGCTCTACCTTCAGACCAATGAGCAGGCCTTTGTGACTTGAGAGATCCCAAAGGAGTGTTTTCTACTGATTGTGCAAAGAGGATATGTGTTAATTGGGAATTTCTTTTACCTCAGATCTCAACCAAGGATTTAGTGCAATAAGTAGGTTACTGAGCATTCCATGAAACTTAGTTACAATTCTTAATATTTCCAGATGTTAATAATCTTTGTGCAAAACTAAATAATAAGTTTACACAAAATCATAAACCTTTTGATTGATTAGCTAGTTTGTGTTTGCAGCTTGTATATATTAGATCATACATAGTAGAGCTCATTAAACTGTCTGTATTTGAGACATAGAACTGACCATTTCCTAATAATGTAAAAAAAAATGGATTAGTAAAATTTAAAATGCTCTCATACTCTTACGCTGGCATTGTCATTGTGTAAAAATTAAATCACAATGCATATTTACCACATTTCAGGTACAACAATAAAAATGCCATTTTCCATCCACTACTCATCTTAGTCCCACAAACATTAGGAAGAATTAACTAATTGATAAAGCCAAATTTTGATTTGTTGCACACCAACCCTCTACGGATTACATATTGCAAAATATTTCAGACTTATATTAATCTTACTTGAAACCATTTCTGAAAATAAATTTTATTTTAGTTCTCTCCATTATGTGCTGTGCAAATTACAATAACCACTATATCATCTGATCTTTCTAGAATCTCAGTTGAGGCTTTACATGTGGTATCAGAGTGAGATTCAAAAACTAGGCCTTGATCTTACTACGACTCACACAATTGAAATATATATATATAAGTTATTTGAAAGAAACATCCTTCCTCAAACCTTAGAATAATACTAATATGAGAATAATTATATAGGAATTCTAAATGCCAAGAGGAAGAGCAACTTGAGCTAGTGTCGCTCGAAGGCCAAGGGGGAATAATAATGATGAACCACAGGAACAGGGAGGGAATAAGGATGGGATTGAAGCAATAATAAAACTGTTAACTGAACAGAGGGATAAAATCAACTTTTTGGAACAAACAACATAAGAACTTCGAACAAGACAAGATAATATCGAAAACATAGTTGAACCTGAAATTCAAAACCCTCCTGGAGGAGAGAATCTAGAGGAGAACATAATGAATGTTATTGCACCTAGGAGGGAAAATCCTATTATGGAATTGACTAAGGACTTGAAGAAAATCAACCCTCCAAAATTTGATGGGAAACAACTAGGAGAAGGGGCAAAAAAATGGCTTAATGAAATGGAAAAGAATTTTGAGTTAAGGGACTTCAACGAAACTACTAAGGCCTTATGGGGGTCCTACCAACTTGTTGGTGAAGCAGCTAGTTGGTGGACTAATGTGAAGGAACAAAATAAGTACACCAAGGACAATATAACATGGGAACAATTCGTTGAACACTTTCATAAAAGGTGGCTACCACAATTGTTTTTTGATGAGAAGATGATTGAGTTTCACAACCTTCGACAAGGATCTCTAACAGCTCAACAATACTGGGATAGGTTTGCCAAACTACTAAAATATGTGCCGATATATCAACAAGATGAAAAAATCCAAACCAAGAAATTCATTTTGGGATTAAATACCAACATAAGGGTAGAGGTTGACATGCATGGACCAGAAGGTATGAATGATGTACTAGAGAAATCCTTGAAGCAAGAAAGGAAGTTACAAGCTTTAAATTCAACAAGACAATCTTTTAGGAGTAATAATTTCAAGAGGAAACATGAATTCAAAAGGAATTAAACTTCAACAAGAACCTAAGGAACAATTCATCATAAAGAAAACCACCTCCAAATCAGAATCAAAGGTACAATGGGAATAATGCTAATAGAAACAACTTCAAAAAAAATGAACCAAGGAACTATAATGGGCCAACAAATCAACCAAGTCTCAATGACGCAAGCAATAACCAACCTAAAAATCCAATGCAATGAGGACCACCAAGAGGATGTTTCATGTGTGGAGGAAATCATTTTTCTAGAGAATGTCCAAGGATGCAAGGAAAGATGAGAGAAAACCAACCATAGAGGGTACCTTCACAAAGGATTCATACAACAATAAGAAATTGACACACTCATTCCCAGAATGTGCCCGTAGAGACTATAGGTACACTTTTTGGAAAACTAGTTTCAATTCTAATAGATACTGGATCATCTGAATGTTTTATTTCTCTAGAATTAGTAAGGAAAAAATGATTTAAAGTTAATCATATGGAATCATCATGTACAATCCAATATGGGGATAAGGTAGTTAAAGAGGTGACCCAATGTCTATCCGATGCAGACATATAATTTCCTAACTTCAATACAAAGGTAGATCTTTATGTGGCACCTCTTAGGATCATATGACGTGATCAATAGAATGAGCTGGTTGACAACCCATCAAGCAAATGTAGATTGTTACAAAAAATGGGTAGAATGTTTAGATGATGTAGGAAAAAGGGTTGTGATTCAGGGGAAACATAGACCTATAAGTATGTAAATCATATCAGCTATGCAAATAAAAAGAGAGAAAATAAAGGGAGCTCTAGTATACATGGTTACCATGGATGAAAAGGAAGAAGGGGATATTCCAATCCTCCAAAATTCTCCTTACCTTCAAGATTTTAGTGATGTGTTTCCAGAAGAACTACCAGGGCTACCCCAAAAAAAAAAAATTGACTTCTCCATTGATATAGTTCCAGGAGTTGAACCTGTGTCTAAGGCACCCTATCGAATGAACACAAAAGAGTTGGTAGAACTCAAGATGAAATTAGAAGAATTGCTTGGGAAAGGTCTCATAAGACCAAGTGTATCCCCTTGGGGAGCACTAGTTTTGTTTGTTAAAAAGAAAGATGGACCTTAAGACTATGTATTGATTATAAAATGTTGAACAAAGTCACAATAAAGAATAGGTACCCTCTACCATGCATTGAGGACCTCTTTGAACAAATGAAAGGAGCAACTATGTTTTCTAAGATAGATCTTCAATCAAGGTATCACCAACTCAGGATAAAAGAGGAAGATATCCCAAAAATAGCCTTCAGAACAAGGTATGGGCATTACGAGTTTACAGTTGTACCTTTTGGTGTGACTAATGCTCTAGCTGCCTTTATGAACTTGATGAAAAGTGTGTTCCATGATTATTTGGATAAATTTTTCTTGGTCTTCTTAGATGATATCTTGATTTATTCCAAAAATGAGGAGGAACACCTAGCACATCTTCAGTTAGTTTTGCAAAGGTTGAGAGAACATAAACTATACGGGAAACTATCAAAATGTGCATTCTTTAAAAAGAAAATAAATTACTTAGGCCACATCATTTCAGAAGATGGTATTGCAGTAGATCTAGATAAGATAAAAGCCATAGAAGAATGGCCAATTCCCAAAAATGTGTCTGAGGTAAGAATTTTTATGGGACTTGTAGGATATTATAGGAGATTCATAGAAGGATTCTCAAAGATTGCAAGAAATCCAATCACTTCATTACAAAGGAAGGGTAGGAAATTCTTGTGGACTGAACAATTTGATAAGGCATTTCAAATTTTGAAGGAAAAATTAACCACTACACCTATCTTAAAGGTCCCAGAACCAAATGGACATTTCATAGTTGTGACAGATGCATCCATTGAAGGTCTAGGTGGGGTGCTCATCCAAGATGAAGGTGTGGTAGCTTATGAATCAAGGAAATTGAAAAATCATGAAGTAAACTACGCACCTCACGATTTGGAGCTAGCAACAATTGTACATGCTCTTCAGAAATGGAGAAATTTTCTCTTAGGAAAACCATTTGATTACAAAATGACCATCAAGGACTCAGGTACATCTTCACACAACCTCACTTGAATGCTAGACAAAGAAGACGGTTAGAATTCTAAGCGAATATGATTTTGAGATAGAATATATTAAGGGAAAAGAAAATAGGGTTGTAGATGCACTAAGCAGAAGGAGGAACTTGATGAATATTGTAATATTCAAAACCACTTTTAGAGAAAAAATGCTAAATGAGCAAAAAGAAGATTCATGGTATAAGCAGGTTCGATCAACCTTAGAAAGTGATCCAGCTAATCTAGAATGAAGGGGTATTATCTACATGGTGACAAGTTGCTTCAATATAACAATAGAATATATGTTCCAAACTCTAAAGAGTTAAGAGAGTTGGTTTTAAGTGAAGCCCACAATACCCCTTATTCAGGACATCCAAGGGCAGATAAACTCTATTGCAGACCTTAAGAAACTATATTTCTAGCAAGGAATGAAGAATGAAATAGTACTTTATGTAGCTAAATGTCTTGAATGTCAGAGGGTGAAGGCAGAGCATAGTCATCCTACGAGATTATTGTACCCCTATGATATACCACATCATAAGTGGAAGGTTATCAGTATGGATTTTATACAAGGATTTCCTACAGCACCTTATAGGAATAACACAATAATGGTGGTAATTGATAAACTTACCAAGGTTGCTCCCTTCATAGCAGGAAATATGATAGATGATGCTCCAACTTTGGCTTAACATTTTGTGAAGGAAATTTGTAGATTACATGGAGTTCTGAAAAAGATCATATCTGATAGGGATGCTAGGTTCACTTCAATGTTTTGGACAACTCTTCAATCAACTTTGGAAACACAATTAAATTTTAGTACAACATATAACCCTAAAATAGATGGCCAAACTGAAAGAACAAATCAGATTGTGGAAAACCTATAAATTTACTGTATGGACCAACAATCTAAGTGGGAAGAATATCTTCCACTAGTAGAATTTGCATACAATAACTCTTTTCAAGCCTCCCTAGGGATGGATCCATTTGAAGCACTATATGGAAGAGCTTGTTGAACACCTTTGAGCTGGGATAATCTTGAGGATAGAGTGGTAATTGGACCAGATATGTTGAAGGAAATGGAAAATCAGATCAGGTCAATTAGACAGAGGTTAAGGGAAGCAACAAACAGAAAAAAGAGTTATGCAAATAGGAAAAGAACACAAAGGGAATTCACAGTGGGTGAAATTTTTTTCTTAAGGGTTAGGCCATATAAAAGCTCTATAAGTTTTGGTAAGAAGGAAAAGTTGGCACCCCATTATGTGGGACCTTTTGAAATCCTAGAAAAGATAAATTTGGTTGCCTACAAATTGGCCCTACCTCCCCAACTGAGTCGTATCCATGATGTTTTCCATGTATTTCTTCTTAAGAAGTATGCACCTAATGAGAAACATGTTTTGAATTTGAATGCATTACAGGTCCAAGAGCTTAGGAAAATAACAATAGAGCCATATCAAATCTTGGAGAGACGCTAGTACCAATTGTGCAATAGGGTGTTTGACCAAAGTAAAGTATAGTGGGATCAATATGATGAAGATAATGCTACTTGGGAAGATACAATTGAATTACAACAATCTTTTCCATTCTTGTTTTAAGAACTATTTAGATACTATATTTCTTTCTTGTTTTAAAAGTACTATCTCTTTACTATATCAAACTTATTGAATATATGCATCGAGACAATGGACAAATAAGGGAGGGAGGATGTCACGACTCCTCCCCAACTTTTACTGCACCCTTATGATAGACTTTAATATTAAAATGCATGAATGCATGTTAAGAATGTGGTGCTCATGAAAAGAAAACTAAAAAGTAATTCCCCCACATTTCCTAAAATCTTGCTAGTTAAATCTAGAGTCATTAATTGTTACCTGAAAATTTTAATAAGAATTTAAGTTGAAAGGAAACCAAAGTCATTCGCTGACTAATGAATTAAAGGCACTCATGCATTACCACGTTTTCAAATAGAAGGAACCTACACAATAAATCAAGTATGGACACGTAAATTGATTTTCTTTTGTCAGCATAGAACTACCAACAAAGTAACATTGTGTCGTCCATAGTCGCTCAAAGCCAACTTTGATTGAACCTCATCCAATCCATATTTATCACGTTGGGTTATAATTCAACTGCCCATAATAAATCTAAGAACTAACTCGCCTACTACAATTGCAATGAATTTATTGCATCTTTATCTATAAATTGAAGGATCTGGCCTGTGTTTGGGTATGCTCCAATTTCATGCTCTATCTTTTTTTGGTTTTTACATCTTGTGCTCTGCCTTCGGACCAATGAGCCTTTGTGCCTTGAGAGATCCCCAAGGAGTGTTTGTTGATTGATTGTGCAGAGATGATATGTGTTGATTGGGCATTTCTTTTACCTCAAATCTCAACCAAGGATTTAGCGCAATAGGTAGGTTACTAAGATTCCATGAAACAAAGTTACAATTCTTAATATTTCCAGATGTTAATCTCTGTGCAAAACTAAATAATGAGTTTACTCAAAATCATAAACCTTTTGATTGATTAACCAGTTTGTGTTTGCAGCTTGTATATATTAGATCATACATAGTAGAGCTCATTAAACTGTCTGTATTTGAGACATAGAACCGACCATTTCCTAATAATGTAAAAAAAATGGATTAGTAAAATTGAAAATGCTCTCATACTCTTACACTGGCAGTGTCATTGTGTAAAAAAAATAAATCACATTTCAGTTATAGCAATAAAAATTCCATTTGTCAGATCTACTCATCTCAGTCCCATGGGCATTAGGAAGAATTAATTAACTGATAAAGCCACTTTTCAATTTGCTGCACACCAACCCTCTAAGGATTACATATTGCAAAATATTTCAGACTTATATTCAATCTTACTTGAAACCATTTCTGAAAATAAATTTAATTTAATTTCTCTCCATTATGTGTTGTGCAAATTACAATAACCACTGTATCATCTGATCTTTCTAGCATCTCATTTGGGGCTGCCATAAATCATGTTTCCAGCCATTATACTACTTAAAATTTTAGCTGCCATCTTCTTACAATAGCACCATACTTGTTGATGTATTTATTTTGAAAAATTGCTGCAAATTAAATAAATATCTTCAGGCACAAACATGCAAATCTGTTTTGGATAATTTTATGTAGGTTTGGCTGTTATAATTAGTGTGTTTGTTGAAATAAATCAATATATTTAGGTACCATATTTTTTGTTTTGTAATTTAATGTGTTAAATGATTAAATGTTGATTTATTGACTCATTATCAAGCACTAATCAGTTATTTATGATTAATGTGGAGCTGTCTATGGAATTTTCAAATTTATACATTTAGTTTTAACTCATATCAACATTTCCAGCAAATACAAAATATAAAAAATACATAAGTTCCATTTCCTATAGCACTGGATTCATTTAGAGATAATTTCCAATCGGATTTTTGATGAATCACTTTCTATATTTAGAATAGTGGGAACATTTATTAATATTTTGATTTTAAGGGTAAATCCTTATTGAAATATTTACATTAATAATCAAAACATTACGATTAAGATGTGGATTTATTCCAAAAACGTTAGGATGAGTAATTGTATTTCATGTTAAAAGGATTAGTAATTCAAGTCTTGTCTTCAAGAGTGAAAAAAACTAGTTAAATGCTATGTGAAAATAATAATTGATAATTGTTCCAAACCTCTTTAAGAAGTTCCTCAAAATTTAGTCATAAGTATATGAATAAAATCTCAATTTAGAATTCCAATACATGTTTATCCAAACTTCATGATTCTACAACATATCTCCAAGATTGAATCTTGGGATGAATATTTCATATATAGTCATCTATATAAATCTAATAACTCCATGATTGTCAAAATTACTCTAAGGAAAAATGTACATTTGGAGTGGTCCATAAAGTTTTTTTAAACACATTATTTAAATCATGTTAAGATTTAGTTCATTATATATTTGGTAGGACATTTCATTAAATTTATGTTAATCATTTTTCCTAGTGAATAAATAAGATATTATAGCTCTAATGATACGATGACGTCCATTGGTACTTGTAATAAGTCTTGAAAGAAGATTAATGTGATATTTACAAATATAATGGAATTAGATTAATATGGTAATGTTAGGAGTTGGCTATAGCATATAGTTCAATTGAAAATAAGTGATTATTGAATATGGATAAATACCTTAGACATGTAACATGCTATTAGGAATCCCATTGTGCCTAACGTTTTAAATTTTGACCCATATGAATTCACAATGTAATCTAGATTATTAAATTTCTCAAAAATTATTGCTTAAGTCATGTTCTTGATAAGAAGAAAGAAACCACCAAAGGAAAGGAGGAATAATTCATGTAGCTAATCCTAAAAAATCTTTTTATTATGTTGTAGGGTAATACTTCTATGAATGGATATTGTCTAGTTATTAATTTATTCAATGGTACTTAGGAACTTATTCTTGAACAATGCTTATTTACTAAATCATCTTGGGTATTAATCTTTAATAAAATTATAATGCATTATGAATTTTAGATTCTTATGAGCTTCTCTCTTATGAATATGATTTGTGATAGACATATCTTTGAAAACTAATCAAAGAGATAAAACAAAACCAGTAATGTTTGATATTAATGGTGCATTTGGCTCACGTTTACGGGAAATGTCGTCGCGCTTAAGCTACTGCATCTATAGCCTAACACAAATGCAATAATGACGTCTGTGACATCATCCCTATAAATCACCAGGGAGAAATAAGGGACATTGGTTAATTAAATCCAAAGGGAGGGAAATCCCATTTGGAATGATAACCTAACAAGATAAAAATGAAATGAATCAAATCCTCTAGTGTCAACCTAGAAAACCAAAGTAGGATTTTCTAAGGTGCAATGTAAATTCAATTTTGAAGTTATTTTTGTTGTTGACATATGCTAATTATGAAACTGTTTAAACAAGTCAAGGGTGACAAATATTAATAAGAAATATGTTAGATGAATGTTGTTAGGTAAACAAACAATGGTCAAGTAGACCATTTTGTTATCTATGCTTCCCTTCATGGGTAGCAACCGTAGAGGAACTGTTTGGGGGAACAAGAACCCTAGAAAGGGTTATGTACTTTCCCTTTTATAACAATTCACATAAAAAATAGTTTAGAAAATAGAACTACATATTTTATGCCTTGATCCCATTTGGAATCAGGGTATGTAGGAAATTTGGGAAACGAAGGATGCTCCCAGTACTCAGGCGTTCAGGAATGAGGTTTAGGGAAACACGATTGTCTAAAAATTTCAAAAGGATAATCAACTAAAGCTTTATTCAACTATACTTGGAAGAATCCCACATGGATTGCTTGATTCCCCAAGGCCCTTAGGCCAAATTCTGAGGTGGGTTTCAAGCTTAGAATTAAAATTTACATACCCTTGAGGACAACAACCTCGGTACATTTTTAGTAGAAAGTGTGGTCATCAGGGAAGCGACTTAGGATTCAGATGATCCTGATGAGTCCAAGACTCTGGCCAGAGCACATACCTATCATATGATAGATTCCTTTCTCGTTTAGGTGGATGCCTATTCCAATTATATGAATAGATGTATTCCTATTCCATATGAATATATGAAGTGAATTCTTGTTCCGTATGAACAAATGGTATACCTATCCCGTATGGATAGAAGTTCCTGAGTATACTTGAGAATGAATACTTGAACATGCAAGAAACACAAAAAAAATAGTGGTGTTTCAGTTAGAATTAATTGAGGCTTTACATGATGAATGAACAATTGCTATGTTGCTACTCACCAAACCCTTCAAGGATTGAAATCTAATACATCTCCCCAAGATATTGATCTTGTGTGAATGGCTTGATTGGATGCTTGATTTGATAACTTGAATTTTGACTTGAAAACTTGGAACCTACATCACAATGTTAGCTCCAAAGACATGCATGAATGCAAATAAATTTGACATGATGATTTTGATCTTGATTGTTGTTGTAGATGCTTGATAAATCTTCTCTTCAATGATCTTAACAATAATATTTGCTCATATGAAATTTTCCTTCATTTTCCTCATGTTGAATTGATAAAATAACTATGTATTTATAGATGATTTTCTAATTTCCCAACAATTAAACATTTTAAGCCAACATTTAAAATTTGAATTTGGGATCATAAAAATACTGCCAAAAACATATTAAAAATTGGGTTCTAAAGCTTAAGGCAAGGGCGAATGGGTCCTAGGCCCCAAACCTAGGACACACCAATTTCAAGGCAATTTAATTAAAGCTTGCAATTGTTTAATACAAGCTTCCCTTTCAAAAAACGAGATTAATTAGGCTTTTAAATGCATAATTGGGACAATTAGAGGCTTAATTAAGTCCAATTAGAATAAGGGACCCAAACATAGTATGAAAATGTAAAGTTATACATTTTTCTACATTGCAATATATATATATATATATTAAAATTATTATGAGAAGCCAAAAAGTTTAATTGTAAGAGTCACTGCTTAGAATTTCACTATGAGGACTTGATTTCAGGTCTCTACAATGAGAATTAAATGCTTTAATCACTTGATCTTACTCCTTGGACCTAATACATTTTTCAATTAAAATACTTTTATATGATAATTCAAATCCCATGGATTTATTTACATGCTATACATACCATGTAAGGGAATCTTAAATATTTTAAATAAAACAAAAAACATACATGGACATTATTCATTAATTAATAAATTTTCAATCATATGTAAATTACCTTTATATAATCACCAGAATTATAAAAAAAGCATCATGCTTTTGTTTAAAAAATAGGTTATAGTTTTCTTCTACCACCTACTATGTTGTATAAAAATATTGTTGCATTTGAAATCATTGTACTAATGTTTAACCCATTTTTGATATCCCATTTTAAATTTTATGTAACCTCCATTTGGTGTTTATTAATATATATATGACACTTGACAAATGATAAATTAAAAAAATAGTTACTTACCCTAATTAATCATGTGGTTAGGCCAATAAAGTTAATACAATAGTGAAGAAGAAAACATAAAAATACAAACCATATGAACATTGGGTATACATAGAGAAAAACTTGTGGAAAAAACTCAAACACCAAAGAGACCTAGGATTGTGTTAATCATAGTCAAATATTTACACCAATATAATCGACTATCCCATTTACATTAATTTGGAAACATAAAGAATGTTACTAACCTTTATCCCATGCCTCCCACATATTGAAAAATTACAAACAAGAAACCACTAAACTTAGTATCCCAAATCCATGATTCAAAACCATGATCCATAGAAAAAATTGAGCACCCCAACAACCATGGTCAAGCAACTTGGATTATTAAGTAACACCTCTTCCACATCTACACCTCTCTTATGTGTCATAGATTTTATCATAATGGTTAATCTAACCAATTTCCCAAATCTAGGATTTTCATGAGGATATTTAATATTTGTGTTGTAACCACCAAGTTGGGAAGATGGTCTATAAATCCTCTTTTTACCTTTTTAATGTTACCTCCATATTTTGTGACTCTTAACATAATAATCCAAGTATCTCAAATAATAAATAATAAATTATGTCCCCACTCTCACATGTGAATCACATTTTCCCCACTCTATGATGTTTGGAGATCATACATTATTTATCACCTAAATAATTAAATATAATTTGCAAGAGGATATGCAAGATGAATGACACACCTAATCCTAAAATCATTCCAATTGAGGTTAAAATTGTAAAAAAATAAATAGAAACTACAAATAAATAAAGTGTTCAAAGAGGTAAAGCCTATAGCCTTTCTACTTCTCTCTATCTCCCCTCTCTATCTCTCTTTCTATGTACTTCTCACTCCATCCCTCCCTCTTTCCCCATGTCTCTCCCTTTAGATATCTATTTATACCTCTCTTCTCTCTCTCCTCTCTACCTCTTTAACCTTCCCTCTCTACTTCTCTCTATCTCCACTCACCCTCTCTCTCTCTATAGAAAGGTAGAGAGAAAGAGGGAGAGGGAGAGAATATATAGATAAAGAGAGGTAAAGGGAGAGATACAAATATAGAGAGATAGCTAGTTATTAATAGAGATGGATATGTGTGTGTGTGTGTGTGTGTGGGTGTGGGTGGTAAGATAAAGTGATAGAGAGAGAAATATGGAGAGAGAGATAGAGATGGAATAGAGGTAGAGATAAAGAGGGAGAGATAGAGAGGGATATGGAGAGAGAGATAGAGATATATGGAGATAGAGGTAGAGAAATATATGGATAGAAAGGGATAGAGAGAATGAATAATAGAGAGAGGTAGAGATAATGAGATATAGATAGATAAAAAAAGAGAGATATAAAGATATAGATAGAGGGGGAAAGAGTGAGAGAGAAAGGAGGTGATATAGACAAGTAATAGAGATAGGGAGAGAGTTATGGAGAGAGGGTAATAGACAAAGAGATAGATATAGGGAGGAATAAATAGGGTGTGTTTGTATATATGAGTGAGAGAGATATGGAGATAACTTGATGAAAATGAAAATTATATAAATAGATAGAGGGAGGGAGAGGGAGAGGGAGCGAGAGACATATAAATATGGAGTGATATATATATTTATATATATACCTGGGAAAGATAGAGGGGAAGAGAAAGGGAGAGAGAGGAGAGATATAGATAGAGGAGGAGTAAGGGAAAAGTGGAGACATAGGTAGAGAGGGTAAATGAAGGAGAGGGGGAGAGAGGGATAGATAGCTAAATAGATAGAGGGATATATATATATATATATGTTCTCCTAGTTCAACTTGGGAAAAGGTGCACATAGGATCAAAGACAACAAGGAGGCCTTCTATGATGATTTATGCAGATTTTTTACTCTCCTTTGTAAAAAATATTTTTTTTTCATTATTTATTACTTCTTTAATGTTTCAAGTCATTTAGGATGGTTATTGCAAAAGAAAACATGAAAAAATGACTTTGTATGCAAGAATGATGAACATTTAAAATTTTAAAACTTAAGGAGGAACTTAAAATGATTATAATTATTTTTTTGTGCTTATTATATCGAAATAATCTTATACATTGTGTAGACCTTTGAATCACCATTCCAATGCCTGTAAAAAATCAAAATTTTGATCAATAACGTAAAAGTTATGCTCATTTTACTGAAGTATGCTTTTTAGGATTTTCAAAATAGATATGCATTTTGTTTGCAAAACAAATATCCATTTTGAATACATAAATTGATGAAAATTAATTTTAGGAAATGGATATCTGTTTTGGTTTGGTATTACCAAACCAAATTTAAATTTTACCCAACACATACAAAAAGTCAATATTTCTTTTTACAATTTTAGCGAGGTAAAAATGCATTTTTTTCTCATTTCCACTTTTTGGACCCCCATGATCTTGCACATGCCCAGAAGTGAGAGATGTGATAGAGAGAAGTAAAGAGGGAAGGAGGAAGGTGGAGAGATTGAGAGGAAGGAGGGAGGAAGGGAGAGAGAAAGATGTATAGAGGCATAAGTTAGATAGAGATAAGTAGAGAGGGAAGGTGGGTAGGAGGAAGGAAGAGAGAGAGAGAGACATATAGAGAGAGGGGGGGAGATAGAGACATAGACAAAGATAGAGAGAGGGGGAGGGAGGGAAAGGTAGGAAGAGAGAGAAGTGAGATAGAGATTAAAGGGGAGAGAGAGGGAGAGGGGGGGTAGAGAGGTAGTTCTTGAGCTCAAGGGAGAGAAAGTCAAATAAAGGGATGGAGATAGTGAGAGATAGAGGTCTAGAGCATAAAAGATGAAAAATGAGTGAGATAGAGAGAGAGAGAGATGATACAATTTGTTGATTACTAAAACTTGACCTTCTGATTATTAAAATTTGACATGCTAGTTATTGAAATTTGACCAAGTCTAAAAATTTATAAGATCTTCCAAAAACTAGAACTTGCATTATAACTCCAAGAGATCCGAAACCATAACCTACTCTATAAATATGCACTCAATTGTATACCATGACTAGGAGTTATCTTTAGAGGGCTAAACTTAGTAAGTCATTAGAAGTGACCTTGGAATCCAAAATAGAATAATTTATCAATATAGTGAAAGTTGGGATTCTAATAATTTTCTATAAGGAATTATCCAATATCAAATTTATCTATATTATGAAAAACATGATTTCATCTAAAATTAAATTTATAATATAGACAAATTTTTAAAATAAATAATAAAATGAATATTATTCTCTTCAAACAAGCTCTCCTTAGCCCTTTCTTTCACCAATGATTTAAATTATAATTTTGACTATCTTTTTCATTATTAAAATATTCATCTCTTTCATTTTTATAAAAACAAATCTTTAAAAATAAGATATTATGATTTAACAACTAATGATGTCAAATTTCTATATAATTATCTCCAAAAAATTGAAATCTTAATTAATGAAGTACATCTAAATTTATCATCAGTTTTATAAAATAAAAATAAAACAAAATCTAAAAAATTTAAAACCTAAATTATGATATTATGATAAATATTTACGAGACATACATTATATTAAATTTAAATCTAGATTTTTTGTAAAAAAAGATGAACCTCTTATGTGAAATAAAATATTTTTAAATTTGTCAATAAAATGAACAAAATCTTAAAAAATTTAGAACATAAATTATGATATTATGATTATAAAACATATTTATATCAAATTTAAATCTAATATCTATTAACAAAGAAACAAAACCTTAATAAATAAATATATAGATAAACACAAAAGAAAATAATTATAATATTTTAATAAATTAGATATATTGTTGACTTAATAATTAAAAAACTTAATATTTAAGTAAGCTCACTAAAATATCTTTGATTGATTGATGAAAAAATGAGTCATATGACCAAAGAAATTTCAACCTTTTTTTTCCAATTAGACATTTTGGCATGTGAAGAGTAATTATTATTGTTTTTATTAATGAGAATATATGTTTAATTATAATTGTTTTTGTATTGGTTATTTTAAATGTTGATGGTTTAATATAAATGAGATATAAAATTATTATTAATTGTTTGATTATTATATTATTTGGTGTTTAAATAGAATAGTATATATCTATTAATACAATCAAATATTATAACAATAATTTTATAGATATATAAAAATCTCTCTTTCAAATTTATTTAGAGTTGACATTTGATTTAATTAAAAAATTAGATTTGATTTTTGAATATGATCTAATAATCTTGAATCTAATAATAAATAATTATAAAAATCATATACAAATTAATTATATAGAATCTTGTTATCTTAAAATGATATGATAGAACATTTTTCTTATCCTTACTTAATCAAACAATATACATTACAAATATATATATATATATATATATATATATATATATTGTTAGGAATAAAGCATTTTAAAACAAAAAGATAAAAACGAAAAGAAAAAGAAAAAAAAAAGAAGTGTCTCAACCTTGCATGGAAATAAAAATAAAGCAAGCCAAGGATAGAAGATTTTGTGATAGGTGAAAAGTGGCTATTTTGAGAAGTATCTTTTATATGGAAATAGAGATAAGATTGTTATGAGATTTTATTAGATGTTTCTAAAGGAAATGATTTATATCTAGAAGGTTCTCACATGCAATGTAACACTATATATATATATATATTGGTACTTTGAGATAGTCATATTTGTGAGAGAAAGGTGAGAGTTAGTTTGCAAGTCTATATGCTATCGGAATGCTGCTGAAATTCCTATAGAATAAGTTGAGGTGAAGACTCCTATAAGAACTTGCATTGCAAGTGTGTTGTAATTTGTTTCAAGATTTGATAATACATTGTGTAGGTTTTGGAGTGTGGGGTTTTTCTCCTGAAAGAGTTTTCCCCACGTAAATCGTTGAGTTATGGTTTTATTGTTATTATGTTTATGGTATTATGTGTTTCTTGAAATCTCTGTAATATTTTATTTGAAATTTGCATAACCCTCCTCTCAAGGTTAACGTAGGAAGTGTTTTTGCACACTTTTCTTCCTTATAAGTGGTATCAGAGCCTGACCAACTTTGGTTCTATTTGTTGGATACAGGGTTTTTTGAGCTAATCAAGTTTGTGTGGGAGTTTGTACAGAGTATTTCATATTCTGAATTGCAGGATAATAGAGATGGGGAGCACATCTAGGAGGATTGAAGTACAAAAATTTGGGGAGCACAAATTTTGAGATGTGGAAGTTGAAGATGGAAGATCTGTTGATTGATCGAGATCTATGGGATGCAATGGATGAAAATTTCCAGAGGCCTACAAATCCAGCTTTGGCTGCAAAATATGATGTAATGGATAGAAAAGCTAAAGGTCTCATTAGAAAATGTCTTGCAGATTCAATCCTGATAAATGTCCATGAAGAACCCACTTCGAAGAATCTTTGGAAGAAGTTGGGCGAGATATACCAAGCCAAATCTCTAGTAAATAATATTTTCTTGAGGAAGAAGTTGTATTCCTTGAGAATGGAAGAAGGTGGACTAATTTTTGAGCATCTGGAAACATTCAATATGTTGGTGACTTAGTTGACCTCAGTTGGGGTTAAGATGGACGAAGAAGAAAGGTTCCAAACTTTGTTATGTTCACTGTTAGACTCATGGGACAACCTAGTCATAGCCATTGGGAGCACTTCTGTCATCTTGAAGATGGAGGACGTTGTTGGTTCTCTACTCTCTGAAGAGATGAGAAGGAAGGTCTCTCTGAGTGCCAAAGAGGCTTTGAGTGTTTGAGGAAGACCAAAAGAATGAGGCAAAGATGAGAAGCAAAGTGGCCATTCCAAGTCCAAAAACAAGGGGAGATCAAAATCTCCTGGTAAGTCCAAGGCAATATGTTGGAATTGTGGCAAACCTGGACACTTCTGAAAGGATTGTAAAGAAGAGAAGAAAAAGAAGAAGAAGCAAGATTCTGATTCTGAGTTTGAAAAGGAAGATGGAGATGCCTTTATTGCAGCCTTGGCCACTCGTGCAGGTGATAATGTATGGTTGATAGACTCCGATGCATCTTTCCAAATGAATCCAAACAAAAACTGGTTTAGTAAGTATGAAAACTATGATGGTGGTAAGGTGTATTTGGGTGATGATTCTTTCCTTGATATTGTTGGTCGTGGTAGTATTCATGTGAAATTTTCTGATGGTAGAGTTAGACGATTTGATGGTGTCTTGCATATCCCAAGACTAGCAAGAAATTTATTATCTATTAGCAAGCTAATAGATGCGGGTGTGCATGTATAGTTTTTTGAAGCAGGTGTGAAAATGGTGAGAGGTGCTATGGTGATAGAAAGAGGAAGTAGATTGGATACATTGTACCAGCTAGATGCATGTACAGTTGAATGCAATAGCACTTATGATAAGATTAAGCCAAAAACTACTTCGCTGAAAAAAGAGATGGTTTCCTCTTCTGTGGATGGTCGTGGCTTCTAGGTACCCAAGGGTGCTCTGTCTACCGAATTAAAGTTTCCTACAAAGAAGACCATGTTATGGAGCCAAAGGCTTGGCCACATTGGAGAGAAGGGTTTAAAAGCCCTAAAAACAAGAACCTCGTTGAGGGTTTGAATGATTGCAATCTAGAGTTTGATTTCTATGAACATTGTATTTATGGCAAATAGAACCGCGTTTAGTTTTACTCATCTTCTCATAAGTCTTCATGTATCTTGGATCCGATTCATTCTGATGTATTTGGTCCTATTGATGTTTCTTCTATTGGTAAATTAGTGTATTATGTTACTTTTATTGATGATTTTAGTAGGAGAACATGGGTATATTTTTTAAAGAGTAAATATGAAGTTTTCAGTCGTTTTAAGGAGTTCAAGGCTATGGTAGAAACTCAGACTGGAAAGAAAATTAAATGTTTGAGGACTGAAAATGGCGGTGAGTATTGTTCTATAGACTTTGACAGATTTTGTACAGATTGCAGGATTAAAAGACAAAAGACAACTCCGTATTCTTTGCAGCAGAATGGAGTTTCAAAAAGAATGAACAAAATGTTGATGGAGAAGGCTAGGAGCATGTTGAGTGGGGTTGGTCTAGAACAAAGGTTTTGGGATGAAGTTGTTGCCACTACTTGTTATTTAATAAATAGATCTCCTACATCAGCACTTGTTGATAAACGCCAATGGAGGCGTGGTCGGGGAAAAATCCTTCACTTAGAAATTTGAGAGTTTTTGGTTGTGAGGCATATGCACATGTGCCTAAGGAGAAGAGAAAAAAATTGGATTCTAAGGTTGTCAAATGTATCTTCATCAGCCACAACTATGGTGTGAAAGGATACAAGCTTTGGGACCTTGTTGCACAAAAGGTAATTTATTCCAGAAGTGTTATTTTTAGAGAGATTAAATCTCCTCTTGTTAATTTTCAGCCAGAATAGCATAAAGAAATTGAACAGAAAAAATATGTGGTTCAAATTCCTTCTATGCTTGAGGAAGTAGAATCGATACCCCAAAATAGACAAGTTGAGGAGAGCTCATCAAGCTATGAATCTTCAAAAGAGGAGGAAGAAGTGGAAGAACCTCCACCTCAACTTGTTCGAAGGTCTACAAGGAAAAGGCAACCACCTCAAAGGTATGGATATTCACCTGATGATTGGAAGTGTATATTTGGTTTGAGTACTAACATTGATGAACCAGAATCTATGCAAGAAACTTTGAGTACGAATGATGTAGAGTCCTGGAAAATAGCCATGGATGAAGAGATGACAGCTCTTACAAGGAATGATACATGGGACCTTGTACCATTTCTTGAAGGTCAAAAACTTGTTGGATGTAAATGGGTGTTTAAGAAAAAGATTGGTTCAGATGGAAATGTTGAAAAGTATAAGGCACAGTTGGTTGTGAAGGGATAATCTCAAGTTGAGGGTATTGATTACGGTGAGATTTTTTCTCCTGTTGCTAAAATGACATCCATTCAGTTTTTGTTATCTATTCCAACAACTTATGATCTAGAGGTGGAACAAATGGATGTGAAAACTGCTTTCCTTCATGGTGATTTGGAGGAAGAGATTTATATGACATAGCCAGAGCACTACATGGTAAAAGGTAAAAGCAAGTTGGTTTGTAAGTTAAAGAAATCTTTGTATGGTTTGAAACAAAGTCCTAGGATGTGGCACCATAAATTCAATACATATGTGTTGATTTTGGGATTTGTGCGGTCTAAATATGATCACTGTGTATATTTTAAATCTGATGGTGATTATTTCCTGGTAATTGCTTTATATGTTGATGACATGTTGTTTATTGGGAAAGGAAAAGGTTTGATTGCAAAATTGAAATCTCAGCTCTTTGTGAAATTTGAAATGAAAGATCTTGGTGCAGCAAAACACATACTTGGGATGGAGATCAAAAGAGATCGTGAGAACAGAAAGCTATGGCTTAGCTAGCGTAAGTATGTTTGTTCTATTTTGCAAAGGTTCAACATGAATGATTGTAAACCACTCTGTGTTCCTATTGCATTGGGAATGATGCTCTCCATTTCACAATGTCCTACATCCCCATCGAAGATGGAAGACATGAGAAGAATGCCCTACTAGAGTGTAGTCAAAAGCTTAATGTATGCTATGGTCTGTACAAGACCATAAATTTCCCAAGCAGTGGGAGTTCTTTCTCATTTTATGTCTAATCCTCGAAGAGTGCATTGGGATGCAGTTAAGAGGGTCTTTAGATATTTGTGGGTACATCAGAGTACTCTATATGTTTTCATGGTACAGGAGATCAACATTCCTCGAGTATTCATGGTTTTGTGCATTTAGATTGGGTTGGTGATGTCGATAGCAGAAGGTCCACCAGTGCATATGTGTTTACTCTTAATGGTGGTGCAATCAATTGGATGAGCAAGCGACAGGTTGTGGTCACTTTGTCCACTACTGAGGTAGAGTACATGATAGCTACTCATGCCTGTAAAGAAGCCATTTGGCTGAAGCATTTGTGTTCAAAAATTGGATTAAAACACGAAGCAATTATAGTCTATTGTGATAGTCAGAGTGCATTCTCCCTTGCGAAGAACCCGACTTTTCATGCCAGGACCAAACACATTGATGTTCAGTATCACTTTGTTAGAGATATGGTCAAGGATGGGAGGGTGAAGCTAGAAAAGGTAGAGACTGTGGCGAATGTTGCAGATGCATTAACAAAACCTATGAGCATAGAAAAGTTTAGATGTTCTGAATTAATGGGCCTTTCGACCCCCAAAAATTAACTACCTATTTTCTATTGGCTCATACAAGGTGTTTGACAAGTGGGAGAATGTTAGGAATAAAGCGTTTTAAAACAAAAAGATAAAAAGAAAAAAGAAAAGAAAAGAAAAGAAAAAATAAAGTGTCTCAACCTTGCATGGAAATAAAAATAAAGCAAGCCAAGAATAGAAGATTTTGTGATAGGTGAAAAGCGGCTATTTTGAGAAGTATCTTTTATATGGAGATAGAGATAAGATTGTTATGAGATTTTATTAGATGTTTCTAAAAGAAATGCTTTACCTCTAGAAGGTTCTCACATGCAATGTAATACTATATATATTGGTACTTTGAGGTAGTCATTTTTGTGAGAGAAAGGTGAGAGTTAGTTTGCAAGTCTATATGCTGTCGGAATGGTGTTGAAATTCCTCTAGAATAAGTTGAGGTGAAGACTCTTGTAAGAACTTGCATTGCAAGTGTGTTGTAATTTGTTTCAAGATTTGATAATACATTGTGTAGGTTTTGGAGTGTGGATTTTTTCTCTCGAAAGGGTTTTCCTCATGTAAATCATTGAGTTATGGTTTTATTGATACTATGTTTATGGTATTATGTGTTTCTTGAAATCTCTGTAATATTTTATTTGAAATTTGCATAACCCTCCTCTCAAGGTTAGTGTAGGAAGCGTTTCCGCACACCTTTGCTTCCTTACACATATATTACTGATAAAAAATTCAAATATATATTAATGATTAAAAATCTAAAAATCCTAATTAAAATAATAATATAATAAGATAACACATTAATATATAATTATATCCAAATTTATATTAAAAATATTGAATATATTATTTAGCGATGTAATACTTTACCATGGCACCATGTTTTCTACTTTTGACCAAATTGTCCCCTAATAATAGGACCATGTCCACATTTATCATTCTTAACTATTTAACTATAATTCACTTCTCTTTGTTCTCAAACCAATCATTGTAGAACATGTTTTTCTTCATGTTCTTATGTATAAGAAAATAATAGTTCCTTTAGGTTAATTAAATAAAATTATATAATTTAGTATAAAGTATTTTAAATTAATTAATATGATAGTAAATAATAGTAAGTTGGGTATTTTAATATTATTTTAAAAATTGAACATAATGGATTAAGGTATTTAATTTTAAAAATAATGAAGAATAATTATAATTTGATACAAGATTTGTTAGTTTGGCAAAAAAAAAAGTAATTTGGTTATATTTTTTTATTGAATTTTATGATTGTTCTTATTTCAATTATGTAGATTGGAGTTATATCCATGAGTTCATATTTATCGTTCATAGATATGATCTAGTAGACCTTGGGGAGGATGTCAAATTGTTAGGGTCAAGCTCTCCTAAATAAAATTCTATAATGATTAGCTTTACAATATTAAAAAATAAAAAGTAAACATGTAAATGTCCTAGAATGTGAATTTTGATGCGGATAAATTCTTTGTAATGCTTCAATTGAAGCATTCCTACAATGAATGTTCAATGTATAGTATTAGGAATTGAATGATTGCTAAATGAATTTAGAATTTGAATCAATGTTGAAATGTATGTTTTTAAATATCACTTATAGCAATATGACAAAAATATGTATCAAGTTGTCTCATGGTGGAAAAAATTGGGTTAGACATGAAAAAATTTAACTTATTTTTTTTAATTTTGGGATCAATTCCATGAGAAAAAGATTGATCATGCATCCATAGAATAAGGGGATGACGATGTTGAGATGGAGAATGAATGTCTAAATATGAGAGACAGATCAAAAATAGAATACATAATTTATAGAGAATATTGAGAGAAGATCAAATAAATGAGAATGTTTATAAATAAATAAAAGCGATGATAAAAAAAATAAGCCCAACTTTATACAAGATTACATCATTTATTAATTTATAATTACATTAAAACAATTTTTCAAAATAAATTAAAAACTATATGCAACTCTTACCATTATATCCTTGAAATATCAATCAAAATTTGTTATTTATTATTTTATAATTACAAATTCACATCCCTATATTCACACACTATTGGAATTGTGAATTGTTATTTGTAAAACTTAATACCTTGACAGTCTCTCAATAGATACATATATATATTTTTTAATAAATTTATCCTTTTCTCTTTTCTCTTGGTTGTTTTTTATGATCTTACATACAAATGTGGCCTTTCTATATCATTTTCATATTATTTTGATAAATTAAAATATTTTCTATTTATATTGAAAATATTTTGTTTTATTTATAAATTAAAATTTTAATACTTATTTTAAATTTTTCTTTTTATAAATATTTTTTATCTTTTATTTTTCCATTCATTAAATTTTCAATAATTTTTAAATTGGAAAATGTAAAAAGTAAAGATTTTAACAATCTAAAATAATAATAAAATATTTCAGGAACTTCATTATTGAAAAAACTTAGGACATATAATGGCAAAGATCAAATAGAAACATATAAATGTAAGCTCCTAAATCTTATATAAGATGAAGAATCAATATTAGTAAATATGATTTAGAACATATTTTAAAATTGTTTATTTTGATAGTGTATGCCAAATATAATTTAAAAATATTTTCAATGTTGAAACATAGACTATATCCTACAAACATGTATACCAAAAACATATTTTTTTACATTAAATATGGATGGAAACATATAAAATATATTTAATAAATTCTTTTTTTTAAATGTCAACATTTTAACAACCTAAAATAAAAATCCCTTTCAAAACATAGTCTTAGAAATTAAATATGGATGGAAGCATAGTCAAATTTTCTCTTATTTTATAAAATCAGATTTTTTAAGTTTAAATTTTTAAGTATTTTTTTTATATATATGTGAAAGGTGTAATTTTTTTATATAAATATGCTAGATAATATAAAATTTAAGTGATTTTTTAGTGGTCATATATTATTATTTCATTATTTTTTATATTTATATTTTAAAAATATAATTATTTTTAAGTTTTTAAAATGTTGAATTATTTTTTTTAATATTTTTCATTTATAAAAAAAATCATTTTAAATTTTAAATTCAATCGTTTATGATGAATATATATTATATATTATATAAAAATTTAGATTTTAATCTTTGTAAAAGTTTAAATTTTAATCTCTTTGATTTATTAGGGATATTTGTTTTTTCTATACTTATTTTATTTAATATTTTTTTTAAGATTTAAATAAAATTTAAATGTTGAATTATTATAAATTTATTATTAATAAAAAATAATCATCAAAATAAAATAATTTTGTAAAAAATTTACTGTACACTTTTAAATTTAATTTTTAATATGAAAATATCTAAAATATTATTCTTCATTATAATAAATTCATATTTTATAAATCATTCTTTAAGTATAATATTTTAATAAAATTGTATATAAATTTAATATTTTTTTAAGGAAAATTGCTATGAGAAAGGGTAGCACTCTTCATATTAATTTGAAACACAAGATTTATATATTTTTAGACCCAAATATTGCCTTATCAAGACTTGTTAGTGCACAGAGTGATCAATCCCATGTCCAGTGATGTTGACCTACTTACTTGTGCCTCACTAAGTAGAGCTTTTTTATCTATTACATAACTTAAGAAGGGTTGCAGGTCCTTCTTAAAGAAACATTCCATTTACTTGTTCACATTAGTCTCCAACTTCTTTCCCTTATTTACCTTACCTGCATCCATCGCGTCATAGATAAGACCATGGTTTGGGTCCTTGTCGTAGGTTGAGATTGCCTTAATGGCTTCATCTACATACACATCTTTCAAGTATTACACCATGATTTTGGTGATCATCTTTCTCCCGATTAAATGCATTATGTTGGACAGGAAGGTAACCATCAGGGCGTTGTCGTGTACGTGTTAGCACCCAACCTCTGCTTGTTGATGACTTTCTTTATCGCCTCCTTGATTTATGTGATCTTGTCTTAAATGGGCACTCGATCTGGGTATCACTCAACCTAGTTTGGCAACTGTAGACATAGCTTGGGAGATCCATATTTCTTTGAAAAATACATTATGGGAAGGTGGTTATATAATGGTGTTGCACCCAAAACTTCTAGCTTTATTACCATATGAGACCCATGAATTTATTATAACTCTTACTTTCTATACACCTATATAGATTTACTAGATTTGATCTCATCTTCACCACTTTTGTTGATCTATGAACCAAAAGAAGTATAGGCTAGTATCCACAGAAAACTAAAGATTAATCTTTCTTGTGAGATTTATTTATTTTTGTTTTTTATAATATAAGCAACATTTATAGGGTGTTGTACCCTTTACATGAAAATACCATAGGGCCAAAAAAGAACCAAGTTCATCAAAACATCATAAAAACTATACTAAAAACAATGGAAACAGGACATAGACATTGCATACTAACAACGGACACCCAACACAACATATACCTAACCACTAACTGTCCACACTTTCCCATTTATGGAAGAGGAGGTTTAAAACATCATCCCCAATCTAGTTGGGACCTTCACCCACAATATTCTTTTCTGCTTCCTCCTTGATGACATCTGAAAGTGTGAAGATCGATCTATGAATCATTTTAATAGTGAACCAAGCCAGACTATTGAATTTGCATTCAAGTTTAATAACCCACTCCTGCAGCATGTCGAAGTCCTCGTCCTTGCCTTTCTTGCACTGGGTCACCTCTTCCTCACCAACCATGGGATCCGAAGAGTGGGTGGAGTCATCCTCAAGCATCTAGTTCATGTCAGAGAAATGACTAGGGCCCTCCACGAAATCTTCTTCCATCTCCTCAATAGTGTCTTTTTTGCCTTTAGTTCTATTGCCAGTCTGCTCTGAATCACTAGAAATCTCATCCACCAGAGCCTCTTTTTTGTTCTCCACTAGTCTGTGGGACCTCCTCACACTAGTTTGTTCCATCCCCACATTAAAGCTCATGGCCAGCATGGTGTAACCCTTAGAATATTTTTCCTCAACACTTTTTCCTTCGTTGTTAGTGGTTGGCATGTCCACCTAGCACGAAGATTCTTTTTCCCCTTCTTAGCAGTGGGTCTATTGTCCTTCTTGATGGGTTTTTTTTTAGTTCACACAACCCAACCGTAACCTTGGATTGGGCCAAGCCAACCTCCCTTTCCTTCTTTTTTGGTGGGGGTTTAGACTTAGGCTCAACACTGGGTTCATTTTTAGGCATGGGGGTTTTCCTCTTAGGATCCACCGAAGTAGAAGGGGAAGGATTATTGGGGGAAATGTTAGGAGGTTCCAGTTCCTCCACATGCACAACTGAGATAGGTTTAAGAGGGAACAAGTCCAAATGGAAGGGATAGAGCCTAAGGATTAGGCTCTGATGCAACAACAAGGGAGGTGAAATATCAGGATTGAGAGCAACAACATCATGGGAATCTTTTATCAAGCTTTCCATGAAATTCAATAGACAGAAAGGAAAGATGGGAATCATTTTGTGCCATAGGTGATTTAACAACAACAAATGGTAAAAGTAAAACACTTTGTATCTACCTTCTAAAGTAACATATTTCATAAGAGCAAGACACACCTTGTCCCACAGTTTTGGCTGCGTCTCATGGTCGAAACTCGACTACTTTTTAACTGGCTTCTCATTGTCCTTGAAGAAGGCGTTGAGACTCTCTAGGTCTTACATTTTGGTTTTTTTTTGTATTTCTTTCTATCACAGGAGAGGCCTGTTGTCTTACTAATCACTTCCTCTTCCACCTCGAACAAAATTCCACCTGTGGTGACCCTCCTATCCTTCCATAAACCAACAAACTAGGTCGACAATTTCTCATCGTGGCCCACATGACTCTCTAAAAGAAATGTCAAACCTCCCTCCATATAGATATGCCAAGAGATGGGGTCCCTATGAAACTCCTCACAATTGTCTAGCTTGGTCCTCACCTTATCGCCACCCATCTCGACCCACAACACACAAGAACTAGCCCAGAGAAACAAAGTTAGCTAGAAAATGGACTGGTCGTCAATGAATTCACCCTTTTTTAAACCATCATTACTCCTCCATTCAGGATAGTAAGGTGCAATAAAAGAAATTAGATGTTTAATGCTTCAACAATCATTCCCAATGAGGCTAGCTCCGCGGGGCCATAATCATCCCTGAAGAACCAAAAGCTAAGGCAATAAGCCATGATAATTAAAATTGAACAATTAATACCCGTTGTGCCAAAGGTCCCATTGAAATTACACATTTCCCTAGGCTTTTTAGCTAGGGGGAAGATTTGAAATTTTAAGTACATCTCATAATATTTTATGCTTATCATAAGGTTGATTAAGTTGGAATTGTTAAATAAGCTGGCGATGAATATCACATTGCACATATTCTTGGAGATTTTATGGGATATGTAGTACATTTGAAAATATAGTCCATAAAGGCCAAGGACCCCACCATACATAGTTATGAAATAAAATAACCTGTAACGCCCCGCCGTGCGAACCCCAAAGGACAACCAGAACTAACAAATTGTAGCACAATTTTTTAAAAAAAAGTAAACTAACATAAGATGTACATTAACATACAATACATGTAATGCAAGTATACATATACAATAACAACTGCGTCCTCTAGGGTACACACGACTACATTATGTAACATAAACCCATATCCCATAACAATGAGTACCACATTACAAGATTACATAAGAAAACCATAATATAGGATAAGTAAACAATGATCAGACATCCATTACATTACAACAATGAGGAGCATCCATATATATGAACACATAATATGATCAATAGTGTACATATAAACATTACATTGATCAAATTAGAATATGCATATACATCATAGTTTTAATATGAAATTACATCGTTACAAGATTACATATGCACATTTGTGCTTCCTGACACATAGTAGGAATGATACATCAAATACAAGAGTAATGCAGAAATGAACAAGGTACAACTGAATTGTGGTGAAGCTCAGGGTCAATTGCATCAGTACATCTCCGCGCTTAACGAACTCTATCTGGGAACCTAATGGGGTGCATAGCACATTCCACCCGACCATGTGGACCCGAAGGCCCACCCCCCATGCTAGTAGATAACAAGAAAGACCCACAACATAGAATCAACAAGCAGAAAGGCTACAAGACTCAACAATAAGAGTAACAATAAACATAATTAACGACAATATCAAAGGACTACTTCCAGAGGCTCACAAAGCAAAAGAGTAACAAGGGATACTATAGGAAGAGTGTCATCGCATGGTCCTAGCATGGGTTATCCTGGCTGCCTCTCACTAGGCGCCGGCCCCATAGGGTGATACATGCGGGACCACTAACCTTTCATGAGGACAAGGTAGTGATATTTCTGACCATGGCCTTCTCAACCCATCCTTAGTCTGTGAAAGCACTAACGGAATGGATGAGACATCTTATCTTATTTAGTCTGTACCTACCCAAACCCACTAGTTAATTTTATTAGGTTATCACTTATTAACAAACTCTTCCATGGGTTATCCAATCTACCCCTTTGTATTTCGGCCCCCATGAAGAGCCACTCTCCCTAGTAGCATCGAAAAAAAACATCAAGACATCAAGGGGTGTACCAAATCACACAAAGCACTAAAATCATAAGAACCAAGTATGTATGTGAGGCATGAACCTTCTCGCCCAAAAGCCACATCAAAAGTCAACACCATGGTACAAGGTAACACCCACAAGAGCTCAAAATCAGAAATAAGATCAATGAATCACAAAGGTTCAACCATGGAAAATCAACATAACCCAAGTTTCTCCATTGCCTTTGGAAGCCTAAAAACACCGACTATCCACAAACTCCACTGAGGGTAACTCAAACACTTTGGGTTCCCAACAATCTCAAAATATAACTACAAGAAAGTCATTTCATAGAGTCTCCTCAATCAAAATTAACACAAAAGGAAGACTCACATCATGGAACAACAAAATGACTATATAACTTTCATAATCACAAAATGACAAGTGTAGAATAAAAGTAACATCATAACAAAATGTTCAAACTTAATCAAAGCTAACATAATCAATTAATACAAGATCAACCACATTTACTGTCAATAAATCAGCCAATAGGAATCCAAGGGAAACCTCAATATTCTCCTTACATGATACCCAATGAATAACTACCCAACAAACTTATCACATTAAAATTAAGGAGTTCAATACAACAAAAGATAGTCAAATTTCCATTTATCTCAAATCTTCAATTATTTAAATATATCTCAGTCAATCCTTTCTTATATCATTTCACAATTCCCTTATCAAGAAAATCAATAAAATTCACTTAGGCATAAATGTACTTTTACTATTACCGAATTACATAAACCTATGCGGGTAAACAAAATCACCTGACTTCCAAGGTCAAACACATAGCTTAGAATGACCAAACAATCAACCGAATAGCAACACAATCATTCAAGCATATTAACCATACAGGAAATTACTTCTTTTATAACAACATTATTTCCACATATTACCATTCACTATAAGCTATCAAATTAAAACTATCTTATTGAATAATTCCTTAATATCAACTGGATCTTTTCCCAAATAATCATACATGGTTAAGTAACTTAATAATAATAGAAAAAACATGTAACCCATTCCTACTTGACCTAGTCTCTTTCCCACACTTCTATTTTTATTGCCATTTACATAACTATCACAATTCTAAAACCCTTACTTCACAACTTGAATACTCCTTAATTCAAACATCACTTTCACTTTGGACAATAACCAAATCAATTCAATCATGAGAGAATACGCTAAACCATTTTTTAAATAAAATCAATCCTAGTACTCCTTTTATCTATATACAATTACTCTAATTACATATGTGAAAATAAAACTCCTATCATTTATTTTAGTTTATCGATTCACTAATTTCTCTCCCTTAAAATTCTTAACACAACACACACTAGATTCTATTCTTCGTCAACTTATAAACATACACCAATTAACAAAACAATATAAACACTTATCTCTAATCCTGTAAGATTACCTTTCTTTTATAAGAATAAACTCCAGCCACAAAATTTAAATATATGTATAAAAGAATTGTATGGATTCATACACAACAGCCAACCACATAAGCATGCAAAAGAAAGAGGGATGCAGTGAAGTGCACACACAAGGTGGGGACGGAGAAGTATGAGATCGGCTATTTTGACAAGCATTAATTTAAGTGAAAGGTTTAGGCATTAAAATCGCCCATTTCCTAAATTGAGTAGGATTCACCATACTACATCTAAATGTGCAAACACGAGCTCTTCACAGCCCCAATCCATTCTCCAGAAATCTGCTTCTTTCGTATTCAGAAAGTTGTATACTATTTTTTTTTTTCACAAAAGAATAAATTGCAGAGCCCACAAAATTACTTTTTTTTTTTTGAGAAACATAAATAACTTTTTTGTTTTTACATTCCTCTCTCCACCCTCCAACATGAAAAATCACAATAAAAATATGTTTTCAAAGAAAAAATCAATACAAATAATAAGTTTCCATTCCAATTTCAGTTTTGAGTTGTGCATGTGCACGCTCATCTTTTTCCATCTTTTCCAGCTTTTACAATTCAGTTCCGAAGACTTATCTCCTTTATTTAATTTAAAATTAAATTACTTTCCCATTTAATCAATTAAAATCTAATGACAATATTATTTATCTTTATTTATTTCTTTATCATAAAACAATTAACTACATTATTTATTTTAAATAATTAATATCACATTTTCATAAACACACTTCTTTTAATTATTATTATAGTTTAATAATTAATTATCTAAATACATATAATATCATTTCATGAACATAGTTCATTTAATTATCATTTCACTTCCCAATTAATTTAAGTTTCCTTTAATCCTTTTTAATTTAATTAATTAGATTAATTAAGGCTAGTCAATATTAACTTAATCGCATAATTCAAAATAAACTAATGAACACAATGTGACAACACAATTCAACCAAACAATTTAAACTCGCCACCTCACCCGGCCTAGTCCTCGTCATCCAAGGTCCCGATGTGTAGTGCCACCTGTACCCATAATATATAGCATTGTTAACCATCATTGAGCGGTTATATTCCTTTGTTCCGCAAGGATTAATCCTTGTATATTTTCTGGTAACGCCTTGAGCCTTTTCCAACACTTGAATAGACTCCAAGTGGAACCCAAATTGGCCAAACCATCGGCCACTTGGTTTCCCTCCCTAGTGTGAGTCAAGTACTTCCTTTCCAATTTTGAGACCAATAAATTTATGTCCAATAAGATATCCCTGATGTTCCAACCAAGCAATTGACCATGATTAATAGAGTCAATCACATTCATAGAATCCCCTTCAATATGAAATATTTTTTATACCCAGAGTGATTGCAATCTTGACACCCTTGAGTAGTGCCCATGACTCAATCATCATAAAAGAATGAATGTCAATTCCTCCAGAAAACCCAGCAACCAAGTTTCCCTTGCAGTCCCTTATAACACCACCAATACTGGCTATACCAAGGTTCCACTTGGTTGCACCGTCAAAATTCAGTTTAAACCAACCCAAACCCAATGGTTTCCAAACAATGTTTTTTCTAGCTAGGGACTTGGAGTTATCAAAGGAGTCCTGGTCTCAAGTTTTATGTTCCAAGAATTTTCCATTTTGATCTCCCAATTAGTAGGGGCAATGTTCGGTGGTTTCCACTGGAACAGGGAGATACTTTCAGAAATAAGTCTGGATCCAATGCCAAAGACTTCCTTGGGGCTTCTCTCAGTGTCTCTGAAGATTTGATTATTCATTTCTTTCCATAGGCACCAGCAGATGATGGGGGGTTTGCCTCACAATTTCTATGGGGAGAGGGTGTTGAAAGGTTCCAATCCATCCTTCAATAAAGGATTTTAAATCCTTATTCAGGGTCCAATGAGTATCCAACTTTTGGAAAGCTAAGTCCCAAACCTTAGCAGCATAAGGACAATGCGGTAATAAGTGATCCACTGACTCTTCATTATTTTTGCATAACATACATCTATTTGGGATCATAAATCCCCTTTTCCTTAGGTTATCTTTGGTTAGAATTCTATTGTGACAAGCTGTCCACTAGAAGAAATTTATTTTTGGAATCAAGTGTCGATTCCAAACCTATTTCCAAATCCTGCTTTGAGTGCCCTTATTCGACAGCAAAATATATGTCATCTTCACGGAAAGGTTTCCCTTGATTTCCAAAGACCAAAAGAAATCATCCTCGACATTAGATAATAAGATTTTGGATAAGGAGAAAGCTCCATAAGGAAATAGCCAATCGTTTGAGCTCAGGGGAAATAGGGCATCATAAGCCCAAGTCTTTCCATATCCTAACATCCAACAGACCATGAAGGTAATCACAAGCATTCCTACCAAAGAATCAAGTCACAGGTTCCATCAGGTTTTTAAACTCAAAAAAGGCCAATGTGGAGTCAAATAGCCAAGGGTCTTTCTAGAAGCGAATACAACTGCCACTACCAAGTTTCCATCTTAGTCCTGATTGAAGAAAATTCTTCATTTTGTAAATATTATTCAAAGCTAAGGACCCACGAGGGCGATAATTCAAAATGCACCTAATTAGGGGACAATTGCCCAGGTATTTGGCAATCATTATCCTACTCCAGTCCTTTTTATTCCTTAACTAGTCCCAATCCACCTTGGAAAGCAAGGCTTTGTTGGTAGATTGGACTTTCCTAATGCCCAACCCTCCCCTAGATTTAGGAAGACACACCTTATCCCAACTGACAAGAGACATCTTCTTCTTTTCATCAGTACTAGACTAGAGGAATATTCTTTGGATCTTTTTGAATTTCCTAGCAATGTAACTTGGTATTTTGAACATAGAGAGGAAATAAACTAGAATCCCCTAAAGCATAGCAGTAAGAAGTTGTAGTTTACCAACATAAATTAGGATCAAACCTTTCCATCCTGTAATCTTCCTCATAATCCTCTAAAGGATAGTATTCTAGAAATTGGGAGTGACTTCGTTAATAGTGAGAGGGAGACCCAGATACACTGAAGGAAGTGAGGCACTCACATAGCCCAAAATAGTAGTCACACGATCTTGTAGACCACGAGTGCAGTTAAAGAAATAGATCATATTTTTATTATAATTGATGCACTGACCTAAATAAGTTGTATAAATATTGAGGTAACTTTTCCATTTATTGTCTGCCACGACCAAAGATTTCCCAAATAACATAGTGTCATCCACAAATAGTTAAATGGTAGTAGGGTCAAGAGTGGTGGTCTGCTTGACACCCTTGATGGAGCCCTCTAACAACATACGAGCAACATTACTACTTAGAACATCAACAACCATTATGAAAAAATATGGGGAGAGGGGGTCCTCCTATCTAATACCCCACCTAGCTACAAAAAAACTATGGGGCACTCTATTGACCAAAACAAAATACTTCATCGTGGTTATGCATTCCAAAATGATATTGATCACTCTTTGATTGAAGCCAAAATTATCAAGGACTTTTGGAAGAAAGTCCCATAGGAATTTATTGTAAGTTTTAGAAATATCAAGCTTAAATTCCATACTAGCATTATTATACCTGTCCATAGAATGCAAAATTTCATGAGTGGTAAGAGCCACATCCAAGATATGGAGACTCGAAACAAAGCCTTTTTGACTTGGACTTATCATTTTATCTAAGAGGGATTTCAAGCGGTTCACCAAGATTTTGGAAAAGATATTATAAACAATGTTATAAAGGTTGATGGGGTGGAAATCAACCATGGTTTGTGGTTCATCAATTTTAGGGACAAGGGCAATGAAGGTATGGTTTAGTTATTTGAGCATTTTTCCAAAATTGAAAAGATCCCTTGCTGCAGAGTAAGGTCCTCCCCCACAACATCCCAAAAGATCTAGAAGAAAGTTGGGGGGAAACCATCAAGTCCAAGGGACTTATAAGCACCGATACTAAACACAATAGTCTATACTTCCTTAGGAGTAACATCCCCCATAATAGAATCATTATCCTCTTGGGATATAGGATTAGGAAGGGGTTCCAACAATAGATCATCCAACACCGAATTGGGAGCCTCAATAGGAGTCAACAAAGCCCTTTGGATGTGACTAGCAGCCAAAAGACCAATTTGAATGGGAGTAGAAACAACATCCCCTGATGCATTTTTCAACTTTTTTATCTAATTTCTTTTCCTATTCTTAAGGACCAAAACATGGAAGAAAGACGTATTCCAATCCCCCTCGGTCAACCATTGAATTCTGGATTTTTGCTTCCAGAATACTTCTTCTTTCTTCAAAATTTTCTCCCATTCCACACACTCAACTCTCTCCTGTTGACAAGTCTAAATACAGATATCTCCTTCTTCCATCCTCTTTTGTATCTCACAGAGCGTGTCATCTAAGACTTTTTTTTTATGAAACACATCCCCAAACACTTGCTTGTTCCACCCCTTGACCATTTTTTTTATACATGTTTGAGACTATGAAAGATCTTAAACATAGGGGAACCATGCACATGTACATTCCACCAAGTAGCAATCTTATTCCTGAAATTTGAATGGGAGTTCCACATAATCTCAAAACAGAAAGGGAAGGGACCCACAATAGTGTGTTCATTTAGGATCAATAGCAAAGGATTGTGGTTTGAAATAGTTTTGGGGAAGAGCCAGCAGATTAGCATTAAGTAAGGAAATCCAATTGGGAGAAAAAAGGAATCTATCAAGACGGACCTAAATCAACCCAACCCCAAGGCGTCTATTAGACCAAGTATAAGATTGGCCCTCTAATTCAATATCCACTAGGCTGATACAATTCAAGAAGTCAGCCAAATCAGACATTTTCTCAGAGTAATCAATCAGACCTCCACATTTCTTTGAAGGATAAAGGGGGGAGTTAAAATCACTAGCCACGAGCCATCAACTCCCCTATTAGCCAAAATCTAGTTAGATAATTCCTGCCAAAGGGTTTTCCTTGCATTCCTAATATTGGGGGCATAAATGTTAATCAAAAACCAAAACCCCTAGCATTGGAGAACTTGACATCCACACTATTCCTACATTGAAATAATTTAGAACTAGATATCCTAATGGGATTCTACATCATAGATATCCCACCTCAAGCCCCATCCGCATCACTACAAGCAAAGAGGGTGTTCAGCCAAATATACCTAGCTATGGGTTTAAAATTAGTTTCCTTCATTTTGGTTTCTTGTAAAAGAAAAACATCAATCTTGTGTTCCAACACATAATTCTTCAGGGCCAACTGCTTGTGTGGGCTATTTAACCCTCTCACTTTCCATGAAAAGACATTCATTTAGAAGATTTCTTTGAGGAAACTTCCAATGTCCTATGTTTACCTATCGCAATTTCTTTTGTTGTCTCTCTGTTCTCGGTCTACTGCTGATTGGGTCTACTAGGTTTGGATTCACCTCCCACATCATCTTTCTTTTGTTTACCCTTCTTCTTAGGAGTTAACCATAAATATTCTTCCATAGTTTGAGCCTGAGGCACAACAACTGTCTCAGTCTATCCAAGACCAAGTGTTTCCTTGTTCACTCCATCATGAATCTCACCTTCCTCGACTTCCATAAGCTTAGGGGAAAGATGCTTCTCCATAGTAACTCTAGTCCCCAATGACACTCCAGATTCAAGTAACGAGGACTTACACACCATAACACTGTTGGGAGAGGAACCATTGAGCTCCAAAATAGAGTCAACCAAGACCAAATCATTAGGAAAATCCATCAGGATCACAAGGTTAGCAAGCCCAGCCTTAGCCGGTGACTCAATGATCTTAAGGATATAATATTCAAAGGGGTAGTAGTTAGTGGGGACCTCCTCTGAAGGTTCACTAGGGTTGGGGTTGTGTCTAACCATGGACTTGCAGTTTGAAATAAGGTGGCCCAGTTTAACACATTTCTAGCAATAAATCACTGCATTCTCATAGTAGACTTGTTGAGTCCAAGATCCAAATATGGAACATAGCTTCATAGAGTTGGGTAAGGTCTTATTTATATCAATGTTGACACAAAAGTGAGAAAAAACTAACTTGGACATGGATCTAGTGATAGATTTTGAGGTGATGAACTAGCCCAAAGAGTCACCAATGCTTTGAAAAATTGAATCGTCCCAATATTCTAGAGGAACTCCTAGAAGATCTACCCACACAAGAGCCAACTTGTTGAGATTTACAGTAGGGCCGAACCCTGGTTTCTAATGGCACAAAGACAACCCATGCTTTCAAAAGACTTAGGGACCCAAAGAGAGCACATAAATCAAGTCCTCATCAGCCATGAACTTGAATAGGAATAGTCCACCAGCCATGGCACAGACACTCACACTGCCCTTCAAACGCCATTTCACAGAAGCCCATCTCCTAATCATATCCACAGAGGGCTGGAAGGAGAAGAACTTTCTAACCAACACTTTCTCCATGGAAGAAACAATCCTATTGCTAATATCTTTAGGGATAGAGAATTTAGTTCCCAAGACAAAGATCTCCGCCTCAAGGAAAGGAAAGGAACTCTTAGTAGTCGGTCTCATGTTAGTCAACACAACTTTCCATCCTTTTGACATAAGAGTTATAAGAATCATAGGCACTTCGACAGTAGGCTAACCAAGAATCATGGGATCCCCAACAACAGGCAACACATGAGAGACCCCTGAGGACGACACAACATGTGTTGTGGCAAGAATCTATTCAAAAGGGGATAGGGGGGACCATGGGGTACCCCCAACGTAGAGTCTACCATGTGCACAGACAATTCAAACCAGAGGAGCAGGAATATTATTTATTTCTTTTTGTTGTTAGAACCTTGACTTTGGTGATTATGTTTAAACCATGCCAAAAGATAGGATTATTAAATCCCTTGGTATCTTTTGTTTGATCAATGCCTTCATTTGAAATAAAATCCACAACAATATTAGCTTCTCCACAATAATATTAGCTTCCTTATATATGTGGGATATTTTGTGTTCATTTATTTGATCAACAACTTGGTTATTTTCTCTTCTCACATCTTCATTTTCCAACTAGGAGCATATTTTGTACAAACCACCTTGATAACTATTTCTGAGTCACCTTCAACATCAATGTTGTGTATTGTATTATCTATATAGTATTTTAACCCTTCATAAATTACAACACATTCTGCCTCATTATTTTTCTCGTTTGGAAGCTTAATTGAAGCAACCCAAAATAAATTTCCTTCATCATTTCTGATTGCAAACCCTACCCCCAATTGCCCTAGGAAATTTTAATCTACCTTTTGGGGTAGCTCCCATTTAGCCTTGCCCCAATCCTTCTTATTTTTGAAGAGATACCCCTTAGAAGAATTTAATAATGGCCAATTCTTGATCATCTGATGACCCCAAGCAAAGAAGAATTTTCATTTTTTCTTCTTTGTAATCCCATGAAATGTTCACTTATGCCACCTTCTACTTTGCACAAAATACCCTCAATCGAAGTATATTTATCATTGAAAACTCTCGTGTTTCTAAATCTTTCCACAAGCCTTCCATTGTTAATCCCTTGTTAATTTAAGGCCATGATTCAAATATACCTTTTAGATTGTTAAATAAAGGGCCTTGCCAATCCAATTTGGCACAAAAAGTTGTCCAACACCTCTGTGCCATGACACACTAGATAAAAATATGGTTAACTACTTCTTCATCCCTATAGCACAAAACACATCTGTGAGGACCCACCAACCCTATGCAATTCAACCATTATCCTATTAGAATATGCTTGTGGAGGGAATTCCATGCAAAGGCACCTACCTTCAGAAGGACATTGTTGCCCCAACATAAACACTTTGGCCAACTTGATAGAGAATTGTCTTTCCTAATAACTGTGCAACCAATTTTGGTCAAATATTCATTGCTCCTTGTAGTGAACCACTTAATGGTGTCTGCCTCATATGTGATTAGGATATGTATTTTCTCCAATTCAAACATGAGTGTATCCTTGGAAAGTACATCAATTATTTCAAAACTCAAGATTCAAGCGTATTCCCATCTACCTTTTTCCTCCTAGACATCTAAGTAGCACCTCAGTTTTTCCCCATACTAATCACTAGTTATACAAATCACCTCTTCCATACCTGGTAGCTTATTCAAGGGTTCATATTCATTCCATGAATCATGCCAAAAGGAAGCATTCCTACCATCCTTTATTATCTACATTATGTTCTCAGTTATTACTAATCTGCAACTCAGAATAAAGTTTCATATTTTTGAACACTTCTGTCGGTTAGCAATAGTGAGAATTATTTTTGACATTAGAGAATCTAGATATTTAGCTCTTAGGAGCCTGCTTCATTCCGCATTTGGATTCTTGAACATACCCCATGTGATTTTTGCACCTAATTCTCTGTTTTACATCCTTAGATCCTTAACATCTACTCCTCCTTGATCCTTGGGCTTTTTTACCATCTCCCAGATTAATAATGATATTATTTTCCTCTCATGAGCCCCATCCCATATATTTTTTCTTTGAATATTGATTAATTGCTTAATTACTTTGTTTGGTGCTTCAATATAGGAAAGAATGTAAATTGGAATAGCGAATAACACTTCTTTCAACATGGTTATTCTACTAGTTAGTGTTATCCATCACCCTTTCTATCAATCAATTCTCAATATATATTTTTTAATTATATCTTTCCATATATTTGATTTTTCTTGTCCCTTGAATAGTTGTAATAACAAAGAGAAATGGAGATAATGGATCTCCTTGACACAAAACTCTTGCGCTATTGAAAAACTGCAAGGGACCCCATTCACAATCATCAAGTATCATGGGGTAGATATGCAACAAAAAATCTAATTTACCCATTTATCTTTGAAACCCATTTTTTCCATTGTTTTCATCAAGAAGTGTCATCGAACTTGTTCATAAGCTTTTCTCAAGTATAGCTTCATCAACATTCCTTTTTTGTTGGATTTTGTAATGTGTGGATAACTTTGTGAGCAATTATTATGCCATCTATAATGTTTCTTTTAGGAACAAAACAACTTTCCTCCACTGAGATAATGAGAGGTAGAAGTTTTTTTAGGAGATTTTCCATAACTTTGGCTATTATTTTATATATCGTGTTACACAAAGATGTAGGTTTGTAATCTTCAAGTAAGAGTTGAAATTTTCATCCTTTGGTATAAGCATGATATTTATGTTGTTTGAATCCTTGAGAATTTTAGACTTCTTTCTTGATTCTTCTACCAAATCATTTATTTCCTTACCTAGAAAATCCCAACATGTTTGGTAGAAACAAGCATTAAACCAGTCAGGTCCATGTGCTTTTGAAATGTTGCTTCTCACACTTCTTCCAAAGTTGTTACAATGGTTAACATTTTGTTGTCTTTGTAGGTGATCACAACATCTAAGTCTTCAATAGTATCGTACTTGACACATTTTGCCTCCCCATACCCGCCTAATAATTATTTTAAATTGCCAACACCTGATTTTTGTATCTTTGCTTCTTCAGTGATGGTATTATCATTGCAATCTTTTATTTTAGTGATTTTATTCCAACTTTTTTTAAAAACTAAAATAAATAAAAGTGGATGAGCCACTGAAATATTTATTATTTTATGAAATAATTTTTACAAGAATCTGGTTCAGGGGAGCATACTGGCAGGAAAGAACCAGGAGAAGAAAACCTCTAGTTATAGCTCCATGCAGAAGAAATAAAGTCACATATGGTGATTACATAAAAAACCCAAGGACTGGCCCAATCAGAGGCCCCAAATACAACTTTTCTACCCAAAGAAAGAACAACCCAACAAAAATGGAAGAAGGATAGCAAAGAACTTAATCCACCCCAACCTCTCAGGAACTTGAACTAATTTCATGATAGGATAACGGCCATAAATGATCCAGAGAAAGGCTCTTCTTTGACTTCACAACCCTACAGATAAGACTTCTGGAGAGAGCTTGTAGCTAAGACATTTGCACCCTGAGATAGTTTCTTCAAAGTTATCATTCACGATGCTAGACCTAATTATCATCAAAAAATATCCAAAGCAACCATTAGTAACAAAACCAATTTTAGGAATGAACCCAACAAAAGGAAATGTACCATTGTCCAAGGAGTAACTATCCAAGGCTTTCTTGCAAATAGCTAAAGAAATGTCCTCATCATCGAAGAAAAAAATCTAACCAAGTTTATCATTGTCAAAAGGGAAGGAATCCTTACAAAATTTACATACCAGATTTACTGCCACCCAATACCAAATCACTGAATTTGACATTGAGAAATGAGACTAATATGTCTTTGATATTCAAAAATTCCAAGGAATTCATGTTATATTTATATGAAGATTGAAAATGTGAGTGGAGGAGCCGACTGAACCAATTCATAAGTAGTCAAACTCAAAATGAAATATCATATATATTATGATTCTAAACACAGCCGATGTGAGCCATGTAGAGCAAAAAAGACTACCAGCTGGAACCATAAATCTATTTAAGAAGAACCTGATGAAAAATCCAAATCACCAAGCCATGTGTCAAGTATGGGATAAAACAACAGACTACTGTCCCAACAAGAGTATTAAAACTATGTTATCTCAACTTTATATCCATCCCAAGTGAGACAAAAAACCGGCTGAAACCACCATATGAATGAGGGATATCAAGGGTGAATAGAGCATGCTATGCCAAGGAAACCATGCTATATTTATATAAAGACTGGAATCTTGAATGGAGGAGCAAACGGAAAAAATTCATAAGTAGTCAAACTCAAAATGAAATATCAAATATATTGTGATTCTAAACACAGCCAACATGAGTCATGTAGAGCAAGAAAGACTACCAGCTGAAACCAAAAGCCATATAAGATGAACCCAATGATAAATCCAAAACACCAAGCCATGCGTCAAGTATGGGATAAAACGATAGGTCACTGCCCCAACAAGATAGAGTAATAAAACTGTGTTATCTCAACTTTATAACCATGCCAAGTGTGAGACAAAAAACCAACAAAAACCTCCAAATGAATTAGGGATATCAAGGGTGAATAGAGCATGCTATCCGCAAGGAAATAATTTACCAAAGATGCTTTGTTCCATCAAAGGAGATGAGACAACATTTGTACAGAGGATAAAGGCCCAAATTTATTAGCCATATATATCAGCAGCAAGAAACTATATAGAAGTAGCTAGGATGAGCCAACAATAGTGCCAATTCCAAGAACAGTAAAACCAACAACAAAACTGAAATATATGCCCTCTCACCAAAGGAATACCAAGATGCCACTAAGAGAACAAAAAGATACTTGAATTGTAATCATTCCATCAAAAATCCCACTATAGAATCTCATTTAGTAAGGGGAAATTCTTCCTTACTAAAAACTGTAAGAGGTAGTTGCTCATCTATAGCTTTGTTTGCTAAGTAGTTAGCAATATTATTTGCTTCTCTGTAACAATGGGATAGTGAGAAGACATTGAACCATTTCAACTGAATTAGCACCTTATCTAACAAGTATTGTAGCTGCCAAATATGAGTTTTTTGGCTTGAAACAACATGAAAAATAACCATGGAATCTCCTTCAATGATTAATGAATTGATTTGAAGGGACCTTGCGAGATCCAAACTGGTCGAATTGTGAAAAAACATTGTATTTAGATCACCCTCTTCAAGCCAAGTATCTTTGGGTTTAGTTTTCCAATTACTTTCCTCCTTACCAAAATTTTAATGTATTCTACCAACAAATCTTTTTCTTTCACAAATTTTGCTTCTGTCATACCATTTTTTTATTACTATTTCACTTAATGCAAAAAAAAATTGCTTCCAAATATTCTTTTTCTACAAATATATTCTTGAAGGATGTTTGATTCCATATTTTTTTATTTCTCTTTCATACAGAGCAGCTTCTTTTAAAAGACAAACATTTTTGTTCATGCTATATTGATGGGTTCCTCCTACCATTCCTTCAACAATGTTGGCATGTCTTAACTTCTTAACCATATTTTTTCAAATCTAAACTGCACTTTTACTGGTTTTATTTCTATGCTAACTATAAGCTTGATTACGAAGCGGATGATATTGGGATTGAACATATCAATTCCTTTGGTAGAATATCTTCCTGCATCCATTCCTCATAAATTACTTTTTAAAAATTAAAATTAAAATTAAGGACTTCTTTAAAATATCATTTTGAATTATTTGCAATGCATGAAAATACCTTAATAGATAATATGAAAAATGTGATAGAAATGTAATCTTAATGAGTAGAATGGTTATAAGCATGAAAAATGAGTGATTTCAATAGAGCCATGTTTTATCTTTAATATACTCTTCACTTAAAGTTGCATCACATAAATGTGAACATATATATGAGATTTTTTTGCATTCATATTACATTTTTAAAAATAATTAATAGTTTATTTAATTTTATAATCAAAATAAAAAATATTTTTTTCAAAAAAATTATGTTAAAAAATTGAATTTATATATTAGTATTTTAATACATTATTAAACAAATTTTATAATTTTTTTATTAACATGAAAAATAGGTTTTGGAGGGATCTGAAATCTTTAAAAAGAAAATACTGCCATAAGAATAAAACATAGCCAAACAGAATCCTACCAACAATAATCTAAAAGAAAAAAAACAACCACGGGACTATTTCATATTCTTTAGAGTATCTACCAACTCTAGCTTCTAGTTGTAGAAGTTTTGATGAAGATTAACCAAGTTTAGTAACTCATTTTTTCCTCTTTGAAAGACTTTGTTTTGCTCCCCCTTGTCCTTAAGCTTGGTCCCTTTGAATTGGCCTACACTTGTTTCTCCCCTTTGTCTTTGTTTGAATTCTATTTCTTTCTACTTTCCTCAAGGATCCCATCAATAACCTCCTCTCTCAACTATTTGAGATTCTATATAAGAATCCTAATCCCCTCAACATTGTTTTCTATAAACCAATTGTTAATCTTTAATATATTCTCTAGATTTCTATTAGTTTCTATTGTTGATTTATAGAAAGAACCATTTTAATAATTTAAATTGGTTAGTAATCCCTTCCTTGGAAAGCCCTAAGACATCATAAATATCCTCTCTATTAGTGTGGAGATAAGTAAAGTTTGCATACAGATAGGGAAACTCTGCAGCATCATGGATATATTTCTTAATGCCTTTCTTTAGAGCCTAGATCCCAGTAGCCATTTTATCACCCACTTTCTCCTTACCTTTGCCCAATGCTTCCCCTTCAGAATTTAAAATTTTCTTCCCCTTCCATTGAGTGTTAACCCTTCCTCCCTCCTCCCTTGTTTGTGATCCCTTGACCTAGCAGATAACCTCTTCACTTTATTTTTAGGGGATTTCTTCTTACCAACACTTTTTATTTTCCTTTCATCCTATCCCTTAGATGGTAGCACAAAGAACACTTCCACAAAATCTTCTCCCTCATCTTTTTCCCTCTAGTTCTCATCATCCTCATCCTCGTTGATATTTGAACCTATATTAGAGTAGTGAACAACCATTGGTTGTTTTTTCTTAACATTCCCCTTCCCCCTTAGACTTGACATAGGGGTTTTTTAACATATTCCATAATAAAGAGGATTAAACCCTCATGCAAAAATAGGTAATTTGGGATTTTTCATATGTTACTTAATAGTATAATCCAAAGATGTTAATAGAAAATAGGGAAATAAAACCAACAATTTATGTCAAAAATGGTTTAAGAAAATGAAATGAACACTACAAATTGTTATGAACCTATCATCCAACAAGATATACTGCATGATGACCTCAACAAATTATGCTTAAATAGGTTTATTGGACAAATAGTCATAGCCCTATGAGAAGAGTTGCACCATCTTCCCATGCTCATTCCCCTTAAAAAAATGGTTTAGGGCTTTGAATCATTTGTCTTCCTATCTTCAAATAACTTCATGTCTTACATTGAAATCCTAGTAATATAAGCAATTACCTCCTCACTTATAGGAATTTCCTTTCCATTCAAATTGAGTAGCTTGTTCTTTCATTCTTTGATAAAAGTTTGGTAGATTTTGGGTCATGACTATGAAGCCTCTCCAAGTAGCGAGATAGGCCCTCAATTCTACAATTCTCCATACTTTTGGATTCCTACAAACCCCACCACAGGATAAAGATTCCACTCTATTTCTCTCACCTCCCATTGTAATAGTAATGAGTTTGATAAATAAACCACATATGTTGTTCAAAAAATCCTAGTATATAAAAAAGGGAAGGCAACCCCTTTTCACCTAGAAAATGTGTGAGGAGTCTAAGTCTCATAATTCCTACGTCCCATCTATTCTCAGAATCCATGTTGGAATTCATAATTTGTAATGGATAGAGCTTCGATGGGAATAGAGGAGTGCCACTCCCTTATTTGTAATGATTCACTTTTCATGCCTTTATTAGAAAAAATATCTACTAATTTATTTTCCTCCCGATAAATATGAGTAATCCTGATTTCATTAAAGGATTTAATCATATTTAGGAAGTCAAATATTAATGTTTCAATTCACCAACTAGGAGTATGATCATTTTTAAGACATCTAATAATATTAGAGAGTCCCCCTCCAACCAAACCTTCTTATACCCTTTGTCATAAGCTAATTTTAAGTCATTATAATTTTTCATAGCTTTAGCAATGTGATTTGTTTGAATTCCCAAAGGGAGTGCCACCACTTAAACAAACCTACATTCCTCATCTCTTCGCACTCCCCTATGCTTCTAGTTGGACCAAGGTTCCCTTTCGCCACCCCATCAAATTTAATTTTAATCCACTCCTTTTACAAACACCTCCAAACCACATTCTCTCTAGAATACTTCATATTTTGAAAGGGAAAGATTTATCGAATTGGATATTCCACTTCTCCACAACCTAGGAATCATACTTATAAATCTTAAGTTTCAATCCTTCCATGTGCTTCGTAGTGACCCCATTCATTAAATTCTCTTTAATAGCTCTTTGGATCTTAATCCAAACACCTTCCTCCTTGAAGTGCACATCTTTAAACACAAAGTTGTTCGTCTCTTTCTATAGGCCCCACAAAACATGTGGATCCATAAGATACCACAAAAATAGGAGTGAAGGATTAGTGGAAGGATAGAATCATTGACCATAGAAATCAGCAAAAGAGTTGGGAAATATCTAATTTAATTTCTAGAGGGAAATAATTTGATCCCAAATAGACCAAGAGAAGCTACAACCAGGGAAAATGTAAAAGGAATCTTTTGAATTACTTTCACAAAAGGCACACCAATAGGAAAGGCGAACCCCCTTTTGAAAAAATTATCAATAGAGTATTTTATTTTGGAGCATGATCCAAAAGAAAATATTTTTCTTAGGAATGAGCATCAGCTTCCAAAGAGTGCTCCAAAAATGGGGAGGAATTTTTTGCTCCATCAACAATCCAAAGCCCAAAGAATCCAAGTACAAAATATCTAAAGAGGGGTTCCAAATCAACTTGTCAACTTTTGGGAAAGAAGGGATATGAATCAGAGAAAGGAAGGGTTGAAGCTCCCCTAAATGTGAATTGACAACCCTCAAAATTTTCCAATTCCCATCCTAAATATAATCAGCAACCTAACAGCTAAAGGTTCTGACACAAACATATTTCAAAGGTTCATCCCATGGAAGATCCCTAAGTGAGAGGTTGGAATACCAAACATCATCCTAGAAGTTAATCAACCTTCTATTATGGAAAATCCAATGGGAACCTTTGTGAATGATATACCTCAAATGAAGAATGTTTTTTCAGAACCATGATCCCTCTAGAAGATGATCAATATCCAAAACCTCCCTAAAGTTGTACTCATAAAAATACTTATTTGTCAGTGCTTACACTCACTCACAATCTGGTTGTACGTCGGTTGTGGGCACTAGAAGATGCAGTCTGAGAAGAGTTCGAGGGCTCCTTCTCTACCATAGGAGCAACCTCTCCAACTGTCACCATTGGAAGGATGGGATCCTTTGGAGGAGGAGGAGGAACAAATGCAAGAACAAAAATAGGCATCTCAATGACGAGCCTCTTTCCTTTCCCTACTTTGGGAGTAGGTAGAGGAATAGGTGGAGGCCACAGAGGCTGAAACATGGGAACAACCCCATGGGAGCGCTTCCCCTTACCATACAAGGTGGGTCAAGGCACCGTGGGTACAACAGGAAGCTGCAAGACTGGAGGATTCAACTTCCACAAGATGGATGTTTTTCCTTTTCCTATGCTATACATAGTAGTAAGAATAAAGGATGCCACCAAGGGCTACGAAGAAGAATTTGAAGGTGCAGAAGAAGAACTAGAAGGGAAAGGACCGATGGAAAGAGAAAGCTCATCCTTCCCTTTTGGAGGGGCAGAAGGTGAAAACATGCATAATGTGCATGCAATGTCAGGCCTATCAAAGAAACAACATAAGGAGAATGGTCAGTCAGGCAGGTGTGGATGGCAGAGGCTAACCATAGAATTCCTAGCCTCACTTTGAATAAGTTAGAATAGATAGGATCACAATAAATGGGACTTCCATAGGCCTAGGTCCTACTAAGACCAATAAGGAAATTATGCCCATAGGCACAATAGAAAGCCCATCGTGTGTGTGAAGGGTAGCCTATGACTCATCATATTTCTCCTTATGTAAATTATTGATAAATAAGGTATCCTCTATAATGACATTCACACAGCTTGAGGGATCAACCATAATTCATGTGACGATTTTACCATTGAGACGAGTGGGAATGTAGAGTGGAGAAAGCTCCTTGTTCAAGGGAAGATCGTGTGAAGTGAATGAAATGTCAGGGCCAACATTCACACACTTTGAATAAGGAATATGAGTGAATGAGACTACATTCACTTATTTAGATGGGGTGAGATCAAAAGATGATGAAGAAGGAATAACCAAATTAGTCAAGCGTGACGGGAAAGGATCTGTGTATATCTGCAACTAGTTGTTTGGATTTTCTATAGACTTGTTAGAGTTCTAATTTCTACCATTGAGGCAGATAGTCTCATCATTGATGTGGTCCTAAATCATATGATGCAAGTGAACACATCTTTTGGTGTCATATCCAACAACTCAGTGGTATTGGAAAAACTTTTAGGTGTCATACTATTAAGGATACGACTCAGACAGTGGTTGAATCTCTAGAAAATTTATTACTTTATCTTTCAATATTTTTTGTAGGAAATTATTATATGATTCTGAAAATTTAGTAAAAGTTATATTACATCTTGTAGCAATTTTGTCTACTAGAATAGAGACCATGTTTTCCAAGACCTTGTTCTTGCTAGAGATTGACATGACTAATCGACTACCCTGGCAGGAGTGCGAGGACAGATCCTCACACTAGAAAACCACTTGATGGTACACTCTTGCAAGGCAACACATAGATGCACAACAGAAGGATACTTCATAAAAATAAACTTTTCTTATAGTGAAGGCAACAAGTTCCTAATAAGCACTTTTTGAACATAAAAACCAGGAAAAGGATAAGAAATTTGAGTAAATATGGCCTTCAATACTGAGCTATAAAATCAGTTAACTTCTCATAAGTCCCCTGCTTGCATTAGACAAGATCATTGAAAGTGATCTCCGGCTTGATGTTTTCCTAAAACTACTGAAGAAATTGATTAACTAGGTGATCAAAGGAGAAAATAGAATTATCAAGCAGGGAACAATACCATTCCAAAGTGGCATCCTTGAGAGAATGTGGGAATAGCTTGGTCAAAAGCACATCATTATGGAAGAAATTAGTACACAAGGCATTGAAGGATGAGACATACGTCCATGGATCCCCATAGCCATTGTACTTTTCAAATTTTGGAACCTTTTCACATTTCAATTTCTTTACTTGCATTTAAAAAAGTTAAGTTAATTGAAAATGGATAAAATGATATTTATCGGTCATTGTTTATGAATTTGATAAATGCAAATGATATATGGAATTAATGATTAATTTTTCAAATTTTAAGATTTAAAAGAGTTTTTTTCATAATTATTATCAATTAAAGGTTACTTATAAAGTTGGAAAGTGCAAGAATGTGTGTGTGTGTAGGAATAGGTTGAAGAACAAGAACTTGGTTGAGGTAGGAATGCTTAGCCGAATGAAAAACGGTAAGCAAGGTTGGCATTTAGAATCTCACACACCACAGTAGACCATGACATCTACATTTTTCTATAATTGATAAATATCATTCTTTCTTGTGTGGAATCATAATTTGGTTAAATAAGCAATCTTGTAAAAGAAATGAGTTTAGTGCATCCTTGTCTTACCCTGTCTATCTCAAATTTTGATTTAAAATGATTTTGGAAATGCATTTGATCATATAAAATTATCATAAGGAGAATGCTTATATTTTTTTTTCTTTTTTACAAACTTGAAAATAGGCTCTTGATAAAGGAAATAGAAAAAAAAAGATAAAATTAAATGTATGCTTGTGAATCTATACATAAATATATATGTATATATATACGTGGGTGAAACCATATATATATATACATATTACCATCGGTTTCAACAAGTGTTAGCTTTAATTCGTAACTCTTATAATGAATGGGGGAGGGGCCGACCCCTCCTATATTAGAAAGTAAGAGATAATGCTTAGAAATAGAGGGGAAGTGGGCGCTAAGTGAAAGAGGTATGGAAGAAGGAATTAAGACCACTATCTCCAAAGATAGAAAGGGATATATATTCATGGTTAGAGGGGGGAAAATTGAAGGAGAAAATCTAGCAAAAAATAGGAGGGAATGAAGGAGAAATCGATAGAAGAAAGGGGGACGAAAGAAAAGGGAAGTTGTTGCTAATTTTCAACTAAGGAAAATCTTCAAGAATCACAAAATAAAGAGAGGTATTCTCGAAACTGATCAAATGTTTCCTTTTTGTGTCGAATGGTTATTCATTCTTATTCTCTATCTTGCAGATATCATTTAATTCTTATGTTTAGTTTTTCTTAAAAAATGTGCACTTGTTATGTATAATCGTGGCTTTGTATTCATAAATTTGTCACTATTTAGTCAACCTCATATTTATCTTGGTTAGCTATACTAGGGTTGAACCACCATGTATGAGCCTTGTTCTTTTGGTTACCCTGCATGCACATGTTTAGGATGATCACCGAGACGGGTTACCACCCACATACTACCTCAATACTTTGTAGCCTTGGTCTATTGATTGAGCCATTACATTTCATTTATCAAGATAACTCCATCTTGTTCTTTCCTTTTTTTTGGATGGATGTTATTATGGTGTTCAACTTATTTTTTGAGAAACATTAAATGGTCGAATGGTTGTCACTGTTTGATGACTATTATTTCATAAGAGATTTGTAAGCATCCAACTATTGCTAGCTGAACAATTCATATCATTTTGTTACTTTGTTTGTTGATGAACGACATACATCATTCAACCCGTGTCTTATTTATCACACCCACCATTTGGTGAGGTGTATGTGGTGAGTTGGGCCCTGCTGTAAATGATTTTCTCATCATTCCCTTTTATTTTATGAGTTATCAAACAGTTTCACCTTGTACTATTAAAAGGGGGTTATGAACGATATTGTCATTCCATGGATAACCCTCAGCCGAACATAGATAGAGTTCCATATATAACAACAATGCATGATGTTACTTCTATGATGCAAATGTTGGGCCATCTCAAGTCATGGGTTATAATGAATCATTCAAATCATTTCTCTCATACAAAGTTTCTATATGTAAATTTATATATATATACACACACATGTACACCATCATTTCAATCCAATGTTTAAATCGGAGTTGAAGGATGTTCATACTCTATTACTTACAGATAAAAGGTGCCTTCCTATATTGTCAGTCAAACCATAGCACAATAGATAATGGGTAAATTAAGTTACTTAATGATAACCGATATCATGTTATTGATTACACTATAACATGCTTATCAACACCCTTATGTAGAATATTATTATTGTTAGAACAAAGCAACCATCATTATAGTGTTTTGATTTTTTTTCACAAATAATAAGGTGGTGAATCAAAACTAACAATATGTGGACATTTTTTGGCCAAAAATAGAATCAATATAGAACCTAGTTCAATTTTTTAGCCTGAAGGATATATATATATTCTATTAATTCTGAATTTGATTCTCTGGAATTGATTATTCTTGAATCTATAAATCATCTATGTTTAATTTTTAATTGATTTATGATCCATACGAGAGACAAGTGATTGTTGTTTTAATGTTTCCTTATGTATCTTAATTGAGACTAGTTGTTATTAAAAGATAAAATGGAACATTTGAAGGAAGTTGATACTTTTTATGAATGTGGAAATTTGTATGTAAGAAATTTTTTTTTCTTTTTATATTTAGAATGTATACACATATTTCAGACTATGTTTATTTTCAGGTATATATGAGTACATGCATAAATTCTTCATTTATGCATGTTCACATACATGCGGTATACCTTCTTATTTCATCTTGATTTACTCATTTGATTAATATTGTTTAACTTCATTTGCAAAGGAAAGAACTGTAGAAAGTGTTGAAGTGCAAATATGAATCTTAAGAAAAGATAGTTATATGATGAATAGATGAATGGATATACCATATTTTTAAACGAATTACTAGTTCGATGATTGATGAAATGGAATGATACAAAAGTACTAAGATAGACTATAGCACACTAGAATATGATGCTAGTAGATGGTCTAGAAGGGAGGGATACCCCTTTGTTATGGAAAGCTACCTTCCAGGAATGGGTGCTAGAGAGTGTAGATTTTCTTTTCCAAATCTAATTTAAGTTGTATTTTATGCAACATGATCTTGGCCAAGCTTTGCAGTCATTTTTTTAATTTCAGAACATATTGTTTATTGTTTATCCTCTCTATTATTTATTTATTTACCTAACATGGAACTTGCATGTTCTAATAGTAGATAGAAAAACATGTAGTTAGGCATACACATATTCTACCTTGCAAACTATATCTCTTGCTAAGTGTTTTGAGCAAGGTCGAGTATTCTTCGATGGATAGAAGAATTCTAGGGAAGCATTGCTTCGTGGTTGGGTGGAAAATCACCTCAACCATGTTCTCATCCACCAGTGGAGGCAAGCTATCAAAGAGGAATTATAATGGAATTTTCCATTTTATGTACTTGTATCATTAAATGTAATTATTGTATTAAATAAGTGGTGATTGAATGCCAAGTCAAACTTTGTATATTGACCATTAATATTTGTAAATGAATATATATTTAAATTTATTTATTTTTTCTTAATTTAATGAGGAAATTTTAGCTGGGCATGTTACATTTGGTATTGGAGCTTAGGGTTCAGCTCTAGGCCTATGAGCCCATGATGGTCGAATCAGGGAATAGTTGACCCTTAACTAAAAATTGAGTTACCTTGAAATAACTAAACCTGAATTGGCTGCAAGAAATGAGAAGGTCCAAGTTAGGAAGAAAGAAGGAAAAAACCATTAGGGCTTCAAAAAATAAAGTTGTAATTGAAGAGAATCCCAAACCCAAATACCAACCTAAGATTCCTGATGATCAAAATATAGTACACTCCCTCACACAACTCAATTTGGAGAGAGACAAAAAGATTGAGGAGTCCAAACAAACTCCTAAGACTACAAAACCCTTCGTATTTAGAGATTGGCCTGTAGGGTGTGGACCCAATGCAGCCTTACCAACAAAAGAGGAGTGTTTGTATGCATGTCCTACCTCTCCTAAAAAGTATAATTTAAATTTGGATGAGGATCCAAAAGAATGTCCTCTTTCCGATAATGAGGGGACTACTTAGTATGAAAAAAAAATTGTAAATAAGGATCAGTGTAAATCTATGTATTTAATATAAATAAAGAAAGTCTTTTTTATTGTTCAAGGATGCAAACTTGAAGACTTGTCTTGATGTGAATGGATGTTTATATCTCTTTTGGATTACATGTGTGCATAGCATTATGTAGATGTAATTGTTTTAATGCAAAACCTTTTGTTAAGTTATGCTAAATGCGACTGTGGCGTAGGTCAAGGGTGAGTCATTATGGTGACCACCTGACAAGAAGTGGGTAGTAGTAGACATGAAATGGGATGAGAAAGAGGCTAGACCAAATCCTAGAACTCATGAATCGGCAAGAATCATGAATGGACCATTTGGAACAAGAGGTCTAAGGGGTGTGGGAAGATGAGAATTTTAGGAATGAGGTACCCAACCAAAGAGAAAGTGGTCAAGGGGGTCCCAATTAGGGTAGAATTGAGGAAGAATTGGGGAAATATCTTAAAAAGGTAGCACCAGTGAAATTCGATGGGAAGGCCATCAAAGATGGAGCTGAGGCATGGATTATAGAGATGGAAAAATAATTTGGACTTCGTAACTTGTCAAACCAAACCAAGGTTACTTGGGTTGTGTATCAACTATTTGGAGAGGTAACTACTTGGTGGGACAACAAGAAGGTAGAGAGGAGACTTCAACCATAGGAGACCACTTGGGAGTTTTTCCTTCGATATTTCAGAAAGAGGTGGCTACCACAACTTTTCTTTGACAAGAAGATGACTAAATTTTAAAATTTGACCCAAGGTGGCCTGATAGTAGTTCAGTATTGGGAGAAGTTAACCAATTTTCTCAAGTATGTGTTGTAGTACTAATCCGATGATTGTTTCCGAATTCAAAAGTTTATATTAGGATTGAGACCCCACATTGGAGATGAGGTAGACCTCCACAATCCCCTTAAGATGGAAAAATATTTTGAGAAGGCCATTAAGCAAGAACAAAAGTTGCAGTAGTTGTCCAATATTTGCAAGGGTTTAGATTTCAAGCCTTGATTCAGAAACAAAATTTTTTGGAAGGGTGATGGATAGAAAGGAAATAAGTCCCATCAAATCAAAAATTTGAAAAGAGAAAGCAGCCCTCCAGAAAAGGAAGAAGGAAACCAAGGTGGAAGGAACGAAAGGGCTAATAGGGGAAATGAAAACTTTAGTAGTAACCAGAGATACTCAAAAGAGGATAGGTCTGGAGGTTGAAAAGGACCACACATTGTATGTTTCACATGTGGGGGAGACCATTATGCATCTAGTTTCCCTTAAAATTTTAAGTCACAAAAGGAAGGAAACTAGCAACAGACCTCGCAACACAAGATCCATGTGGTGGTGCATAATACGAAAGAAAAGTACCATGATTATCTGATACAATTGACGGGTAAGATCTATGGCTAAACTATTTTAATTTTGATAGATACTAGAGCTACTGAGTGTTTTATAGATCCTAGAATGATTTCTAAGCTACCCATTCAACCTGGATATTTGGTAAACTCATGGTTTATTCAGTATGGGAATTGAGAAGAGCAAGAAGTAGATTCATGTATCTTTTGTTGTGAGTTAAAACTTCCCAACTTTCTGACCCAAGTTTTTTGGATGACTATGAGTACCCAATTGAGATTCATGGGATACAAAGACCCCTAGAGCATAGGTACATTTCATCTATGCAACTCAAGAGGACTTAGAGGAATGGTTGTGTCATATATGGTGTGCATTTCAGTGAACCTACCAATGAGAAACCATACCTACATGATTACCCTATCCTTAGGGAATTTTGAGATGTGTTTCCTAAAGATCTCATTGAGATGTCTCCAAAGCGAGAATTTTATTTCTCCATCAATCTAGTGCCAAGATCCAAGCCTTAGTCTAAGTCCTCATATAGTATGACCACCACCGAGCTTTATGAATTGAAATCCTAGTTACAAGAGCTATTACGTAAAAGGCTTATTAGACCTAGTGTGTCATTGTGAGGAGCATCAGTTATCTTTGAGAAAAAGAAGGATGGAACCTTGTGTCTATGTATTGATTATCAGATGTTGAACAAGGCGAACAACAAGAATCGATATCCCCTTCTGAGGATCGATAACTTATTTGATCAGATACAGGGAGTCACAAAATTCTCAAAAATAGATCTCAGATCCGATTATCACCAGTTGAGAATGAAATAAGAGGACATCCCGAAAACTTCTTTTTGAATTTGATATGGGCATTAAAATTTCACCATTGTACCATTTGGATTGATCAATGCACCCACAACTTTCATGAATCTTATGAACAATGTGTTTTTGGATTGTTTGGATGATTTTGTCCTAATACTTATTGATGACATTTTGGTTTATTCCAAGTCTATTGAGGAACACGATCAACACTTGAGGATAGTCTTATAGTGTTTGAGGGAAAAGAAACTTTTTGGAAAGCTATCCAAGTGCTCGTTTTATTAGGACAAGGTGCACTACCTAGGTCACATTATTTCAAGTGAGGGAGTCTCTATGGATCCAAAAAAGATAAAAGCAATCATGGAGTGGTCGGTGCCTCAGAGTGTGATGGAGGTATGAAGCTTCATGGGCCTTGCAAGGTATTACAAGAAATATGTGCAAGGGTTTTCTCAAATTGCAGCCTCGATAACTTCTCTCCAAAAGAAAGGAAAAAGTTTTGAGTGGATTGTGAAATGTGAACAAGCCTTCCAACTCCTGAAGGAGAAACTCACAACCCCAATGCTGACTATTCTAAATCCCAATGGTCAATTCTTAGTGATCATGGATGCTTCAGGAGATAATGTAGGAGCACTGTTAATGCAAGATGGGCAAGTGGTGGCATATGAGTCAAGGAAGTTGAAACAACACAAAGTGAATTATGTGCCACATGATTTGGAATTAGTAGCTATAGTGCATACCTTACAAATGTGGAGACACTATCTTTTGGGAAATCTATTTGAGCTCAAAATAGATCATTTAGGATTGAGATACATTTTCACTCAACCAAACCTCAATGCATGATGAAGGAGATGGCTAGAATTCCTTAGTGAGTACAACTTCAAAATTGAGTATATAAAAGGAAAGGAAAATAGAGTGGTAGATGCTCTTAGTAGAAGAAGACATTTGACAACCATGACCTCTATGAGATCCAATTTGAGGCAGCAGGTGATGCAACACTTGCAAAGAGATTAGCATTATGAGAGGGTGAAAAATACTCTAGAATAGAAGTTGTTAGACCATCGATTCAATGGGTTTGAGTTTGAATTGGATGGTGTCTTAAGATACCAAAGGCGAATGTATATTCCAGATTCTAGAGATCTTAGAAAGTTGGTCCTAGAAGAAGTCCACAATGCACCATATTTAGGACACCCCGGAGTTACAAAGATGATCACATAATTGAAAACCTTGTATTATTGGCTAAAGCTTAGAAATGATGTAGTGGAATACATAGCTGGATGCTTGGAGTGTCAGCAAGTTAAGTTTGGGCATGTGCATTTAGTAGGGCTCCTTTATCCTTATGATATACCTGATTACAAAAGGCAAGTGATCAACATGGAATTTGTACAGGGGTTACCTTTAAGTAAGAACATATATAATGCCATTCTAGTAGTAGTCGATATGTTGACTAAGGTGGCACATTTTATTCCAAGGAATCTTAAGGATGGATCGTTGACCTTGGCTAAGAAATTTGTCCAAGAGATCTTCCACTTACATGGAGTGCCATAGACCATTATATTTGATAGAGATACACAGATGACATCAAGGTTCTGGACAACCTTGAATGCAGCCTTGGGGACTAAGCTAAATTTCAATTTAGCCTATCATCCTTAGACTGATGGTCAAACAGAGAGAGTGAATCTGGTAGTAGAAGATATCCTTCGGATGTACTGTATGGATCAATAGTATAAATGGGAAGAGTATCTACCATTGGTAGAATTTTCTTATAACAACTCCCATCATGCATCCTTAAGTATGGCACCTTTCGAGGCCCTATATGGGTGAAAGTGTTTCTCTCCCATCAGTTGGGATAGATTGGAAGACATAATCATAGTGGGTCCTAAAATGTTAAAAGAGATGGAAGAGTAGATGAGACTCATCAAGAGAAGACTAAAGGAGGTGGTAGATAGATAGAAGAGCTATGCTAATAGAAATAAAACCTTTAGATAGTTTTTACTTGGGGATAAGGTCTTTTTAAGAGTCAAGCCGCATAAGAGCTCTATTACCTTGGAAAATATTCCAAGTTTTCTCTGGGATACGTGGGCTTGTTTGATGTTTTGGAAGTAATCAACCCAGTTGCATACAAACTTGCTCTACCTCCTACTTTAGCTCTACTCCATAATATTTTTCATGTTTCTTTACTTAATCCATACCACCTAGATGCATCTCATATACTTGAATGGTATTCTTTACAGGAAGAGGATCCAAGAGTGGTGTTGGTTTATCTCATTAGAATTTTGGATAGACGCATCGTCAAGTTACAAAATAGAGACATTGTTTAATATAAGGTCCAATGGGATCAGTATTCTGTGGAAAGTACTACATGGGAGGATGTGGAGGAGATAGAACACTCCTTTCCTCATTTTATTTCTTAGATAGACTAATGGTGGTTCATTATATACTGTTGCTTAATATTTTGGACTTGTATGTTGTGATGTTTTGGCTTGAAAATAGTATGATTTGATGTTGAAATGAACAAATGTTATTTAATTTTTTTTAATTAGACATCGGGACGATGTCTCTCCCTAGTGGGCAAGGATGTCACATCTCAATTTCTTTACTTGTATTTAATAAAGTTAAGTTAATTGAAAATGGATGAGATGATATTTATTAGTTATTGTTTATGAATTTGATAAATGAAAATGATATATGGAAAATGATTTATTTTGAAAAATTTATGATTTAAAAGTTTTTTTCATAATGATTATCGATTAAAGGTTACTAATAAAGTTGGAAAGTGCAAGAATGTGTGTGCGTGCAGGAACATGTTAAAGAACAAGAACTTGGTTGAGGCAAGAATGCTTAGCTAGATGACAAACGGTAAGCAAGGTTGGAATTTGGAATCTCACACACCATAGTAGACCATGAAATTTGCATTTGTCTGTAATTGATAAATATCATTCTTGCTTGTGTGGAATCATAATTTGGTTAAATACATAGTCTTGTGAAAGAAACGAATTTAGTGCATCCTTGTCTTACCTTGGCTATCTCAAAGTTTGAATTAAAATGGTTTTGGAAATGCATAATTTGATCATATACAGTTATCATAAGGAGAACAATTATATTATTTGTTCTTTTTGTCGAACTTGAAAATAGGCTCCTTGATAATGGAAATAGAAAAAAAGAAGATAAAATAAAATGTATGCTTGTGGATTTCTACATAAATATATATGTATACACACACACACATATATGTATGTATTTATGTATGTATACTTATATATGGTTATATACAACCATATATATATAAGTATACATATATATACTTATATATATATAAGTATTCATACATATATATATATGTATACTTATATATATGGTTATATATATATAATATAATATATAAACATATTACCATGGGTTTCAATGAGTGTTAGCTTTAATTCGTAACTCCCATAATGAATGGGGGAGGGGCCGAACCCTCCCATATTAGAAAGTAAGTGATAATTATCAGAAATGGAGGGGAAGTGGGTGCCTAAGTGAAAGAGGTATGAAAGAATGAATTAAGACCACTATCTCCAAATATATCAAGGGATATATTCTTGGTCAGAGGTGGGAAAATTGAAGGAGATAATCTAGCAGAAAACATGAGGGGGTGAAAGAAAAATTGACAGAAGAAAGGGGAATGAAAGAAAAGGGAAGTTGTTGCTAATTTTCAAATGAGGAAAAACGGCAAGAATCACAACTAAAGAGAGGTATTATAGAAACTATATTAGATGTTTCCAATTTGATTTAAATTTTTATTCATTCGTATGCTCTATCTTGAAGATATCGTGTAATTCTTTTGTTTAGTTTTGCTTGCACTTGTTATGTATAGCCATGGCTTTGTATTTGTATTTATGTCACTATTTAGTCGACCTCATATTTATCTCGGTTAGCTATTGTAGGGTTAAGCCACCATGTGTGAGCCTTGTTCGTTTGGTTACCCTGCATGGGATCAAGATGATCACCGAGATAGGTTACCACCTGCATGCTACCTCAATACTTTGTAGCCTTGGTCGATCGACTGGGCCATTGTTATTGTATTTCATTTATCAAGATAACTATGTCCTATTATTTCCTTTTTTTTGGATGGACACCATTATAGTGTTTGATTTATTGTTTGAGAAACATTAAATGGCCAAACATTTGTCATTGTTCGATGACTATTATTTCATAAGAGCTTTGTAAGCATCTAGCTATTGCTAGCCGAACAATTCATATAGTTGTGATACTCTGTCTCTTGATGAATGACATGCATCATTCAAAACGTGTCTTATTTATTACACCCACCATTTGGTAAGGTGTATGTGGTGAATCGGGCCCTGTTATATGCATGGGATGAATGATGTTCTCATCATTCCCTTTTATTTTATGAGCTATTGAACAGTTTCACCTTGTACTGTTAAAAGGGGGTTATGAATGATACTATCATTCCATGGATAACCCTCAATTGAACGTAGATAGAGTTCCATATATGAAAACAATGCATGATGTTACTTTTGTGACACCAATGTTGGGCCATCTCAAACTGAAGGTTATAATGAATCATTCAAATAATTTCTCTCAGACAAAGTGTCTATATGTATATATAAATATATACATGTACACCGTCGTTTAAATCCAATGCTTAAATTAGAGTCGAAGGATGTTCATACTCTATTACTTACAGATAAAAGGTGCCTTCACTATATGGTCAGTCGAACCATAGCACAATAGATAATAGGTAAAATGAACATACTTAATGATAATCGATATCATGTTATCAATTACACGATAACATGATTATCGACACCCTTATGTAGAATATTATCATTGTTAGAACAAAGCAACCAACATTATAGTGCTCTATTTTTTTTTAACAAATAATAAGGTGGTGAATCAAAACTGAATGATATGTGGACATGTTTTGTCTAGAAATAGAATGAATATAGAACCTAACAATGTATCAGATTGAAGGATATATATTATGTTAATTCTGATTTTGTTACTCTGGCATTGATTATTCTTGAATCTGCAAATCATCCATGTTTCATTTTGAATTGATTTATGATCCATATGAGAGACAAGTGACTGTTGTTTTAATGTTTCCTTATGTATCTTAATTGAGACTAGTTGTTATTAAAAGATCAAATGGAACATCTCAACGAAGTTGATACTTTTTTTGAATGTGGAAATTTGTATGTAAGAAATATATTTTCTTTTTATATTAAGAATGTATACGCATATTCCAAACTATGTTTATTTTCAGGCATATATGTGCACATGCATAAATGCTTCATTTATGAACATGCACATACATGTGGTATACCTTCTTATTTCATCTTGATTTACTCATTTGATTAAGATTGTTTAACTTCATTTGCAAAGGAAAGAACTATAGAAATAGATATTGTTGAAGTGAAAATATGAATCTTAAGAAAAGATAGTTATATGATGAATAGATGAATGGATATACCCAAATTTTAAATGAATTACTCGTTTGATGATTGATGAAATGGAATGATAGAAAAGTACTAAGGTAAATTGTAGCACACTAGAATATGATGCTAGTAGATTGTTTAGAAGGGAGGGATACCCCTTTGTTATGGAAAGTTACCTTCCAAGAATGGGTGGCAGAGAGTGTAGACTTTCTTTTCCAAATCCAATTCAAGTTGCATTTTATGCAGCATGAGCTTGGACAAGCTTCATAGTTTTTATTTATTTATTTTGGAATAAAATGTTTATTATTTATCCTCTTTGTTATTTATTTATTTACCTAACATGGAACTTGCATGTTCTAACAGTACATAGATATGCATGTAGTTAGGCATGCACAAATTCCACCTTGCAAACTATATCTCTTATTAAGTGTTTCAAGTAGGGTCAGGTATTCTTTGATGGAAAAAATAATTCTGGGGAAGCATTGCTTCGTGGTTGGGTGGAAAAGCACCTCAACCATGTTCTCGTCCACCAGTGGAGGTGAACTGTCAAAGAGGAATTACAATGGAATTTTCTATTTTATGTACTTGTATCATTATATGTAATTATTGTATTGACTAAGTGGTGATTGAACACCAAGTAAAACTTTGCATATTGACCATTGACATTTGAAAATGAATATATATTCAGATTTTTATTTTTTTTCATTTATGGACATGAAATTGCTATGCTGGAAAGTAGCTATGGGATTTATGTCTTAAATTTATATTCATAATGTTAATTCTTAATTTATTGAGGAAATTTTAGTTGGTCATGTTACAAACCTCCACTCCCTGAGGGATAGGAGTGTTCAGAATGGAAATAGAAAGAAGACTACGATGGAAAAATGGTTGAAACATAGGTTGGGAGGAGGAGCTGGCAAAATTCACTAGCTGATTATGCATGTGTCCCATATTTTGTAAAAGAGCATTAAGGATCATATCAATAGTAAAGGTATGACCAACTAAACTACCAGCGAGGGAAAACTTTAAGAAACCCCCCCCTCAGTGAAGGTGTAAAATCCTGGCAAATCTTGTATACTTCTCGATAAAAATATTAATTTTAGTGGTGAATTTTTTCATTTTTCATGAAAAAAATAATTTCCATTGGAAAATCTTTTCTAATCGCTAGAAGTTTGTGGAAATCCTAGAGAAATGCAATTTTTTTAAAACCATTAAATTTTTTCCATTGGCAATTAAAATCTATTTTCAAACAAATAAAATATTTCGATTGGCGAATTAAACCTGTTTTCAAACCAGAAAAAATAATTTTGTTGGCGATTAAATTTTTTTTTCAAACTAAAAAATAAAATTCATTGGTGAATTAAACCTATTTACAAATGATTAAAAAAAAAATGGCAAACTAAACATAATATCAAACAAATAAAAAAATGCAGTGGTGAAGTGTCATTGTCAGTGCAAATTCACCAGTGTCCTCTTTGTAGTCGGTGGGTCGGAGGTTTCAAAAACCTTGAAACTTCAGACTTTGGTTCTAAGGTTCCAAGTTTTAGCAACCACGCAACATTATGGACCATGATCGTTCGATGAATTTTTGATGGACAATTGTAGTTGCATTCTGGAAGTATATCTCTCAAGCACTAGATTTGTGAACTGAAACCTCTAGAATTACACTAGAACCGTTAGATTTTCACAAATCAATAGTTGAGATTTTATTAATTATTTAGTTTTGTCGATCATCGTGCTCTTGTTTAGTGTTTACCATTTAATATTGCCTAAGTCAGACCAAAATATTTTAGGACAACCTTAAATCTTAACTCTTTAATCCTGAGGGTCAAGTCTTATCAACCTAGCGATGTCCCCATTTTAAATTATGAACGTGCATAAAATTTGTTTTAAAAGAAGGACCATTTGATGAATTTTGATGGACAGATATAGTTTCATTCCGGAAGTAAATCCTTGAAGTACTAGACTTGTGAATTGAAACCTCTGGAATAACACTAGAATCATTAGATTTTTAGAAATCAATGGTTGAGATTTTATTAATTATTTAGGTTTGTCGGTCATTGTGCTCTTGTAACCTTGTTTACCATTTAATACTGCCTAAGTCAGACCAAAATATTTTATGAAAAAGCCTTAAATCTTAACTCTTTAATCTTGAGGGTCAAGTCTCGTCAACCTAGCAATGTCCCCATTTTAAAAATAACTTTATAGTTTATTTGCATGTGCACTATGCAATCATCTTGTCATCTGTCACAGGCATACCTTTTAACTTTTTAAGAACTTTTTTATAAGGATTCAAGTGTTGAAATAAGTGTTAATTGTCACATCAATGACAATGTTGAATTTAAAAATGATAAGTGTGATGTGATACTGATTGTGTTCGTGCTAACTTCTATATATACTTCACCAACTTGATGTTCTTCATACCATTTATAATATATTTGGCATTGATTTATTTCTTCTCTATTCTCAATTTAACTGAGATATTATGGAGTCTTCATGGTGTGTCATGCTACCCAAATGTTTTTGGGAGAAAAGAAGGGACGATGAATACGACAGGAAAAATTTGGTTATGGTTTTTACAATTCCTTGTGTGCAGGTTGAGGATGCTATAAGAAAAATTGTGGGTAGGGAATGGCTTCAGAACAACCCTTGTGCTCTATATTATGAGGTAGCTTCGACTTTATTTTCCAATTGCATGGACATTTTTCTCGATAAATATTTGGTGAAGACGCTGGAAATATGTTATTTGCAGCCTTTCATTTACTCTATTTCTTCATTGGAGTTGGCGCTAGAGCATTACAATTTTGAAAGTGGGTTAGCGCATGTTAGTGGAATCTTCAGGAAAGTGGAATTGCAATCTTCTACAATGTAGGCTCTTTCCCTAGTTAATATGAGATGGGTTCTGCTATGTGATATGAAAACTGAATTATTAAAGAGTCTGGAGTTTTGGAGCAAGGTTTTGGGTGATTTTCTTTTCTTCTCTATTGTTAATTTGTTAAATTCAATTCACGTTCTACTCAAACAATCGGTTGATGGCCTCAGCTAATGTTACAAAAAAAATTAGTAATGAATTTTGTGACATGTCACGTTTCTATATTTTATTTATTGTATAGCGTAATAGTTCTTGTAAATCCCTTTTGCTTTGATCAATATAAAAATGTTAAATGTGGATTTTAAAACTAATAGTAATTATCAACATATAGTTCTGATCATAAGTGAGCAAAATTTATTGTGACTTATTAGTGGACATTGATAATGATTAAGGTAAAATGAGACATTTAATTCTCTCTTTTCAATGCGTCAAATTACTCTACCTTTCATTTATTCTCTTGATATTCTCGAATCTCAATTTGGTTGTGGTACTGGGTGGTGGCACGGATTAATGCCATATGAATAGCTAGAGTGATTGATTGGATAACTTTATATTGAAAACTACACGATGTACTATAGAATTGTAGATGATGATGTAAATAATCCAGTAATTTTGACAATCGACAGCTTGCATGGCACTACCAATTTTGACAATTGACAACTTGTCAGCTTGAGGTACAATTTGCATGTAGCCAGTGTGTGACATGTCACGTGTCTATATTTTATTTATTGTACAGTGTAATAGTTCTTGTAAATCCCTTTTTCTTTGATCAATATAAAAATGTTAAATGTGGCAATTATCAACATATAGTTCTGATCATAAGTGAGCGAAATTTATTGTGACTTATTAGTGGACATCGATAATGATTAAGGTAAAACGAGACATTTAATTCTCTCTTTTCAATGCGTCAAAGTACTCTACCTTTCATTTATTCTATTGAAATTCTTGAATCTCAATTTGGTTGTGGTACTGGGTGGTGGCATGGATTAATGCCATATGAATAGCTAGAGTGATTGATTGGACAACTTTATATTGAAAACTGCACGATGTACTGTAGAATCGTAGATGATGATGTCAATAATCTAGTAATTTTGACAATCAACAACTTGCATGGCACTACTAATTTTGACAATTGACAACTTGTCAACTTGTCAACTTGAGGTACAATTTGCATGTAGCCAACGTGAGGTACCGATTAACTTGGATTTTTGGTTTGTGCGAATCACAATTATTACTAGTTAGTAGTAATTATACACAATCTCACACATGACACGTGTGAGGTGTACAAGGGACTAGGCTAGTAGTGGCACTTTTGGCCCATAAATAAGGATAGTGAGCACAACTAAAATCATTCATTGAATTGTCATAAGGGTTTTCATTTTGTAGGGTTAATAACTTAATAAGGATTCAAGACGAAGATGCGGTATTATTGGGGATGCTCTAAATTCTCTTGCCTCTAGTTATGTAGTTACAAAGTAAAAGACCAATTTCCTTCAAGTTAAGAATGGGTAGAAATAGAAAGAAGTTGATTTGGTTCACCTGACTTCTCAGACAAGTTTTGAACCAGGATGAGGAGCTCTGATGGAGATAAGTGTTATCCTAGTGCATGGAAGCCGCAAGTAGAAGATGGGAGCAATTTTACTACCCCTCATCGTCTGCATGGTTGCCCAAGCAATTCCCATGCATTTATTTTCAATGCTCATCTTCTACATGGGAGCAGTTTTACTACCCCTCATCATCTGCATGATTGGCTAGGAGAGTCTCTTGCATTTATTTTAAGACACCATGGCTTACCAGGAAAGTCCCATGCATTTATTTTCAGTGCTCATCTTTTGCATGGGAGCAATTTTACAACCTCTCATCTTCTGCATGAGTCTAGTTCTAAAAGGGGCTAAGTACATTTTGTATCTTATCATCTCCCATTTCCCCAGTTTGATTGGGCCCCCTTTCCCCATGCATTTATTTTCAGAGATCATGGTGACTCAACAAGTCCCATGTGTTTATTTTAAGAGCTCATGGTTGACCCAAAAATTTCCATTTATTTTCAGAGATACATGTATCACATTTATGTTTTCAAATTTTCACCAGTGGTCCAACAAAAGCTTGGAACTTGCGCTTACATTTGTATTTGTATTATGTAATAATGTGACATTGTAATTTAGTTGTAATAAAATAAATGGTTGTGCTATTAATGTGACATTGTAATTCATTTTATTAAGTCCTTTGCAAGTTAAGTGCTATTAATGGTTGTGCAATGTGCTATTAATGTGACATTGTAATTCATTTTATTTAGGTCTTTGCAATGTTAAGTTTTTGGCCCCTTGCTCTTGATGTCAATCCTAGCACATTAAAGTTTAAAGAAAATTTAAAACGCATGTTTTATGTTTATTATTTATGGTTGTAGTTGCATTCCAGAATGAAATGCACAAAGCACTAGGCTTGTGAACTTAAACCTTTGGAATCACCCTCTAACCATTATATTAACAAAGATCAACAGTTTAGAATTTGTTGTTGATGTAGGAGTAAATAATTAATGGCTTGTTTTAAATTTTTTCATCCATGTGGCATGTACTACCTAATTGTGTAATGTATAGTCTGTAAGTAATGAGTAGACGTTTCGGTGTCATTCACTTTAATATTAAAAAAAATAGCACTTTCTATTGCTAAGTGATTTTATTTTGAAGAGGGTCAGCACATAGGGGGATTTCAATCTTCAGTTTGCTCATTGCAGTGCACCACCTTGTTCTGGTTTCCATAGTTCCACTTCCAACAAAGCCATTCTAGTAACCCAGTTTCAACTTCAAGAATCAAAATTCAAAATATGGGTAAGTTAAAGAATTCCTGTGGCTACATTTCATTGTTTAACATTTCTTAAAATCTTATTTTGTCAAACTTTGAAGTTTAGGTTTAGGGTTAAGAGGCTTAAGAATTAAGAAAGATTAAGGACTAATAAGGAATTCACAAATTTCACATTGTTGATTGTATCAGCATGTCTACCACCAGTAGTAGTACCACAAGAGCAATGTCGGATAAAAAAATATAGTATATGCAAAATTGCTTAAAGCCCCGGGTTTCACTTATGAATACCATGATATTTATGATCCTAAAACCTATGGTAGGCGTACCTCAGAACTTAGATTTTTATCTCAGAATAAGGCTTCAAAGCAAATGCAAGCTAATAGTTTCAGTGCACCATGGGTAAGTGGACTAGGGTGCATGATGTTACATGAGGTTTTCCCTTGCCCAAAATTTATCATGGTTTGTTCCCTAAATTATGATGATAACAAAAGAGAAATTGTTAATAAAGATAGCAAAGAAGAATTGTTATCCATTAATGCAAAATAACTTGGAAAAGTGTTGGCCTTTGGGTTACAACTGAAGAATTTGGAAATGTCCACATTGACCTAGAAAAGCTTGCTAGTGATTATGAAGCAGTGGATGAAAAGGAGAAAAAATGTTTTTGAAATAGAATAGTTTAGGATAGAAACAAATTGAAAGGTGGTCATAAGCCTCCTTATGATTTGGAAATTTTTAAACCATGGGCTCATGATACTATTTCCATGCTAGCATTTTTCCTCGAACTAGATAGAAAATTGGAAGTGGGTGCAAGCCTCCTTGAAATGGTATATAATATCCATTATCATGTTCCACATGTCAGATATAATTTTATTGGGAGCATTGTAGAATCAATGCATAAACAATTTTTAATGATTAAAGGAGGTTCCACCAAGACATTTAGGTTCACAACTTACTTGTGCTATCTTTTTCTATTCAAATTTAGAGGAATGTTTCAGACCAACAAGCTTCAGATTCAACCCTATAGCAATGTCGAGGAAAAGAAAATGGCTCCACTTCCAGTATATGAATGGACCACTGTGATAAGGATGCATGATTCTTGAAAGAACTACAGTCATTTTGTAGACTACTTTTTGGCTCCATTGCATCAAGAAATTACAAATACTCCAATGCCTAGATTGCCTATGTTAGTAGAAATTGCATTCAACTAGGAAAATAAATACAATTGGCTGATTGGTACTTAATGGAAGAATATAATGTGTTAATATTTTATGGATCAGAAGTATAGCCATACAAACTTCCAATACATGTCACAAAAAGGGTTTTCGCTTTGGAATATGTAAGGCAGATGCAAAGTACTGATGAAAGACACTTTACTAGGATGGTAACAGATGTAGAGCATAGAAAACCAATTGATAAATTTGGCCTTGGGGTTGGAGGTGAAAAAGTAGATCTAGGGTATATAGGTCAATTTGTTAGAGCTTCAAGTTCAAATCCTCATCCTCATGGTCAGGCACAATCACAACTAGGACATGCCCATGGTGGAGGGCTTAGTGCAACTGGCACTACCTCTAGTGGCGATGGTATGGGTAGTGGTACTAGTAGTGGTCAACATGTGCTACAACAAAAAATTACACACAAGAGGACAACAACACAATATACCACAGAAAAATCAGGTGATCAAGGCATACAAAAGAGGCAAAGGATTTTGACAGGTCCAACTCCAAGTCACACTACCAGTGGATCCATCACAAAGGAGTTATTTCCAGGCACTCTCCCAATGACAGTTAGTCTGGTTGTGACATTATTATCAATTGCAAATACTCCTATTCCTTCACCATTCAAGCATTCCATTGTTCCTACATCCCCAGGTTTTGATTACATTGAAGAGTTTAGAAAGAAATCAGAATTGAATAAAAAAGAAAAGAAGCAATTGATGGAGAGTGCATCTGCTCTAACTTCATAGCTTGCAACAACCATGGTATTACCCACATTTGACAAAAGTAAAGAAATCATGGAGTACACAATTCTTGTTCCCCTAGTTCAAAACAAACCAACAAATCAAATGGCTCCATCTGAATTCTAGGTGAACAATTTTCAATTGGATTTTTCTGGACTCAGAAATATTGAAAAAATTAATGTATCAAAGAAGAACAATAAATTGGTGTACACATCATTTCTAAAGCAAGATAGAGAAAAAAAAGGTTGCGGACTCAAATTGAAAAGTTACAGGTAGACCTAACAAATGAGAAAGCAAAGAGGAATGCAATAGATAACAAGAGCAATGAATTAGAAAAAAGAATTAAAAAATATGCCTCTACATCAACAAGCAAAGAGGATAAGCAGGATGAGACTGCAGTGAATGAACTTAAGCAAAGGCTAGATGAGAGCAACAAGAAATATGATGAGGAAAAATCCACTTCAGAAAAATTAAGACTAAGCATTGCAAATGGAAATACACAGTGGGAACAAGAAGGAGAGAAAAAGAAATGAAAGACTGGAGGCAAAGCTGACGGAAACAAAAAATGAAATTAAGTCTTCTCAAAATAAGTTATCTGCATTTTGTAGAGAAACAATGAGGCATATGAAACAAAAGCTTTGGGATGAAATAATGCAGAGGATTGATCATTTGTGTGACATGTTTCAATTGATTGATGCTATCAGACAACATCATAATAAGCTCAACAAATATTGAATGGACAACAAAAATGTGTTGGCATTAGAGAAATCAGCAAATCAAATTCAACAAACAATCTACAAAGCTAGTGAAAATGTTTTGAAATCAAAAGGGATTACTAATCGGCTTGCTACATCAATGGCGTTGTCATCTGTCATTGAAATTTTTTTGAGAATGCGTGAAACAAAGGAATATTTGCATTTGGCTACATAAAAGATGAAGATGGTGGATGAAAAGGTAAGGAACTTCATAGAGCTTGGTTTGCTAGAGGATTTTGACACAAATGAGCGATTCGTTGGAAAGAATGATTTTAGAAAGAAGATGGAGGATGCAAGGAAGATTGATTTGGACCAGTTTCCTTAGAATTCAAATGTGGTGACCCATTTGGATTCCATCAAACCATTGCTAACCTTGAATGCAAAATTGACTAAAGAATCCAAGACAGTTTCCAATTTGAATCATGAATTGTTAACAAATCTTCAAGTCAAACAACATCAGTTAGAACAAATGACAATTCCAACACCTGAAGAGTGGAAGTTGCTAGAAAAGCTGATGCAGTGATTTAATTTTTGATAATATGAGTTTCCAAGATCCAACTCAGCTCTGTGTAGAGTTGTCTTTGAGAAATATTTTGCATTTCCAATGCCTCTATGTATTCCTTCATGTGATAATCAATTTAAAAGCTCAAATTCAGACTTCAGTAATGTGTTGATGTTCAATTATCTGTATTATTTACTATATCATTTGAAGAAAAAGTCTAGTAGTGGTTTCAACTTCTAGATACACTTTAAATGATTGTTGATGTTCATTATTGTATATGCTACTAATACTATTGTTAATATGTTATTAATCTAATAAGCATTGAGTTGAGTGATGAATCACTGAGTACATGCCCAAGTTTTACTTTTAACACAATTAAAATATGAACTATAAGGTGATTTTAATTCCAAGAATCCATAATCTTAGTGAAATTGCATTACAATTCACACATCAATACTCAATCTCCATGACTACTTAGTATTTCCACTAAACATTTATATGAATTCATGCTTTAATCAAGGTACTTTAACTAGTTCATTAAACTAGAGCCAGAATTAAAACATACATCAATGCATAATATTAATGACAAAGAAGATTAATAAAAGATTATTGATCAGATTTCATTAATAATTCATGTAAAATGTTATAGCTAGAGAGACGATATGGATAGACTCAAAATAAGGGAGCAAGACAAGCTTAGTCGCTAGTCCTCTGAGTTTTATAACCTTGTCGCGGAGTTTTGAATTTTCATAACTTCCTGATTCCCCGACTTGGTTTACTTTGTTGAGAAATTGAGTTGCAAGTCTTTTAGACCTAACCTTTGAGTTTGAGTTATGGTGTGTGGATTTATTTTTCTTTTGCAGAGTATTTTTTCGTGGATTATCTATTATTGGAATTGGAATGATGGATTTTTGGTTAGTTTCATTGTTGTGGTTACTATCACTCAAAGTGGCAGTTTTGGTGCTTTTCCTAACCTTAGTCACTAGTCCTAAAAGTTTTATAACCTTGTCACGGAGCTCTAAATTTGTATAACTTCCTAATTCCCCGACTTGGTTGATGGTTCACTTTGTTGAGTTGCAAGTCTTTCTTGGTCATCTTTCTAGTCAGTGGGTCAAAGGTTTGGAAAACTTCAAAACTTTAGACTTTGGTTCTAAGGTTCCAAGTTTCAGCAAGCATGCGACATTATGGACTTATCTTTCCTTAACCTTTCAAAGGTGTCGTCATCTAACACCTCATTGAATGCTATGTACGGACTAATGTAAAATATAAAATATAAAATATCACAATTTCATGGAATACAACATAAAATATCATCAACTATAGTTTGAGTTTGGAATATGATTCATGAAGTGCAATATATAATAAAATATCATGAAGTGTACTAATTCATAATTTCATTGAATACAATATAATATATCATCAACTACAGTATGGAACAATGGAAACTAATCCTGGGATCCATGAAGTGCAGTATAAATACCTAAAAGCTACTAATTCTCTTTCATTCCCCAAACGGACTCGGGGTCCTCAAACTGACGTTCGTCATCAGATAAAGTAAAAGAGTTGTCTTGAATTTGATTCCAAGTCTGCTCTTCATTTTCTTCGGCTTGTGTCTCAAATTCAACATTCATTGTGTCATTTTTGTCAATGTCATTTGTCCCAGTCCCATTGCCACTGCCAGTGCCACCAGTACTAGCCTTTGGAATTGGAGTGTTGCACAACCCGGTCCCTCTTCTTTCACATGTGGACCTCCAGATTGCGAGTGCCCTTTCAAAAGGAAATTTTTTGACATTATACACAGTTCCTTTCATCCTCAAACAATTTTCCAAATTATTGTCTAGTTTGTTTCTTAACTTTGATTTCGAAAACCCCAATTTACTGAAAACTCTCTCATCCTCCACCAACCCCAATATCATTGTTTGACATAAATCAACAAGTTTGAAATATTTTGATATCGAACCACACAATATTTCACTCTGACCTAAGTTTTTCCAAACCTTTTTTATTGATCCCGGTTCAAAGGCCTTGTCCTTGCCCATAGATTTATACTAGTCCTTCATAGCTATTGCAAAACTCTTACATTATTTTCTAAGCTTAGCTTCATCTAAAATTCCTTCTATTTTCTGCTCATTGTATGTTATAGTTTTCAAAAATTGTTCGATCAAGATTTTTACTTGAGCATGAAAATATTTTGGGTTATCTCAGTTTTCCCAAAATTGAGGATACACAATACTCATGGCTTCAAGTATTTCATGTCGAGGGAATCTTTCACAAATCTATGAGGAAAGAGATTTTGCAATTTCCTTCAAATTATCACCAACAAATTTAACAATTCCTTCAAAATTGTCCTCATTAATAGCTACTTCTCTGCTAGAGTGCATGGTTGTCTTACATTGGTACATTTGTATCTCACATCCACATACACAGATACATAAGTTCCTGCTTGCATTAAACTGTAAATAATTATCAGGATTATTCAAATCAATAATTTTTTGCCACATGAAATAATTTGTGCCATCTTGTGTTAGATCTAGATATAGAAGATCGAGGGACAAGCATGTATGTTTACGTAGATTGGCATATTCATTAATATACATAGTTTTGTCTTGGGCTTTCTTCACAAGCTCGTTCATCACATCCAACATGGGGAGAAGACTAGTTAAAGTCAAGAGTGTCTCTATATTGCTTAACCTATGTAAGAGGTTAGGAGCTTTGTCTACTATGCTACAATTTTTGTACATCACTCCAATCAAGGATTGATATTCTGAAAGAACTCGTTGCATTGGTCCATGCAGGGAGATCCATTTGGTATCAACATCCTTGAGAAGCTTATTTCTTGGTGTTATTCCCTCAGCAAAATTTTGAAATTCTGTGAAACATTTAGGACTTCAGTAGAAGTATGCGTGGATCTTGCGGACTAGATTTTTGACTTTTGATACTGTAGGAAACTTGCTTACAATTTTGAATGCTAAATTCATTCTGTGGGCCATGTAGTGAATTCCAAGAATGTATGGTGCACAAGTAGTTTTTAACTTTGTGTAAACACTGGTCCTTTGACCTTGCATCACTGCAGCTCCATTAGCTCCTACACACACCAACTTTTTTGCAAATTTCAACTCATCCATACCTACAATTTCATTTAAAGATTTCTTGACTAATTCAAATATATTTTGTGATGTTGAATTGTACTTCATTTTATGAACATAGACAAGATGAGTTTGGAGAAAATGTTGTTGTACAATATACAAATGCATACAGACCCAAGAAGTATCGTCTACCGTAGTAACTTCATCTAAAGATAATGCAATGAAATTTGACTCTTTTACTTTATCCTTTAAATCTTCCTTTTCCACTACAGCAAGACAATTTGCCCATTCCCATCCAGCGTTTACTGACCAATGTGAGTAGGGATAGTGAGGAACATTCAAATAAGATAATAAACCATAATATTCTGGGTAGTATGTCATAGGATGCCCTTTGGACAAAATATGAAAAACAACACTTATCTGAACAGTTTTTGACAAATTTGCTACTTCCATTGCTTTTCCAAATTGAGCCTCAAGTGTACCTTTACATGCAACAAGCTTCAAATTTTTTTGGTGACGCTCTTCATAATCCACGACATACCTAACATGAAGACATTCTTCCTTTGATTTCCATCGTACGACTGATTGTTCCTCTTTTTCTATGATTTATTTTTCATAAACTTTACCGATATGCTTTTCTATATTGTCAATCTTTAGCTGCAACGTCTTGTCTCTTCCACATTTCCAAGTACAAATCGTACATCTGACCAATGTTGCAATTTCAATATCATTTTCTTTCCCCACTAGTTCATTGAATGGGTACTTTGACAACCAACCAAGTTGAAAATTCCTTTTCATTTCCCACTCACACCCCCTTTTTGGTTTATTTTTCCTTTTCTTGCTACCAACATCATTATCCTCATCCAAGTCAATTATCTCATTCTGGCTAACCGGGCCCAAGGTATCCCTTGGAACATCTTTTGTGGTATTACCATTCTGATTTGATACATTTTGATTTAAATCAATGACAATCTCAACTTGACCTTCTGGTGGCGGTGAGGTATTGTGAATGCTACCAATATTTGGTGGAAGAGTTGATGATGTAGCTCCATCTTGACCTGATGGATCAAAATATTTGGCAATTCCAAAGTAAGACTATATGGTACGTCTAAGTTTTTAGCATTTTGATGGCCTCCCAATCTCTTCACTACCCTAAGGAGCCTAAGGAGCGACAGGAGTCTCTTCACCAGAATCACCATCCCGAGGATTTTGAGGAGCGGTAGGAGTCTCTTCACCACCCTAAGGAGCGGAAAGAGTTTGAGGAGCGGCAGGAGCCTTACCACCCTATGGAGCGGAAGGATTCTGAGGAGTGGAAAGAGCCTTACCCTTGCTGCTCGATTCACTTGACATATTGATCTCTGATTCGATCAACATATTCATCTCTCACTTTGAATAAAAACTGGAAAAAATGTCTTCTTGTTTAAGGACAGAGAATAATAATATAGATCCCATTCCCTACTCAATATCATCTTTAAGACTGAAGCAAGAATGGAAAAGAGATAAAGAAAAATTATTATTATAACTAAAAACATCATGAAGAAATGATCACTCACCTTTAAGTCTACGTTTTCGGCTTTCACTGACTTCCGAATTGAGAAGTAGAACCTTAGAACCGAAAAAAAATTGTAAGAATAAATGACACTTTCGATTGTATTTATATCAATCCATGATTCCATATTTGGCGAATTTCGTAGAATTTTTAAATGGTATATTAAAAATTTGGCAAATCCCACGTGCTTATACAACGGTACATTATAATTTTCAAGGCGAAATGTGTCCTCAAATCTAATTATTTTTTAATGTTATTAACAAAATAGGTCCTCATAAGCAACTATTTATAAATTTTAATTGGCGAAATGGGTCTTCACAAGCAACTATTAGTAAATTTTAATTGGCGAAATGGGTCCTAATACAATGTTGTTTTAATAGTATTGGAAAATATGTAGGTGTTTTATTAAATGCTTTTAGGATTCCAAGCGAAAATATTAGTCGGTCCAATTGAAATGCGTAGTTTGACAATGTCGAATTTGTTGCTTAAATATGCCTCATAGAAAAAATCATTAGCGAATGGACATGCATTGGACCTATAGTTCATAAAATCTGGGCAATTTGGACACCTTGTTGGGTGCGAGAAATTTTCCAATTTTGACTTGGCCGATTTCAAGAATTCGCCAATTGGTGAAGATTCACCACTCAAGTTTTCCCTGCTACCAACATGACCACCAACACTCACACCGGAAGAGCCCTTAGCACCGGTGCCACTAGAGGCACTGACACTAGAAGAGGCACTGGTGCCAACAACGATATAGGTACTGACATCAATACCAAAATTAGGGATGCCCTGAGCTTCAGGTGTCGAATAACTAAATCCCAAAGGTACCTCATTCACTTTGAAAGTTCCACTCTACTCAGGTACGATGTTAGTGTTAGTAAAGGGATCCACATCAATCATGCACATTGACACCCCGAGCATCAGGATTTCTATTTTTTTTCTAGTGATCTGCAATCCCACATCTTGACTCTCACCCAAGGTAGAGGTGTAGGAAGGAATGTGGGTCTCTACAATATCATCAATACCATGAAGAAGCTCTAGATACCTTTGATCTTTAGTTAGTAAACTTTTAGATTTTCAACTATGGGAGCCACTTGGGTAAAAGTATTATTTGCTACCAAGAATCTTGCAAGCTCTATGAGTCTCATCTCTAAGGAGTAAACCTATTTCATAGGGACCCTAAGAGCAGATTCATCTTCCAAAGAGGAGGCAGATGTCAAAGGTGAGGTAGGAGGGGTATTAACATGAGTTCTAGATTCAATGAAAGGAGGATTATATTTGACGATAAGTCCCATAGTGAACTCCTCGAAGGACAAACTGGTATGAGGAAGATTCAACCTTGTAGATCCCATGTCTAAATTTTGATAACTCCTAAGAACATGGTCGTAGGTAGTTGATTGGGTCGTGAAGCCCATAAAGAGATTCACAATGTGCTATCAACCATGTGTCCTAACACATGACAAAAAATTGAAATAAGTACAAAGAGAGAAGGACGGTTCACCAAAATGTGAAGGAGGGGATTCACTACTCCCAAGTCCCAAGACAAATAGGGTCTAAAGGGAGTGAATTTCCCTAGGTCATGTCAATGACAAAGGTCAAAAGATGGGATGGAAAATGAAGGAAAAGCTAATCTATGTTTTTTTATTTTTGGGATGGAGGACCTCAAGAATTAGGTGAATAGACCACAAATATTTTGAGAAACAGACCAACTAGCTCCCAGCCAGAGGATGATAGTGTGGGAGACAAATGATAGCACAGTGCACTATCATTTTGAGGAAGTGTTGGCATCTCATAAGAGAAGAGAGTAAAGTCTACGATTGAAAAGGCTCAGGGATTTCTAACAACCCAAAAGTTGGAATCCAACTGTTTAATAGAAACTAAAAAAATGCAAGAAATATGAAAAAAGATGAACAAGTACAACAATAAGAATAATTTAAATAAAATATAAATTAACTATGAATGAAATGACAAATAGAAGGAGAGAGAGATGTCCAACTCATAGTAGGTCCAGCCTTCCGCAATCTCCACACAAAAAAAAAAATACAAACATGAAAATGAGAAAATGTTGGGGTTGCTTTTTGGGGCTTGCCTTAGTCAAACCCCCACTTTGGTGTTTCCATCTCCACGGACATCCAAATAGACCACAATAGAGAAATAGTGATAAATAAGTAATATACAAGACGTATAGAAAGTAAAGACAACAATATGCTAACTATAAAGATGATAATGCTAGGGAATAACAAAGAGTTACCCTCCCTACTACAAGCTTAGAGAAGCTGAGAGGAAGGAAGAGAGCTTCAAGAATGCAAGATGAACATGCAAGAGTGACATAGAGCTTGAAACCTACAAGAAATGGTGTAGAGAGAATGGAAGAAAGAATCAAGTGGAATAATTAAGAGTGAATTTTCCAAAAGGGGGATTAGAATGAGAAGTGAGTTGAATGGTATGACAATATGAGTTCAAAATGGAGGTTTGGAGGAAAAAGCATCATTTTCGGGTGGGCCTACGGTCATAGGGGGTGTTACACTTTGTGGGTAACAAGAAATGTAACGTCCCAATGTCCACTGACTCGGGAATCTTTCAAGGACATTCGTGTGGCGCGTAGACATATATGTGGTGTGGAAGTTTCCTAGTCAAAATTCCCTCCACCGATAGAAAATGACAAGGTACGGATGGGATAAAAGGCTTATGACAACGGGATTTAGCATTATTGATTATAAGGATAAAGTAAGGGTATGTTATGGGAAATTGCACTAGGGTGCAATTTTATGCCCAAACAAAAACCTTAGTGGTTCATCAAAAGAATGAATAGACCCTTGAGGAATTGAAAATAACCACATTCACTAAGTAAAATATTTTAGTGTGTTGAAATAACTTTGTTAACAATATATCCTCATAAAGAAAGTTTACATATGTGGTTCTAAAGATCTAGAATGTGTATTAGGGTTGCATTTTCTATCATACATTGAAAATAAAGGTTTCACAATTCCCATAGATAATAGAGATTTTTTATTATCATAAGATAGTGGTGTATGTATAACATCCTTGAATTCATTAGTATCATTAGGCTTTACATCCACACTCTTTTCTACTTGATCCATTTTGTGAAACAATTCATCAAGGATAAAGGGATGGTGAGTAAACAGGAACTACTAGGAGAGGTATCGGAAGTGAGAGGGTGGATGAAGTAATCACTTGGGATAAGGGTATGATAGAAGAAAGATACTCATGGGTGTTTAGGGTATGGGATGTGGTATGGAGTATGGAAGTGGCTTGGCTAAGTGGGGTAATAATAGGTCTAGTAGTGGTGGAGGAAAGAGGTGTTGGATATTGTTCCGCATCATATGGGTAGTGGGTATCATGAGAAGAGTATATTCATGTGCTAGGCATTAAGGAGGAGGATAAGTGGAAAAGGGATAGGTACCAAATGGTGGGGCACTACTAGCCATGGTACTATTGGGATAAGGAGTGGTAATGGAAGAGTGGTCTATAGTAGAGGTTGGAGTGTGAATAGATCTACACTATTTACTATAGAACAAGATTAACAAAAACTACTTATATAGGCTCAGGTCTACACTATTTACTTACAACCATATCATATAACATATTCATTAGTTGTGTAGGATTCTCTGTATTAGTAAAACTACTCAACTCATTTGTAAAATATTAATTATTTATATGCTTGTCAAATCATACATATCATTGTTCTCATTATTAGTATTAGAATAGACTTCATTCCCAAATATTTGAGTCATGCTAAGATTTAGGTAGCCATTCCTAGGCATAAATGAAAGAAAAATAAACCTCAAATGCCCAATTTTAAAATTAAAAAGAAAAGATTAATGGTATATCAAATCTAAAACTAAAACCCTGATGTGGTAGCCAAGGGTGAGTAGGATAGGTGAAAAATATATCATAATTAAAGCACACAAGCCCTATTAAAAAAGCGTTTATTAATGAGGCACAAGAATTTAAAAGGAGGATCAAATCTAACAAGAAGATTCATTCTTAGAAAATGTACATCTAAAAACCCTAATATAATGTAAAACTCTAACAAGAAGGTTGGGATGTGAAGGATCATATGAGTTCACCAAAATGAAATGGAAAATATGGTTTCTTATAGGTTAATCTAGGCCAATGAAGCCAATGCAACCAGAAAAGCACAACTAAACAAAATTAATTAAATATTAGTTGAGAAATAGTAATTTGAACAATTTACTTAGGAATTTGAACAAGATGGATGATGATACTTAGCTCAATAATTGAAGAATGAAGACCGAATAGATGAGATTCTAGAATTTGACCAATGTCAAACTTGGGAACTATGTTTCTTTGTTAGTGAGTTGCCTAGAAGTTTGTGTTGGACCTTTGCTTTGTTAGAGGATAAGTTTGTGGGTTTAGGATGAATTAGCTCATAGGTCTATACCTGAGCTCTAAATTCATCCTAGCAAACAATGTTGCTATGCTATATATAATTTTGCTTGATATGTGACCTTCTACTATAGTAAAGACCTTCTACTATACTAAATATTTAGGGATTTGGTAATATTTAAAAATAGCTTAAAGGATTGATGTTATATCACAATGATTTTTTGTCTAAACCAATCCCTAGAAATTGAACAAGATTGAATACAAGCAAGGACCTAAGCATGTTGAATCTTTACTCTTTTTATTGCACCTAATCGAATTGTATTGTTATTGATTACCTCAATTCTCTAGAATGCTTGATTAAGAGATGAACACTTGACTGCACTTGATTGTTATCTCATGATTAGAATGAATGCATTAAATGTCTTTAAATACTAGCACATAGTACCAAATTGTGCCAAATGTGTGTTTTAGTCAACACAAGTAGAAGGGTGAAAGGATTCAATCAACCAAATTTGAATTTTGAAGTTTAAATCAGAAAGGGACGAGTTTGCAACTCAAGGGTTGCTCTGTGACCATAGACTTACCCTAGGATGAGATAATGATCAAATCTAGATGACAAATGACCAAATGAAAGTAGGTCAATAGATAAGTAAGACAAATAGATAAAAGTATGTATAGATAGACCAAAAATAGATATGGAAGAATATGTATCTAGCTATATGTAAATGGATAAAAAGAAACAATAAAAAAAAGAGCCCAAACTTACCTTTTATCACTATCAAAATATTTCATGGATATGCAAAAGAGAAGCACAAAATCGAAGTGTACAAAAGACATTAATCTATAAATCATGAAAAGGAATTTGTTTGTCATCATATTGGGTTTGACGGCTTTGATAGGTATATCTTGGGAGGGGGATTTTTCTTTATTAAAAAACAATAATAAAATTAAAATCAAATAATCCGTTCCCAACCAAACGCTGACTCGGCGTTTTATGGGTCAAGCATTTTAACCATGGTTAAAATATTATGCGAGGAAAATACATTGCATATTCATTGAGTTAATTATTACCCTTTTTAAAAAAACATAAATGTTAAAAATGCAGCAACTTTTTCAGTTTGAGTGGAGTAGTTTTATAATTGAACAATCCCATTAGATAAGAAGGGCAACTAACATCTTGGATTTTTCTTTTAATATTTTTATTATTATTTATTAGTTGATAAGAATTAAGGAAAAACAAAAGGTGGTAGATTAATATGTAGGGATGATGGTATTTTTTATTATAATATTTATCAAGGTTTAGATTTTTGGAGTGGGTCAAGTTCGACTTTTAAGTGATTTTGATGGATTAATTTTCCGTACTTTTGATTTAGATGTGTGATTATGATCATGTTGTAATCCACTTAACCTATGAAACGTTTAGATTATTTTTATTATTAGTATTATATATTAATGAAAAGGGAACAAGAGCACTAATAGTGTTTTACTTTTAATTACTAAGATTTCTTTATTTTAAATCTAGTTTAAAATAATAAATAATATACTAAAAAACTTTAGATTTTATTAATAAAAAAGTATAAACTTGATGTTAGATTAGAGTTAGAAATGGAAACGTGTAAAGGAAAAGGAGAAGGGATATAAAGTGTGTTTGATTTAGCGACTAGAGAAAATGTAGATGACAAGAGAAGACAAGAAAAAGTTTTGTTAGGTATACATAATAATTTCTCTACTTTATGTTAAGACTATAGACATAATATTTTGTGTGGTCATGTCCCATCTAGTGTGACCTCATCTTTGTGACAACAATTTTTAAGCTCTTGAGATGGCATTCTATTCCACATGATAGTGTCCTCTACAAAATCTAGAGCCAAAACTTGCAATTTAAAACATACGGAAAAGGAGGTACCTATTGGTTGTTTAGTGGATCTTTCTTAATCAAATCCCTAGGTTGGGTTAAAACTAAAATTTGCGTGTGCTTGAAGTGTGTGAAATCCTTAGTACTTGGGGAGATAAGTTTGTGTGCAATGGAGGTGTGGCAATGGAAGCCTAACAAAACTTAATATTCATCATGCCCTAATTTGTGTGTTACTCCTAGATGTTTAGTTGTGTTTTTATTTCCATTAAAACCTCTTTTATAAATTAAATCCACTAGTTTCTAATTATTGGAGGTAAGCTCGATTAAGGGATTGTGAAAAGGGGAGTGCTTGGTAAGGAAAAGTGGATTTTAGATTTGAAGGGTGCCACCATAGTCCTCTTTGAAGGACAAGAGCATGATGCCCTAGGATTGAAGATGAGCAAATGGTCGATAATGAGTTAGTGTCTATATGTGACCAATTAAGGTATGGGGGGCTAGCTCAAGGATGAATTGGTGCTCAAAATGATTGAGAATGGTTAGAGCTCATTTTCATAAACAAGGGCACTAAAGTGATTTTGAAACATGGGGGCAAGTGCTAAGTATGCATGTTTTTGACTCTATGGTTTGTATATAATTGTAAATTAAAATAGCACACTACATAAAATATGTAGAGCTAATAAATTATTTAATTCAAATCCCTCTAGATATTTAAATGAGTTTAGTAACATAAATAGATTGAAGTGGACTAACTAAGACAATGACAAAACATGAACAAGAATTTATTATAGGGAGTTAGAGTTTATGTACCTTGAATTAGACTGTACATCATTGTATGTTATGACAAAATATTGGTGATTAAGATGATTAGAGGTATAAAGGCTGAGATGACTAAATCCTAAGAATCCAAGTATCTAGGACAAAACATCATAAGTAAAGACAATCTTCAAAATTTATTATCATAACCTACAAACCCATGATCTTGTTGAAAATAAGAATGGATATGTTGTACCTACAAGATTGATTCACTTGGTGATATCTAAAGTAAGAAAAAAAAATTGGTATTAAGGAGAACCATGGAGCTTGATAAGATAGGGCATGGAAGTGTAATAACTTTTTTCTTGCACCATACTCAAGCCCCATTATTGAATTAATAATAAAAGTAAAGAGATAAGTGGAGTAGGAAATGAATACCTATATGAGGATGGAAAATAATGTTAATGAAATCAATTGTTGACTTGTTCGTATAAACCAATGTGTATTTTATGCCAAACTCGACCATGAAGGGTCTCATTGACAACACCTATCAATGATATAGATGATTTGATATTTCATTGGTGTATGATAGTAGTAGACTAAAGTGCCTAATGTACCTCCAAAATGAGATGTCCTTTGGTACTTTTGTCAAAAAAATCTTTTCAATTATTATTAAATCTAGGGGTTGATTTATTTCGTTAGAATATATGAACTTGTCTTAAATTTGATCTTAATGAATGTCATAAATCAAATGATTTAGAGATATCAAACTAAAAGTAATGTGTACAATAATAATAAAAACTACACAAAGAGATCAACATCAAATATAACTTGAAAAACCCTTATAGGAAAAAAACTAGCAACAAATAGAGGTCATTCATTATATCAATATTAGATCAAGATAGAAAGTACAATGAAAGGATTCACAAATCTAATATTACAACGTTCTCTACACTGTTGGAGTAAAAAAATAACATCTTAACTCTCCAAACATTTGTGTGTAAAACTATGCATCCAAGTCTTCAATTTATAGAATTTTTCAGTTAACCAAAACCACCAAGTGGTATTAAAACCATAGATAGATCCAAATGACACATGCCCAATACTCAACATAAAAATAAGGGATACACATACATTTGAATCATCTCCCAAATTTGTTGGTATTGGCATGGTGTGATGGTTTATTGGTGGCATTGTTGTTCTTGCCACCAAGGTTCAAACCCCGTTGGGGTGGTATTGTTGAATGGTTGTACTCCGGTTCATAGCTCCGGTCAAAAGCATTTACCCCTTAAATAAATAAAAAAATCATCTCCCAAATTCAGACATCACAATTTACATGAAAAAAACAACTTCCACTTGAGACTCTAACTCCTCCAAGATGGGTTCCTATTTTTTAAGAGACTAGTTTCACTTAATGTAGGAACTATTTTTTACTTCAAATCATTTGTTTCAATACTTTCAACTCCATTCAAAATATTAAGAATAATTTATGGGTACTCAATGGGACCATTTGCACATAAAAAATTAGAGTGATTTAAGTTATTTCTAACTAGTATCTTGACATTACAATAATATTTCATTATAAGAGGGACTTGCAAGGTGTAAAAAATACCCAGTCCTAACAATTATGCATGCAAATGACCTAGGATGATGCCTATAAATACACAACCCCAAATGCGTGAAATTTTAATTTTTGGCACCCACACAAATAAATAACAATTAGATTATGACATTATCCACCTTGGAATGTAACTTTTGGATTTTGAAATAGAGGATAGAATTACAATACCAATTTTTCATGACCCTCCCTTTTTGAAATTTGATGATAGCCATTTTTTACTTTTACATTAATTAATTTCATATAATTTTTGGCTTGATGTGATTAGCTAATATTTTTTTGCATTATACTTGTAGCATTGACACTTATAGAATTAATTGTTGTTGAAATCATTTTAGATTTGATTTTTCAAAGTTGATAATATTGTTATTCAGGTTTAAATTTGGTTTATAATAATATCATCATTATTTTATTAACTTATGGACTAGCATATGTCATAGGTGAATAGAAATCATTGCATAAGACATTAACTTCTTCAAAATAGGCCACAAGATATTTTCTAGGAGAGTAATTGCAACATTCTAGTCCTTTAGATCCCTATTGTTGTTGAGTGTCTTGTGCTGATTGGACTTTGATTCATATCATTTTGAGTCAAGCTTGAGCTATTTTAATGTTCTTATACAATTAAAAATTATTCTTATATTTCTATGTAAACATGTATATGATATTTATTCATAAACATATATATCGACTCTAGAATTATATGTGTATGTGCATACATATGCATAAAAATATATGATAGACTTACTTATTAAATTTATTTAAGATAAATGTAAACAAATATATATTGACATACCAAATTATATATAATTATGTTGAAAGAGGCAATATAATAGTATTAAGGAGAATATTATTGTGTACATAAAAATAAAACAAAGTTGGCATATATTTCAAAAATATATATAAAATAATCACTTACTAAATATTAATAAATATAATAAAATATTTTGTAAATAATTATAAAGTAAAATAAGTGGGTGGTAGGGTGCCTCCCCCCCTCTCACCCCTTCTCCTTTTCACCCACTAGCTCGGCTGAAAGCTATGGTGGATGATTGGTGGCAGAGAGTGAGGACACTGGGGTGTAGGCAGGGTAGTGAAGGAGGGAAGACACGTGGCATGGCCACATCACCTCTCCCTTTTTTCTTGTGGCAGCCCAAGGCATTGGTGCCAATTGGTCGTCGGTGGAAGGTTATATGTGGGGTGGGAGTCTGCTCAAAATAGGGCACTTCATGGAAGTGACCGTTGTTTTAGTGAATTATGATGACCTTGCCAAATGGAGAGGCACAAAGGGTATGAAGTTCATAATAGATCAAGCAAATCAGTTGGGTGGTAGATGGTATTTATTACAAGGTGATGTTCGGGTCAAAGCTTGTTCTTGAAGGACGAATTCTACATGCAAGGACGGATAGCCTTGCATCATCATTATTCCTAGCTCATGTGTTATGGTTCGGCCTTATTGTTTGCGGGATTTTTAATGATGGTGGATGATAGCAGTTCACTCGTGTGCTTTTGAATTTTTTTTTTTGTTGTTTGTCTCTATGCAGGGGGTTTTTTTAGCTGGGGTGTAGATAATGGAGAAGTTGAGCCACTCAAAATTCATTATTTCAGTCTCCGTGGAGGGGTTGGAATGTTTTGGCGCATATACTCCTGTTTCATTGGTGGTGATGGAAAGGCAAGCAACGTTCATGGAGATCACAGACTAAAGGCTTAAACACACTTTGCTCGTCAGTGATCCCTTGGTCTTGGTAGCGGTTAAAATGGTTTTAGGAAAGGGACACTTGGCCAAAAAGGAGTTCACAAGGGATAATGCCTACATATCCTCATGGTTCTTGGCTGTTATTCTAGACGTTGAAGTGACCAAGGTGGAGGCTAGAGAATTGATGGTGAATTTATTTTATGGCAACTTGCTGGGTGGTCTGGAGAAGACCTTGAAAGCAACTTTCGTGGGCAAAGGGATTTTGTGTCCCTCTGACTTGGAGCTTCTGTGGAAGATGGACAAAGCAGTGAAGGTCTACCCCTTTCTCTTAGACTTGAAGGGGGATGAGCTCATGAGGCATAGGATAACCTTGGCAATGGTCATTGAATTTCTGAAATGAAAGATAGGGTTGGTGGCAGAGGTGGGCTTGGAATGGGTAGAAGACTTCTCCACATTTGTAGACTTAAACGGGTTCCTTTGAGGCTCGGCCTCTGTGTCTGAATTTTATTGTCTTAATGTTATAGTTCTGGAGCTGGGTTTTGTGGTGGGCAGGGTGACTGTCAATTTTTCCCTTATTGTGGTGTGTTCCCTGGGGTGGTAGGGTTAGATTTCTATGGTAGTTCGTCGAATATTACCTGCATTGCAGACAATATGTATTTTCTTCTAATATTTTAATATAAAATATAATCCTTGCGTATCAAAAAAAAATTGTAAAGTAAAATAAAATAACTTAAGTAAATAAAAAACTCCTAAAGTAAACAAGTGTCACGTAGTGGCTAGGACTTTCCTTTATAGTATTGTAATTATTGTTTTCTAGATTTAGAAAAAATTAATGTAATTTTTATTAATGTGAATAAAAAAAAATGTATTTTTTGTTAATTATAATGTTTTAGAATCAAGTTAATTAGTTCTTTGCATGACCTAACCCTAACCCTAACTCTAACCCTAATCCTAACCCTAACCCTAGCAATAAATTCTAAACTATTATCCTAATCATAGACCTCTCTCTAACCCTAACTATGATCATAACACTATCCATAACTATGGTCGTAACCCTAACCCTAACAATAAAGAATTGTAGAGTGACATTACAAAAAAAAATCTATGAACTAATATTGAGAATAAGATTTGGAATAAAGATATTAGATGAATAAAATTTTGGAGCATTATTAATCATATTTTAGTGATTTTTTTTTAGTAACATTTTGTTTTTAATTTATTTTAATTTTTGAATAGTAGTAATTTTTATTAGTAATATTTTATTTTTCATTTATTTTAATTTTTAAATAGTTCTAACCATAATTTGTACCTTATTTTTAATTCTAATCCTAATCTTAAATATAATGCTTTTAAGATTATAATAATTAATAATAATGAGATTAGGATTATAATTTAATGAATAATTTTAATTATTTTAATTTAATTTTTATTTGTATTTATGTATGTCTTGAAGTTAATAAAATTTGGAAAATAAAAAATGACAATGTCAAATAGTTGAAGATTTAAATTTTTATTTTAATTGTGTAAAATCAAATCTTTAGGAAGATTATCTTTATATGCTAATTTATGCATGTGCTTTAATTTAAGTTTTTTTTTTTTTTTTAAAAATTATTTTAATACTATGAATCCAAATCACTATAAAATAGCTAATTCATTTTTGTGATATTTTTTAATAAAAAAATAACAATTACATTAGGGAAACCCAGGGACACATCCCCCCCCCAAAATGCCGCATCCCTGTCCACGAGACATCTCGAGTATAGGGGGATGGTTGGGGGATGGTCACCTAGCATCCCCTTTTTTAAAAAAATCATGGGAAATGTTTCTGGATCAAGGGGGATGGTTAAAGGGAAAGGGGGATGGATGAATACCCCGGAAATGGCTAGGGGATGCCTGAGATGTCCCTCAACCGTCTCGAGGATGGTTAGACATCCCCCATGTGATGCAACGTTAAACACACACAAAAACACATTTTTTTAGAAAAAAAAGGTCTACCTACGTGGCTATTGTGGGCCCCATCAATTTTTGATGTCTTATGAGCAACAAACACTCCTCTTTTCACTCATTTTTGCATTTGTGTTTGAAGGAGAAACAGCATCCAAGGGTTTGAAGTTGCAACGATTGAATGAGGAAGAACAACAGTTTGAATGAGGAGAAGAGGTTGAAGTTAGTGTTGTTGGGAGTGCAAATCCACCAAAGAGGTATGAATTTGCTTTCCTTCTCTTTTTTTTACATTTTTTTTGCAAAATCTCAAGCATATAATGTCTGATTTTTTTTATTTTTTTTGTATTTTTCAATTGAAACTTGCATTTAAAATATTAAAAAAATGAGCAGTAGTGGGGGTGGGATTGATAGTGAAGATGAAGTGCAAAATAGAAGAGAAAGTGGTGAGGGTTTTAATGGAGAGCAAACAAACCCATACCATTTCCCTTCAATAGTCATGGAATGTTATACAAAGCACCCTTTAAACAAAAAAAAACCTTTCCTTCAATATGTTACACCTGTGGGCCAAAGACAAAAAAAATCAAGGGGGAGTAAGGTGTGGTTTTTCCATCTTTGTGAAAAATAATTTATGGGAAGCTACACAAGGGTAAGGTCTCATTTTTTGGGTGAGGTGTTCCATGGAGTTAGAATGTGTCCTGAGTTAAAAGATGATAAAGCATTAGAGTGCCAAAGATTGCAAATGGAGTTGGATGGGGTTCAAGGTGGGTCATCTTATTTTCCAAGTGCACAATCAACTATTCCTATGCCTTCCATGATTGGTAGTAGTGAAGTTGCCACAAGAGGAAAGAGGATGGTGAGTGATAGTGGGAAGGGAGCTTCAATTGATTCTATGTTTAATAACCAATCACGAGAAGCCGCTGAATCTTCCATTGCCAAATTCTTTTTTGCCCATGCCATCCCATTTCATGTAGCCCGGTCATCTTATTTAAAAAAAATGGTTAAAGATATAGCCACTATTGGTCCTTCATTCATATCCCCTGGAGATCATAAGCTATGCACCACCCTCCTAGAAAAAGAGTACTCCAAATTTAATGTGTTAATGGAGGATATGAGGTGAACATGGATGAGGACGGGATGCTCTATAGTGATAGATGGGTGGATTGATGTTAGACATTGGCCACTCATCAATGTCATAGTCACATGCCCTACTGATCTTATTTTCTTAGAGCCATAGATTGTTTGAGGAGACATAAGGATGCAGACTTCCAAATTTCCATTTTGAGAGATGCCATAGAGGAGGTTGGGGTTGCTAATGTGGTGTAGGTGATCACCAATTCAACAAGTGTGTGCAAATCGACTGGTTTGATGGTGGAGGGTACTTATAGGCACATATTTTGGACCCCATGTTGTGTTCATGCATTGAACAATGCATTGAAAAACATAGGGAAGTTGGATTGGGTGAAGCAAGTTGTGGCACAAGCTAGAGATATTCAAATGTTCATTTGTAATCACCACACCTCACTTGCTCTCTTTAGATCATTTTCAAAGGAGTTTCTCAAACCTATTGAGACAAGGTATGTCACTTCATTTTGTTTCACTTTCAATTTTTCAAAATTTGAAACTTCAAAGTTTAAACATTTCAATTTCTATTCATAATTTGATTTTGAATCAATGAATGTAGATATGCCGCATACTTCATTTGTTGGAGAGGATGCTAGAGGTGCATGAGCCTCTACAAGAAATTATGGTCAATGCAAAGTGGACTAGATGACCTAATTCAAGTTATGCTCAAGGAAAGACCATCAAACAAAAGATCCTCGGTGATGATTGGTGGTTCAATGTGAGGTAAGACATATTAGATTGCTAATTTTCATATTAAATTTTTGATTTTAATATTTTAATTTTATTGTCCAATGTTCCAACTTTTGAAGCTTCTAACATGTCAATTAACTTGTCAATTAATTATTTTGAGCTTTTTGTTTGCATTTTGTATATATTTTCTCCTTCATCTCGCCTATTGTAAATGTCATCTGATATGCTAATACAGACTCTCCTAGTCTTGGAGAGATATATGATAGATTTGACGGTATTCTTAGGAAGATCAAGCAAACAATTCTGGCAAAGGATCCCACTTTGGATTTATATGACCAACACATTAGGCCCATTGTGATGCAGAGGTGGAACATAATGAATGTACCCTACTTCATATGGTTTCTTTTGCTCTAAATCCCAAATGCTATGCACCAAGGGATGGTAGGGTACCTCCATGCAATGACCTTGAGGTTTTAGATGGGTTTACACAAGCCATTGATGAGATGTATTCAACAAAGAAGGCTTCACTACTTCAAACACAATTCCTAGAATTTGAAAATATTTGTAGCCCAAACTTGAGTAAACCATTGACAAGGTTGGATAGAGCTATATTAGCTCAAATGGACCCTATTGGATGGTGGACATGGCATGAGAGGGATACACCATAGTTGAAGACACTTGCTACTCTCCTTCTTGCATAGATTGACAATTCCTCTACTACAGAGAGAAATTGGTCCACATATAGCTTTATCCGCTCCCTCAAGAGGAATAGACTTACCTCTAGACAAGCGGAGAAACTAGTGGTCATTCATAGTGCTCTTCGACTTCAGGATCGGCAGACTCCAGAGTATTGACAAACTCCAGCTCTACAGTGGGATATCGATCCCGAGGATGTGGCCCAGATAGATGAGGAGGAGACACCTGAAGGTTTGGTTGGGGTTTTGTTGATTGAGGTTGAGGTGGACCATCACAATGGCAGTGACTTAGAGGATGACTCTAATTTTGATGTGGTTATGGGAGATCCTAAAAATTAGGGGCAACAGTGTTACTACTCTTTGTTTATTGTATTTTGATTTTCATATCATACTTTAAAACTATATGGCAGCAATGTAGCCTTTGGGAATTTTGATATAAGTTTATAAATTATATCTTGGAGGTTGTTTCATGATTCATGTATGTTAATTTTGAATTTTGAATGTGTATTGAGTATTGACAAATAATGTTGAACATAAGTGTTATATGTTAAGGTTCTATAATGTATATTATGCATGCCTTATCCATTTTTTCATATAAATATTTAAAATTTCCCTATATATTTAAAAATTTCCCTATATTTTGTATAGTTGTCCCCTCGTCATCCCCAAATTTGGCCTCAAAATTCAGAAACTTGGGGACTCGACCCACCGTCCCACGCCGTCCCCATCCCAAAAACTTGGGGTAACACTGAATTATATACATTAAAATAAACTGAATTACATACATTAAAAAAATCATTCTTAAAAATTGTTAAAATAAGTAACATTTATTTATATTAGAAAGATTTAATGAAATGACTTTATAAAGAAAAAAATAAAATATCATTTTTTAAAAAATGTTAAAAAATAGTTTACCTTGCTTTCCCTACAAATTTGCCTATAACACCCCAAACTTCTTAGCCAATTATGTTTAAGAAAAATAATTTTTACAATTTTTAAAGTTAAGTATTTAACATGTTTACTTTTAAAAAAATAAATTATATTTTAAGAGCATAAAATTCTAGTTTTTAATTGGTTCAAAACCAACTTATTAATAAGTAATTAACAAAATGAGTTGAAGTACTAATTGCAATAGTACTATGCCTACGACAATTACTAATAAAAATAACTCAAGGAATAACTCTAAAGTAAATACAAGTTATTATTATACTAGCTATGGCACCTTATGCAATGGGTACGCCGAAGAGGTGTGGAAGGTCAATTAGGAAAAAAATGGTTTATGTTTTGCACGCATTTGTGTAGTAAATGAGATCAATTGATAGATCATTTAGAAAATGAATTTAATATTATTATTAATTTGTTTTTATTTTTATTATAAAATAATATATTAACTATTATATTGTTATATAAATATTTATGATTTATGTTATTATAATATTATTATATTATATTTATTATTTATATATTAACTATTATATTATTATATAATATACCATTAAATATTATAAACCAAAATATTTATTATATATTTAAAACTAAACTCTATATAGAAAACTACATTTTAAACTAAATTTAATTAACAATTATAAATTCAACCTAAATAAAAAATAAAAAATTTATAAATCAAATTTAAATCCATCTTAAAAAAATCAAGTTTAACCAAAATTATAATCTGTTAGCAACCTTCCATTTGTGCACCATAACCATTACATATATAATTTAATCTTTAAACACATTATTGTCACATAAACCCCTATCCAAGACACATGGAGTAGGGCGGGCGAAAGGTAGTGGATAAGGCTGCACATCTCCTGTCCAAACGAAATTTAAATATATTTATTATTCCTTATTCGGTGTTGGAAAGTGAGCCAAGTGGCTCTCATCTCCAGGGCTTTATCGAATATATAAATCTTTTCTATTTTTAGAGGCATGTCATTGCTCATTAAAAAATAATAAAATAATTTAAACGGATTAGTTGTCATCGCTCGATGCTCATGGAAGAAATATAAAAAATCAGATCCGTCACTTTAAACAACGGTTAAATAATAAAAAGTGTTAAAACCCTTTTCAAAACCTTATTTTCAGGTTGCAAATACCAGTGAGGAAGTGTATGGAGCAGCGGAAACCAATGGTGCAATGGGGAAAGCAAAAAAAACACGGCGACAGAAAAGCACGGCAGGGAAAACAAAAAAAAACACAGCGAAAAACATTCGAAAAACGACGAAAAATGATGGACGGCTGAGAATCATTTTCCTGTCAACCATGCCGTTTAACTTAATCTTAACCGTCGTACAGGAAAATGAGGTTCGAAAGCTCACATAGGACACGCCTTCGGCGTAATTATAATAACTCTTAGTATTTACAAACCTTTATGTATGTAAGCAATAATAGCATAATAGTATAAAAAAATTATAGACAAGTGTTGTCAAGGGGGAAGCTCCCATTTTATATAAAATCACAAATTCTCCTTTAAAATATAGTTACAAAGATATAATACATTTTAGGACTTTTCAATATATTGGTAGAAACCTGAAATTATCCTCCAAACTAGAATTTTAACACTAATATTCATCTTTCTCTAATGATTAAATAATGTCAAATTATTTAATTATTGTCTAAAATCATACTTCCACTATTAATTAAATGACTTTATGTTATTTAATAAATTCATTTCAATTAATCTTCTTGATTAAATAAATAAATCCTATTTATTTAATTATATCTTTAATTCTTTAATCTTCTTTGATTAGGTAAAATAAATCCTATCTATTTAATTATATCTTAATTCTTTATTCTTCTTGATTATGATATAATTAAATAAATCCTATTTATTTAATTATATCTATAATTCTTCATTCTTCTTGATTAAATAAAAAAACTTATTTGTTTAGTTATATCTTAATTATTTATTCCTCTTGATGAGTTAAATAATTGCTTTAATTATTTAATTCTCCACATTCACTACTTCCTAAATTAAGTAATTATTTAATTATCCCATTTTATCTCAACATTATCCACTCATCATGAATAAATAAAATATTTTATTTATTTATTTAATTCCCACTTACACATTCCTCAAATAATTAATTATTATCCTCTCATGCAATCTTTTTTTTAGGCAAAAGGCAAAAGGCCTATAGATATATTAATAATAATAAAATTTACAATAGGTAATAGTTTATATGAAAAAACACATTTACAATGATAAACTATCTACCAGCCCCTAGGTTGCTGCTGAAAATGGACTAAATATACAGAATGTTTGGAAACCCACATTAAAAACTTGTTTTTGCAACTTGAAACTTAGACAGATTTAGGCTTGAAGAAAGAAATACAAACTAAAAAACCCCTGCACGGCCCATGGACTGAATTCTCCCTTGAGACTTCATGTGCTATTGAGATCATGTCTGGAAACAAGACCCTGCACCCTTCTTTCTCAAGCCAACTCTGATTTGTAGTTTCTGAATCCATTGCTTTGGAACTTGGTGCTTCGGAAACTTTTGCTCCAAAATTTTGGCATCAACAACAACATTCTACATGTCCTTTACATTCTTAATATCACAATTATAGGCTTGTATCTTACAGATCCATTTCTACTACCGCTCATTAAGATCCTGCTACTCTAATACCACTGAAATACCTCTAGCCAAATCTAGACTTTTTTTTAAAAGTTGTTGCTCCGGAACTTGATGCTCCGGAAATTGTTGCTCCAGAAATTCATCAAAAACCTTCCTTGTAAAATTTTCAACTACTACTTGTGGCCACAGTCATGGCTTCCTTTATAGCTATTGCAGTGACTTTTGGATATGCTTGCAATTCTATGTCATTATACACAACAATTTCTTTCCCATCACAACCCATATTTGCCAATTTGTCTACCATGCCATTCCCCTCTCTGTAAGTGTGTTAGATGATAAAAGCTTGAAAATTGTCCATCAAAAACTAGATTTTTTGTAGAAAATAATTCAAACACCAATTGTGCGCCTTTCTCTCCTTACAGGAATTGATTATAATTAAGGAATCCCCCTCGATATGAATTTGTGTAATACCCAATTTGAGGGAAATTTCCAATCCTGTTAGGATTGCCTAAGCCTCAGCTTGTGTCCACTGGGAGTCAAAATGAAATAGCCATTATTATTGATCCCAAAGAGTCTTGGATACAAATTCCTACCCTTGAGATGCCCGAGTTACCTCTGGAAGCACTATCAAAGTTAAGTTTGAAAAAATGAGAACATGGGGGCTTCCATTTGATTTCTTTTCTGTTCACCTTCACTCTGCTATTTTGATGTAAGCCTCCTACAAACTATAGAATTATGTTCTTCCAACTCTTTAGAACAGATTCATCCCAACTTGTGAACAAGGAGGAAGAGTTCTTATGTTTTAGAACATAAACATTAACCATTTCTGAAACTGCTTTTTCAATCTTGACTTTGACAACCTCTATTAAAGAACTTGATTTCCTGAAAATGCGTAAATTGAGTTCCCACCATATATTCCATATTACTAGTGGTAGAATAACTTGCCATACAGCTACAAAAAAAGACGTTTTATACAATAATGGTCAACTCTAAAAGATGTCCCAAATAGAATTTAACAAAGGGTTGCATAATTTCAACATGCTCTTTAAAAAAAACTAGCATTCTTGTGTAAAACTACATTGTACAAACAAATGGTCTACATTCTCTAGCTCTTCATCACATAAAGGAAACTTGAAAGGATTAGCAATACTCTGTGAAACCAATTGTTCTCTACGCTGGATTAGAGCTTTATATCCTTGCTTCACTAAGTAGGAGCCCTCTTACAAAGGATCCCACATAATCTTATCAAGATTTTCTGAAAAGAACATAATTCTACTTTTTAGAATGTCTTAAAGCAATGAAAATTGATTGGAAAAAAGAGATGAATCAGAATGTTTTTTCCAGATTACTTTACTTGTTAGGCCTTCTATTGAATGTACATAATCCAGAAAATTTTCACCCCATTCTCTTGACAATACAACCCTTACCTTCTGTAATTCTTGAATGTTTTCCAAAGGGGGCTTACCATTCCACGAGTCCTCCCAAAACTTCACACTTTGTCCATCATGAATTTCCCACAAAATGAATGAATTAATAATCGATCTACAAGATGTCAAGAAATTCCACATGGTTGATCCTGAAGGCAAGTTTGAAATGGTAAGAATCCTCAAGGGGTTTGAAGTGTCAAGATACTTAGCCTGCATTATCTTGCACCACTTTGATTCAAGTTTTGTGTACATTTTCCATACTAACTTGGCCCCAGATGCCTTATTCCTGATTGAGACATTATGGATACTTGCTCCTCCTTGAGATTTTTCCAATGCAATGTTGTCCAAGGATATTAGAGGAATTGTTTTGCAATCATTCATATTACCCTTCCATAGAAATTTTCTAATAATGCTCTCAATTTTGAGGATAACAGTCTTTGGTGTCTTAAGAACTACCAAAAAGTAGTTAGGGATTGTAGATAATACTGATTTTATTAAGAGGATTATGCTTGATAATGATAACCATCGTGCCTTCCACAATAGAATCCTTGCCTTTAATCTTTCTATTGCTTTAACCCAATAAGTAGCTTTATTTGGACCTTTGAAAAAAGGAATACCCAGATACATACATGGAAACTCTGCCTGCTTAAACCCCAATATTTCAATTATCTTATTTTTTATAGTCTTCTTTGTATTGAAAACATAAATTTTAGAATTGGAGGCATTAACTTTCCGACCTGATCCTGAGCAATAACTGTTAAGCACTTGTTTGATTTGAATGGATTCATCCATATTTGATCTACCAAAATAGATGGTATCATCTGCAAATAGAGAGTGAGTATTTGAAATAGTAATGCCTCTCCAAAGTCCCAGGCTCTGCTTATGAGAAATTAATCTACTAAGCACCTCAGGCATTATAATGAATAGAAAGGGGGACAATGGATCCTCTTGTCTCACTCCTTGTGATGCTGCAAAGAAGCTCGTAGGTGAACCATTGAGGATGATAGAAAAATTTTCTCCTGAAAAACAAGACCTAATCCATCGATGCCATTTTCCTTTGAAACCAAATTTCTCAAGAACTTTGTTAAGGAAATCTCAATCTACTCAATCATAAGCCTTCAACATGTCTAGCTTAATAATGAAAGAAGGTAAATGATCAAAATAAATTGAGTGAAGGGTCTCATGTGCTATTAATGTTCCTTCAAAATTTTCATGACCTGGGACAAAGCCTCCCTGCTCCTGAGAGATAATCTTTGAAATCAAAGGCTATAATTTGAGGTATATGGCCTTGGTAAAGATCTTATAGACAGTGTTGCAAAGTGATATAGGCTTGAAATCTGCAAAGATTTTAGGTTTTTTTACTTTTCTAGGAATGATTGAAATATTTGTCACATTGAGTTTCCTGAGCATGGAACTCGTTCTCCTTGATTCTTCTAGAGCCCACAATAGATTATAGCACAAAAAATCCCAGCCTCTTTGAAAAAATATTGTTGTAAATCCATTCGAACCTAGCGCCTTATCTGGAGGAAATGAAAAAACCACACCTTTAACTTCCTCCAAGGTAAAAGGTTTGAGTAGGGCATCATTATCCTCATCTCAAACTAGAGAGAAAATAACCTCAAGAATCGCATCTTCATATTTCCTACACTAATAATCTTTGCCTTGTGGGGTTAATAAAAGTTTAGAAAAGAATCTCTCAGCTTCTCTCTTAATATCTTCTTCTGATGTTAGCCAAGTACCTGAGGTCATTTCTTGAATTGAAAATATTGATGATGTAGCTCTTTTTATCTATGCAGAAGCATGTAAATACTTTGTATTTTTGTCACCCTCATTGAGCCATAGTTCTCATGATTTATGGCACCAATATGTTTCTTCCCTAGCACATAACTCTTCCCAATCCCTTTGCAACTGCTTTTTCTTCTCGAATAGATTGTCATCTAATCCATTTTGAATAATCTACTTATGAATTATCGATAACTCTTTGAAAGCAACCTCTTTCTACTGAAAACATTTTTAAATACTTGTTCATTCCATACTTTTATTTGTTGTTTGACATGTTTCAATTTTTGATAAAGCTGATACATTTTTTAGCCCTGTTCAAATGGAGCATTTATCCACCATTGACGTAGCAGAGGAAAACATTGTGGGTGCCTGAACCACATGATTTCAAGTTTAAAGGATATATGCAAACAGATCACATAATGATCAAAGCCAACAAGAGGTAGGATTTCATATTCCAAACCCTGCTACCCTAAAAACTAGCTTGGAGATACTAAAAACTTGTCTAATCTTTCAGCAATTTGTAAGAAACCTTTCTACAATTCATCCAAGTGTACTTCCCTTTGGATGGAAAAATGTCTTTTAGAGCATCGGTAAAAATGAAAGAATTGAAATATTTAAGTGGTGGTTGAATGCCTAGTCAAACTTTGTATATTGACCATTGATATTTGGAAATGAATATATATTTAGATTTATTTATTTTTCATTTATGGACATGAAATCGCTATGCTAGAAATAGCTATGGGATTGTTGTCTTAAATTTATACTCATAATGTCAATTTTTAATTTAATGAGGAAATTTTAGTTGGGGATGTTACAATCGGTATCATAGCTTAGGGTTTAGCTCTAGGCCTATGAGCCCATGATGGTCGAATCAAGGAATAGTTGACCCTTAACTAAAAATTGAGTTACCTTGAAATAACTAAATCTGAATTGGTTGTAGGAAATGGAAAGGTCCAAGTCAGGAAGAAAGAAGGAAAAAACCATTAGGACTTAAAAAAAATAATAATCAAAGAGAATCCCAAACCTGAAGACCAACCTAAGATTCTTGATGATAAAAATCTAGCACACACCCTCACACAACTCAAGTTGGAGAGAAAAAAATATTGAGAAGTCCAAACAAACTCCTAAGACTAAGAAACCCTCCGCATATAGAGATTTGCCTATAGGTTGTGGACCCAATGCACCCTTAATAACAAAAGAGGAGTGTCTTTGCACATGTCCTACCTCCCCCAAAAAGGATAATGTAAATTCAAATGAGGATCTAGAGGAATGTCCTCTTTCTGATAATGAGAGAACTACTTAGTATGGAAAAAAAATTGTAAATAAGGATTAGTGTAAATCCATGTATTTAATATAAATAAAGTATTTTTTGTTGTTCAAGGACACAAACTTGAAGACTTGTCTTGATGTGAGTGAACATTTATATCTCTTTTGGATTACATGTGTGCATAACATTGTGTAGATGTAATTGTTTTAACATAAAACCTTGTTACTAAGTTACGCTAAACGTGATTGTGGCATAGGTCGAGTGTGATTATGGTGACCACTAGATAAGAAGTGGGTAGTAGCAGACAGGACAATGGGTCAAGAAAGAGGATAGACCAAATCCTAGAACTCCTGAACCAGAAAGAATCTCGAATGGACCATTTGGAACAAGAGGTATGAGGGGTGCAAGAAGATCAAAATCTTAGGAATGAGGTACCCAGCTAAGGAGAAATGGGTCAAGGGGATCCCAATCAAGGTAGAATTGAGGAAGAACTGGGGAAAGATCTTAAAAAGGTAGCACCACTGAAATTTGATGGCAAGACCATCAGAGAGGAGTCGAGGCATGGATTATAGAGATGGAAAAATACTTTGGACTTCGTAACTTTTCAGACCAAACCAAGGTTGTTTGGGTTGCGTATCAACTATCTGGAGAGACAGCTACTTCATGGGACAACAAGAAGGTAGAGAGGAGACTTTAGCTAGAGGAGATCACTTGGGAGTTTTTCCTCCAATATTTCAGGAAGAGGTGGCTACCACAACTTTTCTTTGACAAGAAGATGATTGAATTTCAAATTTTGACCCAAGGTGGCCCGATAGTAGTTCAGTATTGGGAGAAGTTTACCAATTTTCTAAAGTATGTGTCGTAGTACCAATCCGATGAGCATTTCTAGATTCAAAATTGTATATTAGGATTGAGACCCCACATTGGAGCTGAGGTAGACCTCCACAATCCCCTTATGATGAAAAAAGCTTTTTAGAAGGCCATTAAACAAGAACAAAAGTTGTAGTAGTTTAATCTTTGCAAGGGTTTAGACTTCAAGCCTTGATTCAGAAACAAAAAGTTTCAGAAGGGTGATGGGTAAAAAGGAAATAAGTCCCATCAGATCAAAAATTTGAAAAGAGAAAGCAACCCTCCAGAAAAGTAAGAAGGCAACCAAGGCGGATGGAACGAAAGAGCTAATAGGGGCAATGTCAACTTTAGCAGTGACCAGAGATACTCAAAAGAGGATAGGTCTAGAGGTCGAAAAGGACCACACACTGGATGTTTCACATGTGGGGAAGACCATTTTGCATCTATTTTCCCTCATAAGTCAAAGTCATAGCAGGAAGAAAACCAACAACAGACCCCACAACACAAGATCCATGTGGCATTGGCTAATAGGAAAGTAGAGTACCAAGCTTCTCTAATACGATTGATGGGTAAGCTCTATGGCCAAACTATTTTTATTTTGATCGATACTAGAGCTACTGAGTGTTTTATAGATCCTAGAATGATTTCTAAACTACCCATTTGACCTAGATATTTGGAAAACTCATGGTCTATTCAGTATGGGAATCAAGCAGAGCAGGAAGTAGATTCATGTTTCTTTTGCAGCGAGTTAAAACTTCCCAACTTTCTGACCCAAGTTTTTTGGATGAATATGGGTATCTAATTGAGATTCCTGGGATACAAAGACCCCTGGAGCTTAGGCAGATTTCAGCTATGTAACTCAAGAAGTCTTAGAGGAATGGTTGTGTCATATATGTTCTGCATGTCAGTGAACCCAACAATGAGAAACAATACCTAGATGATTACCCTATCCTTAGGGAATTTCAAGATGTGTTTCCCAAAGATCTCACTGAGATGCCTCCAAAGCGAGAATTTTATTTCTCCATCGATCTAGTGCCAGGATCCAAGCCTCAGTCTAAGGCCTTGTATAGGATGACCACCACCGAGATTTATGAATTGAAAGTCTAGTTACAGGAGCTATTACGTAAAAGGCTTATTAGACCCAATGTGTCACCGTGGGGAGCACCGATTATCTTTGTGAAAAAGAAGGATGAAACCTTGTGTCTATGTATTGATTATCAGATGTTGAACAAGGTGAACATCAAGAATCAATATCCCCTTCTGAGGATTGATAAATTATTTGATCAGATGAAGGGAGCGAAAGTATTCTAAAAAATAGATCTCAAATTCGGTTATCACCAGTTGAGAATAAAAGAAGAGGACATCTCAAAATTTGCTTTTTGAATTTGGTATGGGCATTACAAGTTCATCATTGTACCATTTGGATTGATCAATACACCCGCAACTTTCATGAATCTTATGAACAGTTTGTTTTGTGACTGTTTGGAGTCCTAATACTTATTGATGACATTTTGGTTTATTCCAAGTCTATTGAGGAACACGATCAACACTTGAGGAGGATAGTCTTATAGCATCTGAGGGAAAAGAAACTTTTTGGAAAGCTATCCAAGTGCTCATTTTACTATGATAGGTTGCACTACCTAGGTCACATTATTTTAGTTGAGGGAGTCTCTATGGATCCCAAAAAAATAAAAGTAATCATGGAGTGGTTGGTGCCTCAGAGTGTGATGAAGGTATGAAGCTTCATGGGCCTTGTAGGGTATTACAAGAAATATGTGCAAGGGTTTTCTCAAATTGCAACCTCGATAACTTATCTCCAAAAGAAAGGAAAAAGGTTTGAGTGGATCGTGAAATGTGAACAAGCCTTCCAACTCCTAAAGGAGAAACTTACAACAACCCCAATGCTGACTATTCTAGATCACAATGGTCAATTCTCAGTGATCATGGATGCTTCAAGAGACGATGTAGGAGAAGTGGTAATGCAAGATGGGAAAGTGGTGGCGTATGAGTCAAGGAAGTTGAAACAACACAAAGTGAATTATGCACCACAAAATCTAGAATTAGTAGCTATAGTGCATGCCTTATAGATGTGGAGACATTATATTTTGGGAAAGTCGTTTGAGCTCAAAACAAATCATTTGGGATTGAGATACATCTTCACTCAACCAAACCTCAATGCACGACAAAGGAGATGGCTAGAATTCCTTAGTGAGTATGACTTCAAAATTGAGTATATAAAAGGAAAGGAAAATAGAGTGGTAGATGCTCTTAGTTGAAGAAGACATCTGGTAGCCATGATCTCTATGAGATCCAATTTAAGGAAGCAGGTGATGCAACACTTGCAAGGAGATTAGCATTATGAGAGGGTGAAAAAGGATCTAGAAGAGAAGCCATTAGGCCATCGATTCAATGGGTTTGAGTTTAAATCGGATGGTATCTTAAGATACCAAAGGTGGATGTATAATCCAGATTCTAGAGATCTTAGAAAGTTGGTCCTAGAAGAAGTCCATACTGAACCATATTCAGTACACCCCAGAGTTACAAAGATGATCACAAAATTGAAAACCTTGTATTATTGGTCAAAGCTCAAAAAGGATGTACTAGAATATGTAGCCAGATGCTTGGAGTGTCTGCAAGTTAAGGCTGAGCATGTGCATCTAGTAGGGCTCCTTTATCCTCACAATATACCTGAGTATAAATGGCAAGTGATTAGCATGGACTTTGTACAAGGGTTACCTTTAAGTAAGAAAAAATATGATGTCATTCTAGTAGTAGTCGATAAGTTGACTAACGTGGCATATTTTATTCCAAGGAATCTTAAGGATGGATCATTGACCTTGGCCAAGAAATTTTTCCAAGAGATCTTCCACTTACATGGAGTGCCATAGACCATTATATCCGATAGAGATACATGGATGACATCAAGGTTTTGGACAACCTTGAATGCAGCCTTGGGGACTAAGCTAAATTTCAATTTAGACTATCATCCTTAGACTGATGGTCAAACCAAGAGAGTGAATTAGGTAGTAGAATATATCCTTTGGATGTACTATATGGATCAATAGTATAAATGGGAAGAGTATCTACCACTAGTAGAATTTTCTTATAACAACTCCCATCATGCATCCTTAGGTATGGCACCTTTCGAGGCCCTGTATGGGTGAGAGTGTCACTCTCCCATCAGTTGGGTCAGATTGGAATAAATAATCATAGTGGGTCCTAAAATGTTAAAAGAGATGGAAGAGTAAATGAGACTCATTAAGAGCATACTAAAGGAGGTGGCAAATAGATGGAAGAGCTATGTCGATAGAAATAAAACCTTTAGATAGTTTACAGTTGGGGATAAGGTTTTTTTAAGATTCAAGCCGCATAAGAGCTCTATTACCTTTGGAAATCATCCAAGTTTTCTCTGAGATACGTAGGATCATTTGATGTGTTGGAAGTAATCAACCCAACTGCATACAGACTTGCTCTATTGCTTGTTGTAGCTCGACTACATAATATGTTTCATGTTTCTTTACTTAATCCATACCACCCAGATACATCTCATATACTTGAATAGCATTCTTTACAGGAGGAGGATCCAAGAGTGGTGTTGGTGGAGCCTATTAGAATTCTGGATAGATGCAGTGTCAAGTTGAAAAATAGAGACATTGTTCAATATAAGGTCCAATGGGTTTAGTATTATGTGGACAGTGCTACAGGGGAGGATGTGGAGGAGATAGAACACTCATTTCCTCATTTTCTTTCTTAGACTAATGATGGTTCACTATATATTGTTTCTTAATATTTTGGACTTGTATGTTGTGATGTTTTGGCTTGAAAATAGTATGATTTGATGTTGAAATGAACATATGTGATTTAGTTTTGTTTAATTAGACATCGAGACAATGTCTCTTCCTAGTGGGGAAGGATGTCACATCTCAATTTCTTTACTTGTATTTAATAAAGTTAAGTTAATTGAAAATGGATGAAATGATATTTATCAATTATTGTTTATGAATTTGATAAATGAAAATGATTTATTTTGCAAATTTTATGATTTAAAATTTTTTTTCATAATGATTATTGGTTAAAGGTTACTAATAAAGTTGGCAAGTGCAAGAACATGTGTGTGTGAAGGAACAGGTTGAAGAATGAGAACTTGGTTGAGGCAGGAGTGCTTAGCCAAATGACAATGGTAAGCAAGGTTGGAATCTGGAATCTCACACACCACAGTAAACCATGACATCTACATTTGTCTGTAATTGATAAATATCATTCTTGCTTGTGTGGAATCATAATTTGGCTAAATAAGTAGTCTTGTGAAAGAAACGAATTTAGTACATCCTTGTCTTACCTTGTCTATCTCAAAGTTTGATTTTAAATGGTTTTGGAAATGCATTTGACCATATACAATTATCATAAGGAGAAAAATTATATTATTTTTTCTTTTTGACAAACTTGAAAATAGGCTCTTGATAAAGAAAATAGAAAAAAAAAGATAAAATAAAATGTATGCTTTAGAATTTCTACATAAATATATATGTATACACACACACACACACACATATATATATTTGTGTGTGTGTGGGTGAAACCATATATATATATATATATATATATATATATATATATATATATAAACATATTACTATGGGTTTCAACGAGTGTTAGCTTTAATTCACAACTCCCATAATGAATGGGGGAGGAGCAGACCCCTCCCATATTAGAAAGTAAGTGATAATTCTCATAAATGGAGGGGAAGTGGGTGGCTACGTGAAAGAGGTATGAAAGAAGGAATTAAGACCACTATCTCCAAAGATAGCAAGGGAGATATTCTTGGTCAGAGGGGGGTGAATTGAAGGAGATAATCTAGCAAAAAAAAAAAGAGGGGGGTGAAAGAAAAATTGATAGAAGAAAGGGGAATGAAAGAAAAGGGAAGTTGTTGCTAACTTTCAAATGTGGAAAAACACCAAGAATCACAAATAAAGAGAGGTATTATCGAAACTATATCAGATTTTTCCAATTTGTGTAAGATGTTTATTCATTCTTATGCTCTATCTTGAAGATATCGTGCAATTCTTGTGTTTAGTTTTGCTTAAAAACTTTGTACTTGTTATGTATAACTGTGGCTTTGTATTTGTATTTGTCACTGTTTAGTCGACCTCATATTTATCTTGGTTAGCTATTGTAGGGCTGAAATACCATGTATGAGCCTTGTTTGTTTGGTTACCCTGCATGTGCAGATACGGGATGAACACCGAGACAGGTTACCACTTGCATGCTACCTCAATACTTTATAGGCTTGGTCGATCGACCGGGCCATTGTCATTGTATTTCATTTATCAAGATAACTATGTCATGTTCTTTCCTTTTTTTTAGATGGACACGATTATGGTGTTCGATTTATTGTTTGAGAAACATTAAATGGCCAAACGTTTGTCATTGTTCGATGACTATTATTTCATAAGAGCTTTGTAAGCGTCTAGCTATTGCTAGCCAAACAATTCATATCGTTTTGTTACTCTGTCTCTTGATGAACGACATTCATCATTCAACGCGTGTCTTATTTATCACACCCACCATTCGATGAGGTGTATGTGGTGAATCAGGCCTTGCTATATGCATGGGTTAAATGATGTTCTCATCATTCCCTTTTATTTTATGAGCTATCAAATAGTTTCGCCTTGTACTATTAAAAGGGGGTTATGAATGATACTATCATTCCATGGATAACCCTCAAACGAATGTAGATAACATTCCATATATGACAGCGATGCATGATGTTACTTTTGTGACTAATGAATCATTCAAATCATTTCTCTCATACAAAGTGTCTATATGTGTATATATATATACATATACACCATCATTTAAATCCAATGTTTAAATCAGATTCAAAGGATGTTCATACTATGTTACTTATAGATAAAATGTTCCTTCACTATATGGTCAGTTGAACCATAGCACAATAGATAATAGGTAAAATGAACATACTTAATGATAATCGATATCATGTTATCGATTACACGATAACATGCTTATTGACACCCTTTTGCAGAATAATATTATTGTTAGAACATAGCAACCAACATTATAGTGTTCTAGTTTTTTTTAACAAATAATAAGGTGGTGAATCAAAACTAAACGATATGTGGACATGTTTTGGCCAGAAATAGAATGAATATAGAACCTAACAATGTTTTAGACTAAAGGATATACATTATGTTAATTCTGATTTTGTTTCTCTGGAATTGATTATTCTTGAATTTGCAAATCATCCATGTTTCATTTTGAATTGATTTATGATCCATATGAGAGACAAGTGACTGTTGTTTTAATGTTTCCTTATGTATCTTAATTGAGACTAGTTGTTATTAAAAGATCAAATGGAACATCTCAACGAAGTTGATACTTTTTTTGCATGTGGAAATTTGTATGCAAGAAATATTTTTTTTCTTTTTATATTAAGAATGTATATGCATATTCCAAACTGTGTTTATTTTCAGGCATATATGTGTACATGCATAAATGCTTCATTTATACATGTGCACATACATGTGGTATACCTTCTTATTTCATCTTGATTTACTCATTTAATTAAGATTGTTTAACTTCATTTGCAAAGGAAAGAACTATAGAAATGGATAGTGTTGAAGTGCAAATATGAATCTTAAGAAAATATAGTTATATGATGAATAGATGAATGGATATACCAGATTTTTAAATGAATTACTAGTTTGATGATTGATGTCTTAAATTTATATTCATAATGTTAATTCTTAATTTTTTGAGGAAATTTTAGTTGGGCATGTTATGAACCTTTACTCCCTAAGGGATAGGAGTGTTCAAAATGGGAATAGAAAGAGGATTACGATGGAAAAATGTTTGAAACATAGGCTGGGATGAGGAGCTAGCCAAATTCGCTAGTTGATTATGCAAGTGTCTCATGTTTTGTAAAAGACCATTAATTATTGGATCATTAGTAAAGGTATGACCAACTGAACTACCAGCATGACCACCAACACCTGCACCAGAAGAGCCCTTAGCACCGGTGCTACCAGAGGCACCGACACCAGAAGAGGCACCAATACCAACACTGATATAGGTACCAACATCAATACCAAAATTAGGGATGCCCCGAGCTTCAAGTGTGGAATAACTAAAGCCCAAAGGTACCTTATTCACTTTGATAGTTCCACTCTACTCAAGTATGATGTTGGTGTTAGTAAAGGGACCCACATCAATCATTCACATTGACACCTTAGGCATCAAGATTTCCAGTTGTTTTCTAGTGATCCCCAATCCCACATCTTGAGTAGAACCCAAGGTAGAGGTGGAGGGAATGTGGGTCTTTGAAATATCAACAATACTATGAAGAAGCTCTAGACCCCTTCGATCTTTAGTAGCAAAATTTTAGATTTTCAACTATGGGAGCCACTTGGGTAAAAGTATTATCTCCTACCAAGAATCTCACAAGCTCTATGAGTCTCATCTCTAAGGAGTAAACCTATTCCGTAGGGACCCTGAGAGCAGATTCATCTTCCAAAGAGGAGGTAGAGGTCAAAGGTGAGGTAGGATGGGTAGGAACATGAGTTCTAGCTTCAATGATAGGAGAATTATATTCGACGAAAAAGTCCCATAGTGAACTCCTCTAAGGACGAACTGGTACGAGGAAGATTGAACCTCTTAGATCCCATGTCTAAATTTTGATAACTCTAAACAACATGGTCAGAGGTAGTTGACTGGGTTATGGAGCCCATAAAGAGGTTCACAACGTGTTATCAACCATGCATCCTAACACATGAGGAAAAATTGAAATAAGGACAAAGAGAGAAGGAAGGTTCACTAAAATGTGAAGGAGGGGATTCACTACTCCCAAGTCCCAAGACAAATAGGGTCTAAAGGGAGCAAATTTCCCTTGGTTGTGTCAATGACAAAGGTCAAAAGATGGGATGGAAAATGAAGGAATATCTAATCTATGTTTTTGGGTTCTGGGGATGGAGGACCTTAGGAATTAGGTGAATAGACCACAAAGGTTTTGAGAAACAAACCAACTAGCTCTCGGCCAGAGGATGACAATGTGGGAGATAGATGACAGCACAGTGCATAGTTATTTCAGGGAAGCATTGGCGTCTCATATGAGCAGATAGTAAAGTCTATCATTGAAAATGCTCAAGGATTGTTAACAACCCAAAAGTTGGAATACAACTGTTTAGTAGAAACTAACAAAATGCAAGAAATATGTAAAAAGATGAACAAGTACAACAAGAAGAATAATTTAAATAAAAGATAACATAACTATGAATGAAATGACAAATACAAGGAGAGAGATATTTCCAACTCATAGTAGGTCCAACCTCCCACAATCTCCACACGAACAAAAAACTACACTCATGAAAATGAGAAAATTTTGGGGTTATTTTTTGGGGCTCGCCTTAGTCAAACCCCCACTTTGGTGTTTCCACCTCCATGGACATCTAGATAGACCACAATAGAGAAATAGTGATAAATAAGTAATATACAAGACATATAGAAAGCAAAGACAACAATATGCTAACTATAAAGATGATAATGCTATGGAATAAAAAAGAGTTACCCTCCCTACTACAAGCTTAGAGAAGTCAAGAGGAAGGATGAGAGATTTGAGAATGCAAGATGAACGTGCAAGAGTGACATAGAACTTGAAACCTACAAGAAATGGTATAGAGAGAATGGAAGAAAGAATGAAGTAGAAGAATTGAGGGTGAATTTTCCAGAAGGGGATTAGAATGAGAAGTGAAATGAATGGTATGACATTATGAGTTCAAAATGGAGGTTTGGAGGAAAAGCCATCATTTTCGAGTGGGTTTGCAGTTGTAGGGGGTGTTACACTTCGTGGGTGACAGGAAATGTAACGTCCCAATGTCCACTAACTCGAGAATCTTTCAAGGAAGTATGCATGGTGTGTAGACATTTGTGTGGCGTGAAAGTGTCCAAGTCAAAATTCCCTCCACCAATAGAAAATGACAAGGTATGGATGGGATAATAGGCTTATGATGACAAGATTTAACATTATCAATTTTATAAGGCTAAAGTAAGGGTATGTTATGGGAAATTGCACTAGGGTGCAATTTTATGCCATAACAAAAACCTTAGTGGATCATCAAAAGAATGAATAGACCCTTGAGGAATTGAAAAGAACCACATTCACTAAGCAAAATATTTTAGTGTGTTGAAATAACTTTGTTAACATTATATCCTCATAAAGAAAGTTTACATATGTGGTTCTAAAGATCTAGGATGTGTATTAGGGTTGCATTTTCTATCATACATTGAAAATAAAGGTGTCACAAATCCCATAGATAATAGAGATTTTTTATTATCATAAGATAGTGGTGTATGTATAACATCCTCGAATTCATCATTATCATTAGGCTTTACATCCACACTCTTTTATACTTGATCCATTTTGTGAAACATTTCATCAAGGATAAAGGGATGGTGACTAAATGGGAACTACTAGGAGGGGTATGGGAAGTGAGAACCTGGTGGATGAAGTAATCACTTGGGATAAGGGTATGAAAGAGGAAAGATACTCATGGGTGTTTAGGGTATGGCGTGTGGTATGGAGTATGGAAGTGGCTTGGCTAAGTGGGGTAATAATAGGTCTAGTAGTGGTGGAGGAAAGAGGTGTGGGATTGTTTCGCATCATATGGGTAATGGGTATCATGAGAAGAGTATATTCATGTGTTAGAAAATAAGGAGGAGGATAAGTGGAAAAGGGATAGGTACCAAATGGTGGGACACTACTAGCCATGGTACTATAGGGATAAGGAGTGGTAATGGAAGAGTGATCTATAGTAGAGGTTGGAGTGTGAATAGATCTACACTATTTACCATAGAACAAGATTAACAAAAACTACTTATATAGGATCAGGTCTACACTATTTACTTACAACCATATCATAAAACATATTCACCAGTTGTGTAGGATTCTCTGTATTAGTAAAACTACTCAACTCATTTGTAAAATCTTAATTATTTATATGCTTGTCAAATCATACATATCATTGTTCTCATTATTAGAATTAGAATAGACTTCATTCCCAAATATTTGAGCCATGCTAAGATTTAGGTAGGCACTTCTAGGCATAAATGAAAGAAAAATAAACCTCAAATGCCCAATTTTAAAATTAAAAAGCAAAGATCAATGGTATATCAAATCTAAAATTGAAACCTTAATGTGGTAGCCAAGGGTGAGTAGGATAGGTGAAAAATATATCATAATTAAAGCACACAAGCCCTATTAAAAAAGTGTATATCAATGAGGCACAAGAATTTAAAAGGAGGATCAAATCTAACAAGAAGATGAAATCTTAGAAAATGTACATCTAAAAACCTTAATATAATGTAAAACTCTAACAAGAAGGTTGGGATGTGAAGGATTAGATGAGTTCGCCAAAATGAAATGGAAAATATGGTTTCTTATAGGTTAATCTAGGCCAATGAAGTCAAAGCAACCAAAAAAACACAACTAACCTACATTAATTAAATATAGTTGAGAAATAGTAATTTGAACAATTTACTTAGGAATTTGAACAAGATGGATCATGATACTTAGCTCAATAATTGAAGAATGAACACCAAATAGATGAGATTCTACAATTTGACCATTGTCAAACTTGGGAACTATGTTTCTTTGTTAGTGAGTTGCCTAGAAGTTTGTGTTGGACCTTTGCTTTGTTAGAGGATAAGTTTGTGGGTTTAGGATGAATTAGCTCATAGGTCTATACCTGAGCTCTAAATTCATCCTAGCAATCAATGTTGCTATGCTATGTATAATTTTGCTTGATATGTGACCTTCTACTATACTAAATATTTAGGGATTTTGCAATATTTAAAAATAGCTTAAAGGATTGATGTTATATCCCAAGGATTTTTTGTCTAGACCAATCCCTCGAAATTGAACAAGATTGAATACAAGCAAGGACCTAAGCATGTTGAATCTTTACTCTTTTTATTGCACCTAATCGAATTGTATTGTTATTGATTACCTCAATTCTCTAGAATGCTTGATTAAGAGATGAACACTTGGTTGTACTTGATTCTTATCTCATGATTAGAATGAATGCATTAAATGTCTTTAAATACTAGCACATAGTACCAAATTGTGCCAAATGTGTGTTTAGTCAATGCAAGGTAGAAGGGTGAAAGGATTCAATCAACCAAATTTGAATTTTGAAGTTTAAATCAGAAAGGGACGAGTTTGCAACTCAAGGGTTGCCCCATGACCATAGACTTACCCTAGGATGAGATAATGATCAAATCTAGATGACAAGCGACCAAATGAAAGTAGGTCAATAGATAAGTATGACAAATAGATAAAAGTATGTATAAATAGACCAAAAATAGATATGGAAGAATATGTATCTAGCTATGTGTAAATGGATAAAAAGAAATTAAAAAAGAGCCTAACTTACCCTTTATCACTATCAAAATATTTCATGGATATGCAAAAGAGAACCACAAAATCTGGTTTGGGACCCCCTTGATATAATAATGAACAAAGTCAAAGTGTACGCTGAAATTGTACAAAAGACATTAAATTATAAATGACGAAAAGGAATTTGTTTGTATCATATTGGGTTTGACGGCTTTGATAGGTATACCTTGGGAGGGGGATTTTTCTTTTTAAAAAACAATAATAAAATCAAAATAAAATAATCTGTTCCCGACCAAACGCTGACTCGGCCTTTTATGGGTCAAGCATTTTAACTATGGTTAAAATATTATGCGAGGAAAATACATTGCATATTCATTGAGTTAATTATTACCTCCTTTTTAAAAACATAAATGTTAAAAATGCAGCAACTTTTTCAGTTTAAGTGGAGTAGTTTTATAATTGAACAATCCCATTAGATAAGAAGGGGAACTAACATTTTGGATTTTTCTTTTAATATTTTTATTATTATTTATTATTTATTAGTTGATAAGAATTAAGGAAAAACAAAAGGTTGTAGATTAATATGTAGGGATGATGGTATTTTTTATTATAATATTATTAAGGTTTAGATTTTTGGATTGGGTCAAGTTCGACTTCTAAGTGATTTTGATGGATTAGTTTTTCATACTTTTGATTTAGATGTGTGATTATGATCATGTTGTAATCCACTTAACCTACATAACTTTTAGATTTTTTTTTACTATTAGTATTATATATTAATGAAAAGGGAACAAGAGCACTAATAGTGTTTTACTTTTAATTACTAAGATGTCTTCTTTATTTTAAATCTAGTTTAAAATAATAAATAATATACTAAACAACTTTAGATTTTGTTAATAAAAAAGTATAAACTTGAGGTTAGATTAGAGTTAGAAATGGAAACGTGTAAAGGAAAAGGAGAAGGGATATAAAGTGTGTTTGATTTAGCAACTGGAGAAAATGTAGATGAGAAGAGAAGACAAGAAATAGTTTTTCGTACTTTTGACTTAGATGTGTGATTATGATCATGTTGTAATCCACTTAACCTACGTAACGTTTAGATTTTTTTTACTATTAGTATTATATATTAATGAAAAGGGAACAAGAGCACTAATAGTGTTTTACTTTTAATTACTAAGATGTCTTCTTTATTATAAATCTAGTTTAAAATAATAAATAATATGCTAAACAACTTTAGATTTTATTAATAAAAAAGTATAAACTTGAGGTTAGATTAGAGTTAGAAATGGAAATGCGTAAAGGAAACGAAGAAGGGATATAAAGTGTGTTTGATTTAGCGACTGGAGAAAATGTAGATGACAAGAGAAGACAAGAAATAGTTTTGTTAGGTACACATAATAAATTCTCTACTTTATGTTAAGACTATTAGACATAATATTTTGTGTGGTCATGTCCTATCTAGTGTGACCTCATCTTTGCGACAACAATTTTTTACCTCTTGAGATGGCATCTAGTACCAGCATGGTCATATCCAAGCCCATGTGTTGGCATTCTATTCCACATGATAGTGTCCTCTACAAATTCTAGAGCCAAAACTTGCAATTTAAAACCTATAGAAAAGGAGGTACCTATTGGTTGTTTAGTGGATCTTTCTTAGTCAAATACCTAGGTTGGGTTAAAAATAAAATTTAGGTGTGCTTGAAGTATGTGAAATCCTAAGTCCTTGAGAAGATAAGATTGTGTGCAATGGAGGTGTTGTAATGGAAGCCTAACAAAACTTAATATTCATCATGCCCTAATTTTGTGTTACTCCTAGATGTTTAGTTGTGTTTTCATTTCCATTAAAACATCTTTTATAAATTAATTCAACTAGTTTCTAATTATTGGAGGTAAGCTCAATTAAGGGATTGTGAAAAGGGGAGTGCTTTGTAAGGAAAAGTGGATTTTTGTTTTGAAGGGTGCCACCATAGTCCTCTTTGAAGGACAAGAGCATGACACCCTAGCATTGAAGATGAACAAATGGTCAATAATGAGTTAGTGTCTATATATGATCAATTAAGGTATGGGGGACTAGCTCAAGGATGAATTGGTGCCCAAAATGATTGAGAATGGTTAGAGCTCATGTTCATAAACAAGGGCACTAAAGTTAGTTTGAAACATGGGGGCAAGTGCTAAGTATGCATTTTTTTGACTCTATAGTTTGTATATAATTGTAAATGAAATTAGCACACTACATAAAATATCTAGAGCTAATAAATTATTTAATTCAAATCCCTCTAGATATTTAATAGAGTTTAGTAACATAAATGGATTGAAGTGGACTAACTAAGATAATGAAAAAAAATGAACACAAATTTAACATAGGGAGTTAGAGTTTATGTACCTTGAATTGGACTATACATGATTGTATTTTATGAAAAAATATTGGTGATTAATATTATTAGAGGTATAAAGGCTAAGATGACTAAATCCTAAGAATCCAAGTATCTAGGAAAAAATTTCATAAGTAAAGACAATCTTCAAAATCTATTATCATAACCTACAAACCCATGATCTTGTTGAAAACAAGAATGGGTATGTTGTACCTACAAGATTAATTCACTTGGTGATATCTAAAGTAAGAAAAACCTTTTTGGTGTTAAGGAGAACCATGAAGCTTGATAGCATAGGGCATGGAAGTGTACTAACTTCTTTCTTGCACCTTATTCAAGCCCCATTATTGAATTTATAATAAAAGTAAAGAGATAAGTAGAGTAGGAAATGAATGCCTATATGAGGATAGAAATTAATTTTAATGAACCAATTTGACTTGTTGGTATAAACCAATGTGTATTTTATGCAAAAGTGGACCATGAAGGGTCTCATTGACAATTTATATCAATGATAGAGATGAATCAATATTTCATTGGTGTAAGATAGTAGTAGACTAAAGTGCCTAATGTACCTCCAAAATGAGATGTTCTTTGGTACTTTTGTCAAAATATTCTTTTCAATTATTATTAAATCTAGGGGTTGATTTATTCGGTTAGAATTTATGAACTTTTCTTAAATTTGATCTTAATGAATGTCATAAATCAAATAATAGAGATATCAAACTAAAAATAATGTTCACAACAACAATAAAAACCACACAAAGAGGTCAACATCAGATATAACTTGAAAAACCCTTATTGGAAAAAACCGAGCAACAAATAGACATCATTCACTATATCAATATTAGATCAAGATAGAAAGTACAATGAAAGGATTCACAAATCTAATATTACAACATTATCTACACTGTTGGAGTAAATAATTATCACCTTAACTCTCCAAACTTGTGTGTGTAAAAGTATGCATCCAAGTCTTCAATTTATAAAAAAAATCAATTAACCAAAACCACCAAGTGGTATTAAAACCATAGATAGATCCAAATGACATATGTCCAATACTCAACATACAAATAAGGGATACATATACATTAGAATCATCTCCCAAATTCAAGCGTCCTAGTTTACATTAAAAAAGCAACTTCCACTTGAGACTCTAACTCCTCCAAGATGGGCTCTTATTTTTTAAGAGACTAATTTCACTTAATGTAGGGACTATTTTTTACTTCAAATCATTTGTTAAATACTTTAAACTCCATGCCAAATGTTAAGAATAATTTATGGGTACTCAATAGGACCATTTATACATAAAAAAATAGAGTAATCTAAGTTATTTCTAACCAATATCTTGACATTATAATAATATTCCATTATAAGAGGAACTTGCAAGGGTAAAAAATACCTAGTTTGAACAATTATGCATGCAAATGACCTAGGATGATGCCTATAAATACACAGCCCCAAATGCATTAAATTTTAATTTTTGGCACCCACACAAATAGATAACAATTAGATTATGATGTTATCCACCTTGGAATGCAAATTTTGGATTTTAAAATAGAGGATAGAATCACAATACCTATTTTTCATGACCCTCCCTTTTTGAAATTTGATGATAGCCATTTTTTACTTTTACATTAATTAATTTCATATATTTTTTGGCTTGATGTGATAAGCTAATTTTTTTTTGCATTATACTTGTGTCATTGACACTTATAAAATTGGTTGTTGTTGAAATCATTTTAGATTTGATTTTTCAAAGTTGATAATATTGTTATTCAGGTTTTAATTTGGCTTATAATAATATCATCATTATTTCATTAGCTTATGGACTAGCATATGTCATAGGTGAATAGAAATCATTGCAAAAGACATTAAATTCTTCAAAATAGGCCACAAGATATTTTCTAGGAGTAATGGCAACATTCTAGTCCTTTAGACCCCTATTGTTGTTGAGTGTCTTGTGCTGATTGGACTTTGATTCATGTCATTTTGAGTCAAGCTTGAGCTACTTTAATGTTCTTATATAATTAACAATTATTCTTATATTTCTATGTAAACATATATATGATATTTATTCATAAACATATATATCGACCCTAGAAATATATGTGTATGTACATACATATGCATAAAAATATATGATAGATTTACTTATTAAATTTATTTAAGATAAATGTAAACAAATATATATTGGCATACCAAATTATATATAATTATGTTGAAAGAGGCAATATAATATTATTAAGGAGAATATTATTGTGTAAATAAAAATAAAACAAAGCTGGCATATATTTCAAAAATATATATAAAATAATCACTTACTAAATATTAATAAATATAATAAAATATTTCGTAAATAGTTATAAAGTAAAATAAAATAACTTAAGTAAATAAAAAACTCCTAAAGTAAATAAGTGTCACATAGTGGCTAGTACTTTCCTTTATAGTATTGTAATTATTGTTTTCTAAATTTAGAAAAATATAAATGTAAGTTTTATTAATGTGAATAAAATTAAATGTAATTTTTGTTAATTATAATGTTTTAGTATCAAGTTAATTAGTTCTTTGCATGACCTAATCCTAACCCTAACTCTAAACCTAATCCTAACCCTAACCCTAGCAATAAATTCTAAACCATTATCCTAATCATAGACCTCTCTCTAACCCTAACTATGATCGTAACACTATCCATAACTATGGTCGTAACCCTAACCCTAACAATAAAGAATTGTAGAGTGACATTACAAAAAAAAATCTATGAACTAATATTGAGAATAAGATTTGGAATAAAGATATTAGATGAATAAAATTTTGGAGCATTATTAATCATATTTTAGTGATTTTTTTTAGTAACATTTTGTTTTTAATTTATTTTAATTTTTGAATAGTAGTAATTTTTATTAGTAATATTTTATTTTTCATTTATTTTAATTTTTGAATAGTTCTAACCATAATTTTTACCTTATTTTTAATTCTAATGCTAATCTTAAATATAATGCTTTTAAATTTAATTTTTGAATAGTAGTAATTTTTATTAGTAATATTTTATTTTTCATTTATTTTAATTTTTGAATAGTTCTAACCATAATTTTTACCTTATTTTTAATTCTAATGCTAATCTTAAATATAATGCTTTTAAGATTATAATAATTAATTATAATGAGATTAGGATTATAATTTAATGAATAATTTTAATTATTTTAATTTAATTTTTATTTGTATTTATGTATGTCTTGAAGTTAATAAAATTTGGAAAATAAAAAATGACAATGTCAAATAGTTTAAGATTTAAATTTATATTTTAATTGTGTAAAATCAAATCTTTAGGGAGATTATCTTTATATGCTAATTTATGGATGTGCTTTAATTTAAGTTTTATTTTAATACTATGAATCCAAATCGCTATAAAATAGCTAATTCATTTTTGTGATATTTTTTAATAAAAAAAAAACAATTACATTAGGGAAACGAGGGACACGTCCCCCAAAATGCCACATCCATGTCCACAGGACATCTCAAGTATAGGGGGATGGCTGGGGGATGGTCTCCTAGCATCCCCTTTTTTAAAAAAATCATGGGAAATGTTTATGGATCAAGGGGGATGGTTAAATGGAAAGGGGGATGGCTGACTACCCTGGGAATGGCTAGGAGATGCCTGAGATGTCCCTCGACCATCCCGTGGATGGTCAGACATCCCCCATGTCATGCAATGTTTTAAACACACAAAAAAACACATTTTAAAAAAATTAAAAGGTCTGCCTACATGGCTATTGTGGGCCCCATCAATTTTTGATGTCTTATGAGCAACAAACACTCCTCTTTTCACTCATTTTTGCATTTGTGTTTGAAGGAGAAAGAGCATCCAAGGGTTTGAAGTTGCAACGATTGAAGGAGGAAGAACAACAATTTGAAGGAGGAGAAGAGGTTGAAGTTAGTGTTGTTGGGAGTGCAAATCCACCAAAGAGGTATGCATTTGCTTTCCTTCTCTTTTTTCTACATTTTTTTTGCAAAATCTCAAGCATACAATGTCTATTTTTTTTTTTTGCATTTTTCAATTGAAACTTGCATTTAAAATATAAAAAACATGAGCAACAGTGGGGGTGGGATTGATAGTGAAGATGAAGTGCACAATAGAAGAGAAAGTGGTGAGGGTTTTAGTGGAGAGAAAAAAAACCCATACCATTTCCCTTCAATAGTCATGGAATGCTATGCAAAGCACCCTTTAAACAAAAAAAAACTTTCCTTCAATACGTTACACCCGTGGGCCAAAGACAAAAAAAATCAAGGGGGAGTAGGGTGTGGTTTTGACATCTTTTTCAAAAAGAATTTAGGGGCAGCTACACAAGGGTAAGGTCTCATTTTTTTGGGTGAGGTGGTCCATGGAGTTAGAATGTGTCCTGAGTTAAAAGATGATGAAGCATTAGAGTGCCAAAGATTGCAAATGGAGTTGGACGGGGTTCAAGGTGGGTCATCTTCTTTTCCAAGTGCACAATCAATTATGCCTATGCCTTCCATGATTGGTAGTAGTGAAGTTGCCACAAGAGGAAAGAGGAAGGTGAGTGGTAGTGGGAAGGGAGCTTCAATTGATTCTATGTTTAATAACCAATCACAAGAAGCCATTGAATCTTCCATTGCCAAATTATTTTTTGCCCATGCCATCCCATTTCATGTAGCATGTTCATCTTATTTCAAACAAATGGTTAAAGATATAGCCACTATTGGTCCTTCATTCATATCCCCTAGAGATCATAAGCTATGCACCATCCTCCTAGACAAAGAGTACTCCAAAGTTAATGTGTTAATGGAGGATATGAGGCGAACGTGGATGAGAATGGGATGCTCTATAGTGATAGATGGGTGGATTGATGTTAGACATTGGCCACTCATCAATGTCATAGTCACATGCCCTATTGGTCTTATTTTCATAGAGCCATAGGTTGTTCAAGGAGACATAAGGATGCAGACTTCCAAATTTCCATTTTGAGAGATGCCATAGAGGAGGTTGGGGTTGCTAATGTGGTGTAGGTGATTGCCAATTCAACAAGTGTGTGCAAATTGACTGGTTTGATGGTGGAGGGTACTTATAGGCACATATTTTGGACCCCATGTTGTGTTCATGCATTGAAAAATGCATTGAAAGGCATAGGGAAGTTGGATTGGGTGAAGTAAGCGGTGGCAGAAGCTAGAGATATTCAAATGTTCATTTGTAATCACCACACCTCACTTGCTCTCTTTAGATCATTTTCAAAGGAGTTTCTCAAACTTATTGAGACAAGGTATGCCACTTACTTCATTTTGTTTCACTTTCAATTTTTCAAATTTTGAAACTTCAAAGTTTAAACATTTCAATTTGTATTCATAATTTGATTTTGTTTTAATGAATCTTTGAATCAATGAATGTGGATATGCCACATACTTCATCTTGTTGGAGAGGATGCTAGAGGTGCATGAGCCTCTACAAGAAATGATGGTCAATGCAAAGTGGACTAGATGACCTAATTCAAGTTATGCTCAAGGAAATACCATCAAACAAAAGATCCTCAGTGATGATCTGTGGTTTAATGTGAGGTAAGACATATTAGATTGCTAATTTTAATATTAAATTTCTGATTTTAATATTTTAATTTTATTGTCCAATGTTCCAACTTTTGAAGCTCCTAACATGTCAATTAATTATTTTAAACTTTTTGTTTCCATTTTGTAGATATATTTTCTCCTTCATCTTGCCTATTGTAGATGTCATCCGATATGCTAATATAGACTCTCCTAGTCTTGGAGAGATATATTAGAGATTTGACAGTATTCTTGGGAAGATCAAGCAAACAATTTTTGCAAAGGATCCCACTTCAAATTTATATGACCAACACATTAGGCCCATTGTGATGCAGAGGTGGAATACAATGAATGTACCCTGCTTCATATGGCTTCCTTTGATCTAAATCCCAAATGGTATGCACAAAGGGATGGTAGGGTGCATCCATGTGATGACCTTGAGGTTTTAGATGGGTTCACACGAGCCATTGATGAGATGTATTCAACAAAGAAGGCTTCACTACTTTGAACACAATTCCTAGAATTTGCAAATCTTTGTGGCCCAAACTTGAGTAAACCATTGGCGAGGTTGGATAGAGCTATATTAGCTCAAATGGACCCTATTGGATGGTGGACATGGCATGAGAGGGATACATCACAGTTGAAGACAATTGCTACTCTCCTTCTTGCACAGATTGGCAATTCCTCTACTGCAGAGAGAAATTGGTCCACATATAGTTTTATCCACTCCCTCAAGAGGAATAGACTTACCTCTAGACAAGCGGAGAAGCTAGTGGCCATTCAGAGTGCTCTTCGGCTTCAGGATCGCCAGACTCCAGAGTATCGACAAACTCCAACTCTATAGTGGGATATCAATCCCAAGGATGTGGCCCAAATAGATGAGGAGGAGATGTAAGGAAAGCTAAGGTGCGGAACTAACTCTCCCAACGTCAAAACCTCAGGGAAGAATGCAGAGGTGCTTTTAAATTTTCAATTACAGTCCAATTAAGATACACTTGAAAGAAATAGCAGAAACAGAGAAACGAACATACATAGATGAACACCAAATTTACGTGGGAAAACCCTTACAGGAGAAAAACCCACCACACCAAGAAAAACCCCTTTGTATTATAGTAATGAAATTACATACAGAGTACAGGCTTCATTCTCTGATGCCAATTTACAATAGCATAAACCCTTGATCAACCTTGTATAGAACATTCAAGATACAATGCTCTCATTATCGAATTCTCACTGATCACACATTGAACTATCCATCCAACCATTCGTCAAAATGAACATCATCTTCGATCTCAGAGTATATCCATGCCAACCCTGGTCTGTTGATCTTCCTCTCAGTAACGGCCGCAATAGTCCAACTGCTAGTGGTTCCCATTCTACTTCTCTGATTGGTCGAAGATAAACCACGTAGGATAGTCTTTCACTCGGTCAAAGGTGTTCAAACAGGATTCACATGTCAGTGAGACACTAGCCGTGTCTCCCCGATGCCACAATACCCAACTATCAATATCGGCCAGACTCATCACCTTCGGAAAGAGGTTACACCGAGTTCAAAAGCTGTCACTCAGACTTCCCCTTGTCGCCAAGACATCATACCGATATCATCACATGTAGTGCTATTCACCAAGACAATTGCTATTCGGTGAGAGGTCGTACCAATGTTCAAAAGTCACTTAGACATTAGCATTCCCATCGGCGAGACTATCACTATTCGCCAAGAGATCATACCGAAAAAATCATGTTACTCTGAAATGTCCCACTGTCGGCGAGACTTCATTCGTCGCTAAGAGTTCTTACTGAATGTTCACACCTCTCGCTGATGACTTCAGTCACCAAGAGTCTCACCGAAGACACCCAATAACAAACACATGTAGCAATGTCGGCAAGACTTCCGCTATTCGATGAGACATCATACAGAAGCAAGCCTTTCAGCCAAGGGTCTCCCTGATGACTTCGAGTGTATAACTATCGGCAAGAGATCTTACTGAGTCTCCATGTCACCCCGATAACTGTTGTCACCACAAGTCTCCCCGACAACCACTATGAACCAAACCGTTGGCAAGACTAACCCACTCGGAAGAGGGTTACAATGAACACAACAAGTCACAGCGATAGCTCTAGTCGGCAAGACAAAAACAAGGTCTCGGTGACCTGAACATTTCACAAGGTTCCACAACTACTAGTTGGCTAGACAATAAATATGTCACACCGACTTTTCTCTTTCAGAGGTTTTAGCCTGTGAGATTGAGGCACAATATTCCAACAATCTCCCACTTGACGAAGATCACACAGGCACCTCCAGAGCACAACAAAACTATTGAAATTCACGGGCACTAAGGCCCATCGAATTGGCACACCACCTAAACTTTTTTGTGCTCACTGCCTTCGTCAATGCATTTGCAACATTCTCTAGAGTATCCAATTTTTCTAAAGAGACCTTTCCATCCTCCACCATATCTCGTACAAAATGATACTGTACATCTATATGTTTTGTCCTGGCATGGAAAGTAGGATTCTTTGCCAAACAAATAGCACTCTGACTGTCACAGTAAATTGTTATTTTCCCTACATCAAAACCAATGTTAGAACACAAATTTTTTAACCAGATTTCTTCTTTATAGCAATGTGTTGCTGCCATGTATTCTGCCTCTGTAGTGGACAAAGCGACTACAGCTTGCCGCTTACTCATCCAACTCACTGCACCACCATTCATCATGAAAATATATCCACTGGTGGATCTTCTATCAATGTCCCCTCCCAATCAGAATCCACATAGCCTTGAAATACTAAGAGTCCTCTATGATTCAACCAAGTTCCCATGGTAACACAAAGTATTTCTGAAGTTCCCTTCAAATATCTGAATACTCTTTTCACAACATCCCAATGTGTCCTTCCAGATTAGCCATAAACCATAAAGTACTCCCACTGCTTGGGCAATGTTTGGCCTTGTACACCATTGTGCATATTAGACTGCCAACCTACTCAATATAAGGCACATTGGTCATGTCCTCCATCTCAATAGGAGATTTTGGACAGCCTTCAACAGATAGCTTTGTTCCCTGAAAATTGGAACAACTAGCCTTATCAATCATACAAAATCTCTCTAGAACAATTTAATATACTTACCTGACGGAAGCCAAAGTTTTCTACTCTTCCTGCCCCTCGGTTATTTCCATTCCCAGAATATACCTAGTTGCACCAAGATCCTTCATTTTGAACTTTGCAGACAACTGAGATTTTAGATTAGAAATCATAGACTTACTATTCCTATGAACAATCATATCATCAACATAGAGTGCAATAATAAGAACTTGATCATTTTCAGCCTTTGTAATACACACAATGATCAGATTTTGATCTTTACAAATCCCAATGACAAAACAAAAGTGTCAAACTTCTGGTACCACATTCTAGGAGACTGCTTTAATCCATATAGAGATTTTTTCAACTTGCAAACCAATTTTTCTTTACCTTTCTCCACAAAATGCTTAGGTTGGGACATATAAATTTCTTCTTCAAGATCACCATGAAGAAATGTTGTCTTCACATCCATCTGTTCAACCTCTAAGTCATACGTTGCTACAAGTGACAAAAGGAATCTAATAGATGTCAGCTTAGCTACAGGAGAAAAAATCTCCCCATAATTAATTCCCTCTACCTAGGAATAACCCTTTGCAACCAACCTCGCCTTGTACTTTTCCACACTACCATCCAGACCTATTTTCTTTTAAAAAAACCCATTTGTAGACAACAACTTTTTTGCCTTCAGGAAAAGGCATCAAAATCCAAGTATCATTCTTTTCTAATGATGCCATTTCTTCATTCATGGCTTCAAACCAAGAGTTTGAATCAGAAATTTTAAATGCCTCTTTCACAGTCCTAGGCTCATCATTGCTAGATATTAAAGCATAGGCACAAGTAGAATCTATCAAAGAAAACCCATACCTATTAGGTTACTTTCTTTCACGAGTTGACCTCCTCGCTTGTTGAGGCTGAGGTTGTTCTTCTTCTTCAGAACTTTCAAAACTACTTGAGCTCTCCTCAGTTTCAGGTACATTTTGAATTTTGAATTCCTCTTTATCTGGTGTAGGAGGTATTTCAACTACATCCTTTTTATTTTCTGATTTTGTCTCTAACCGAAAATCCAAGGTAGAAGGCTTCATCTCACGAAAGATAACACTTCTGTTGTATAGAACCTTCTCCGTATTAGGATTCCAAAGCTTGTATCCTTTTATGCCAATACTATAGCCAATAAAAATACACTTAACAGCCTTGTTCTCCAATTTAGATCTTTTCTCATTCAGCACATATGCATATGCTTCACAGCCAAAAACACGAATGTGTCTCAGAGAGGGCTTCTTACCAGACCATGCTTCCAAAGGTGTTTCCTCAAGAAGGGCAGAATTAGGAGAACGGTTTATCAAGTAACACGTTGTAGCAACTGCCTCAGCCTAGAACTTCTCCTCCAAGCCAACACTGCTCAACATACTTGGTGCTCTTTCCATCACTGTCATGTTGAACCTTTCTGCAACTCCATTTTGTTGCGGAGTGTAAGGTGTAGTTTTATGTCTTTTAATCCCATGATCTTTATAGTACCTCTCAAAGTCATCAGAACAAAACTCACCGCCATTGTCAGTCCTTAAACATTTTATTTTTCTTCTAGTCTAATTTTCTACAAGGTTCTTAAATTCCTTAAACCGACTGAACACTTTTGATTTACTTTTCAAAAAATAAATAAATGCTCTTCTCGAATAATCATCAATGAAGGATACATAATACCTTGACTTAGACAAAGAAGGAACATTCACAGGACCAAAAACATTGGAATGAATGTAATCAAGTAAACCAGAAGACTTGTGAGGATTGGAGTAAAATGAAACACGGTGTTGTTTACCATATATACAGTGTTCACAAAACTTGAATTCGAGGTTACAATCATCAAGCCCTTCAACCAGGTTTTTATTCTTCAAGGTTTTTAAACCTTTCTCACCAATGTGGCCTAGCCTATGATGCCAGAGCATAGTATTTTTTGCTGGAAGTTTAACTTCCATAGAGTTTACACCATCAGGAACTTTTTCCTCTTTTCCTCCATGAGTAGCGTTTTGTGACTTTACAGACTATTTCTTTGAATAGCATGTGCATCCAGCTTATACAAGGTACCAATACGAACACCCCTTGCTAGCACCATAAAGCCTCTATTCATCTTGCAGCCATTTCTAGAGAATGTGACTTGCACTCAAATATCATTTAGCATACTAACAAAAAGTAGATTTTGAGCCAGAACTGGTATATGCATTACATCATTGATTCCCTTCACTCTTCCATCAGGGAATTGAATTCTAACTCTTCCACGACCAACAATTTCCAAAGATGAATCACTTGCCAAATACACCTTTCCACCATCATAGTTTTCATACTTCGTGAACCAATCTCTATGAGATGTCATGTGGAAAGATGCTCCAGAATCAATCAGCCAGACATCATCTGATGCCTACGTAGCCAAGGCTGTAATGAAAGCGTTTGCACCACTCTAAGAAGAATCATTGTTGGAAGAATTCTTCTTCTTTTTCTCCTCTTTACAATCCTTTTCGGACATGACCAAGGTTGCCCACAATTCCAGCACTTCCACCTTGGACTTCTTGCCAGGATACTTTGATCTCCCTTCTGATTTGGATTTGGACTTCTTCTCCTTCTTCTTGCCTTTTTCTTTCGATCGCCTCTAATAGCAAGAGCCTCCTTCGCCATCTCGAAGATTTCCTTCTCATCTCTTCGATAACAAAGAAGCAACAACATCTTCCATCTTATGTTGTGCTCCCAATAGCCATCACTAGGTCATCCCAAGAATCTGGAAAAGAACATAATAACAACATACAACGATCTTCATCAATCTTCACACCCACAGATGTTAACTGTGCAGTCAACATGTTGAATGCGTTCAAATGATCAACAACAGACCCTCCCTCCTGCATTCTCAAAGAGTACAACTTCTTCCTCAAGAACAATTTATTCACCAAGGACTTGCCCTAATAAATAGATGTTAGTCTTTTCCACAAGGAAGATGCAGTCTTTTCTTCATGAAAATTTAGAAGAACAGAGTCTGCTAAACAGAGCCTTATTAGCCCCTTTGATTTCCTATCGGCAAGGTCCCAATCCTCTTGCTTCATGCCTGTAGGCTTCGTTCTAGACATAGCAATCCAAAGATCACGATCAACCAATAGATCTTCCGTTTTAAGTTTCCACAACTCAAAATTACTACCATTGAATTTCTCAATTTCAATCTTTCCTGATGTGCTTGCCATCTTAACCTATAATTCAAATTACCAAACTTCTATAAGACTCCCACTGAACAAAAATTGACACAAAAAAACCCAACATACCCACAAGGATAAAACAACTGGCCAGGCTCTGATACCACTTGTAAGGAAAGCTAAGGTGCGGAACTAACTCTCCTAACGTCAAAACCTCAGGGAAGAATGCAGAGGTGGTTTTAAATTTTCAATTATAGTCCAATTAAGATACACTTGAAAGAAATAGCAGAAACAGACAAATGAACATACACAGATGAACACCAGATTTACGTGGGAAAACCCTTATGGGAGAAAAACCCACCACACCAAGAAAAACCCCTTTGTATTACAGTAATGAAATTACATATAGAGTACAGGCTTCACTCTCTGATGTCAATTTACAATAGCATAAATCCTTGATCAATCTTGTATAGAACATTCAAGATACAATGCTCTCATAATCAAATTCTCGCTGATCACACATCAAACTATTCATCCAACCATTCGTTGAACTGGACATCATCTTCAATCTCAGAGTATATCCATGCCAACCTTGGTCTGTTGATCTTCCTCTCAGTAACGGCCGCAACAGTCCAACTGCTAGCGGTTCCCATTCTACTTCTCTGATTGGTCGAAGACAAACCACGTAGGATATTCTTTCACTCGGTCAAAGGCGTTCAAATAGGATTCACATGTCGGTGAGACACTAGCCATGTCTCCCCAATGCCACAATACCAAACTGTCGATATCGGCCAGACTCATCACCTTCGGTAAGAGGTTACACTGAGTTCAAAAGTTGTCACTCAGACTTCCCCTTGTTGCCAAGACATCATACTAATATCATCACATGTAGCGCTATTCGCCAAGACAATCGCTATTCGGTGAGAGATCATACCGATGTTCAAAAGTCACTTAGACATTAGCATTTCCATCGGTGAGACTATCACTATTTGCCAAGAGATCATATCGAAACAACCATGTTACTCTGAAATGTCCCACCATCGGTGAGACTTCATTTGTCGCTAAGAGTTCTTACCGAATGTTCACACCTCTCACCGATGACTTTAGTCACCAGGAGTCTCACCAAAGACACCTGATAACAAACACATATAGCAATGTCGGCAAGACTTCCGCTATTCGATGAGACATCATACCAAAGCAAGACTTTCGGCCAAGGATCTCCCTGATGACTTTGAGTGTATAACTATCAGTGAGAGAACCAACTGTCAGCAAGAGATCTTACCAAGTCTCCATGTCACCCCGATAATTGTTGTCGCCACAAGTCTCCCTGACAACCACTATGAACCAAACCGTTGACAAGACCAACCCACTCGGCAGAGGGTTATAGCGAACAAAAAAAGTCACAGCGATAGCTCCAGTTGGCAAGTCAACAACAAAGTCTCGGCGACCTGAACATTTCACAAGGTTCCACAGTTGCTAGTCGGCCAGATAATAAAGATGTCACACCGAATTTTCTCTTTCAGAGGTTTCAGCCTGTGAGATTGAGGCACAATATTCCAACAGGAGATACCTAAAGGTTTGGTTGGGGTTCTGTTGATTCAGGTTGAGGTGGACCATCGCAATGGTAGTGACTTAGAGGATGATTCCAATTTTGATGCAGTTATGGGAGATCTTGCAAATTAGGGGCAACAATGCTACTACTCTTTGTTTATTGTATTTTGATTTTCATATCATACTTTAAAACTATATGGCAACAATGTAGCCTTTGGGCATTTTGATATAAGTTTATAAATTATAACTTGGAGGTTGTTTCATGATTCATGTATGTTAATTTTGAATTTTGAATGTGTATTGAGTATTGACAAATAATGTTGAACATAAGAGTTATATGTTAAGGTTCTATAATGTATATTATGCATGCCTTATCCATTTTTTCATATAAATATTTAAAATTTCCCTATATATTTAAAATTTTCCCTATATTTTGTATAGTCGTCCCTTCGTCGTCCCCAAATTTGGCCTCAAAATTTAGAAACTTGGGGACTCGTCCCACCATCCCACACCATCCCCATCCCAGAAACTTGGGGTAACACTGAATTACATACATTAAAAAAATCATTCTTAAAAAATGTTAAAATAAGTAACATTTATTTATATTAGAAAGATTTAATGAAATGACTTTAAATAAAGAAAAAATTAAAATATTATTTTTAAAAAAATGTTAAAAAATAGTTTACCTTGTTTTCCCTACAAATTTTCCTATAACACGCTAAACTTCTTAGCCAATTATGTTTAAGAAAAATAATTTTTACAATTTTTAAAGTTAAGTATTTAACATGTTCACTTTTTAAAAAATAAATTATATTTGAAGAGCATAAAATTCTAGTTTTTAATTGGTTCAAAGCCAACTTATTAATAACTAATTAACAAAATGAGTTGAAGAATTGATTGCAATAGTACTATGCCTACGACAATTACTAATAAAAATAACTCAAGGAATAACTCTAAAGTAAATACAAGTTATTATTATATTATAATAACTCTTAGTATTTACAAACCTTTATGTATGTAAGCAATATAGCATAATAGTGTAAAAAAATTAGGACAAGTGTTGTCAACCTAACTCCCATTTTATATAAAATCACAAATTTTCCTTTAAAAATATAGTTAAAGTTACAAGATATAATACATTTTAGGAATTTTCAATATATTTGTAGAAACCTAAAATTCGCAAACTAGAAATTTAACACTAATATTCATCTTTCTCTAATGATTAAATAATGTTAAATTATTTAATTATTGTCTAAAATCATACTTCCACTATTAATAAAATGACTTTATGTTATTTAATAAATTCATTTCAATTATTCTTCTTGATTAAATAAATAAATCCTATTTGTTTAATTATATCTTAATTCTTTATTCTTCTTGATTAAATACATAAATATTATTTATTTAGTTATATATTAATTCTTTATTCTTCTTGATTAAATACATAAATCTTATTTATTTAGTTATATCTTAATTCTTTATTCTTCTTGATTAAATAAATAAATCTTATTTATTTAATTATATCTTTAATTAACATTCACCCACTCGTCCTAAATTAAGTAATTACTTTAATTATTTAATTATCCCATTTTCTCTCAACATTATCCACTCATCATGAATAAATAAAATATTTTATTTATTTATTTAATTCCCACTTGCACATTCCTCAAATATATTTTTTTTTTTAATAAAGGGGTAAAAATTTATTGAATCAACCAGCAAAGTACAAAAGCAGGGGCCAAGAGCCCTGAAAGAGAACACAACACCAACAAAAAAACCCCCAAAAGGGGCACAACTAACCATCCATATCTTCCTTGACAAGACTCTCAAGATCCAAAGCACATTCCGGAGGCAGGTGAGTCCAATCTCCCATCCTCCATCCCTCTCCACGATCAGAAGCCCACTTAGCCAAGCAATCAACAGTCTTATTCCCTCACGAGGAACATAGAAAAAGAGTGCATCCAATGAAGTGCTCCCTAAGAATTTGTCTACCCACCAACAGATGCTAATCCACATCTTCCACCCTTTGCAAATTCAACATATCCACCACCACCTGAGGTCAAACTCCATAGATAATCTTGCTCAGTCCCAAAGCACAACCTCCTTCAAGAGCCATGAGGACAGCAAGTGCCTCCATGTAATTATTGTTTTGAATCCTTATATTAGTGAGAAAGAAAATAACCTTACGAGGCTGTCCCTGCCAATTCCCCCAACCCCAACATAATGAGGATTTCCCTAGAAGACCCATCTTATTGATCTTGAGAGTCCCAAAAGGGGGTACCACTTTCCCTACTAAACCTTCCTTTTAGCTTGCCTACTTATAGTTGGTTGTATCTTCCAAAGAGAGCACCACTAGAGTCAGCACATGAAATATTCAACTTTGACCACTCGTGCGTCTCTCGGGATCAATATCCTCCCAGAGATCACATGACAAGAGTCTCTATAGCATATTTATTACTTGCAACCACATTTGCACCCTCTTTGGCTTATCTGAAAATCCTACGGTTCCTCTCCAACCACACTTTCCAGATAATAAATCTTGGACCAATACCCCAAGCCACCTCCAGAAAGGAAGCCTTAGAAGGGGGTCTACCAAGACTATTCCAGAACTCAACCAGAGAGTGAGCATGAATACAAGCATGCTCCCAAGCTTCCCACCACCAATGCCAAATAACCCTGGTGAAAGAACATTGGAAAAAGAGGTGCAGACTAGTTTCTTCACTTTGATTACATAAAGTACAGATAGAAGGCCCATGAAAGCCCCTCTTTTGGAGATTCTCCCAGGTAAGACATGTGTTTTGAACCACAAGCCACAAGAAGAAATTGCACTTGGGCCAAGCTGACTTATTCCAAACTTGCTTCCACCAAGATATGTCCCTCCTGTCAAAATTTTGTCTTTCCAACTCTTGATAACCGGAGGCAACTGAGAACTTTCCTTTTGGGTTGGGTCCCTAGGTGAGGGTATCAACTCCTCTTAAAGAGTTACACACTCTGCCAACAAGAATCCCAGCAAGAGTCCCTCTCTCTCCCTCAGAACCCCCAGGAGGCCATTCCTGGGGTTTGTTCCATTTGGCAACCTCGCCCCGCCCCACCCTGAAAAACACCTTAAAATCCTCAACCTTACTCCATCCTGCTGCAAGGAAACTATCACTTAAAGGTTGAAGGTGGGGGTATTGAGATAAAATAGGAGGAAATCCATCACAAGAATCCTCCTAAAATAAGGCATCCGAACTGCTATTGCAAATCCAAAAAAGACCATTTTTAACTAACTGCACCCCTTTCTTCAAAGTCTCCCAAATCATGGACCCCCTTCTAGTTAGGTTGTACCTTGGTACATCCTTCCCATTCACCCCACCAAGATACTTAACATTAAGAATTTTGGCCCATCCTTGATCTTGGCTTATGCACCATCTCCAAAATAGCTTAGCAGCAAGAGCCCTACCATTCAAGCTTGTTTTCCTCAAACCAAGGCCACCATCCTGATTTGATCTACAAACACAATCCCATTTGACCAAGATCCATTTTGAGGAAAGCAAATTACTTGTCCATAAAAATTGCCTGGAAAGGGTATCAAAGTCCTTAATGAAACCAACAGGGGCTGACTGCACAAGACACCTATAGATAGGAAGAGCTTGGACCATAGACTTCAAAAGAGTCATTCTACTAGCAGTTGAGAGCCATCGATGGGTCCAATGGCTCACCTTACTTTGAAGCTTATCCAAAATATCTTGCCACACACCCCTCAATAGCCTTTGGTCTGAAAGAGGGATTCCAAGATACACTAAAGGAAGCATTCCAATTTGAAACCCCAAGATATGAGCAATCTGAGCTTGAATAAAAGTGGGGGTATTGAAGAAGAAGATTTGTGACTTTTCTTCATTAATCTTTTGTCCTGAGGATTTCACATAAATATCCAAAGCTCTTCAGAAACTAGCTACCTCCTGAATTCTTGTTGCACCCATCAAAGATGTATCATCCACAAATTGGAGGTGGGAAGAAGGAGGAATGCCATGCCCCCACTTCCAACCTTGAATCCCTCCCTGACTAACTTGAGACTTGATAAGTCTTCCCAACCCTTCTGCCATCAGGATGAAAAGGTAAGGGGAGAGAGGATCCCCTTGTCTAAGGCCTCTGGCCACTCCGAATAAGTCAAAAGGTTCACCATTAATCAAGACTGCAAAAGAAGGTGAAGTTATGCATCTCATAACCCAATTGATCCACTCCTGTCCAAAACCAAAGGCCTGTAAAACTTTCTGTAAAAAAACTCCATTTGACCCTATCATAAGCTTTGGCCATGTCCAACTTTATGAACATGGCTTTTTCCTTAGAGGCAGCCATAGAGTGAATAGCTTCTACTGCTATGATAATCCCATCCAAAATTTGTCATCCTATAACAAAGCCCCCTTGCTCCTCAGAGATTAGGTTACTGAGCCATGGCTTTAACCGTTCAGCTATCACTTTTGTAATTATTTTGTACATCACATTGCACAAAGCAATAGGTCTAAAGAAATTAAGGGAGTTAGCTCCTTCCTTCTTTTGGATGAGAGCAAGGAAAGTTGCATTCAAAGCCTTAAGCATCTGTTTATTGTTAAAGGATTCCTACACCACTTCAAAGAGGTCCATCTTGACAATCTCCCAAAAAGCTTGAAAGAACTCTATAGGAAAACCATCTGGTCCCGGGGCTTTACCCTTTTTCATTCCAAACACAACTACCTCTATCTCAGATAGAGTAATGGGCTTAATGAGAGCCTCATTCATTTCAGGAGTGACCAAGGAGGGAATGCAAGCCAAAACAAAATCCTCGGCATCCCTAGCCAGATCAGAGTCTTCTGAAAAAAACTCCCAAAAAATCTAGTAGCCTCCAGAGCAATCTCCCTATGAGAGGAAACCAGAGTCCCTTCAGCCATCGTGAGAGAATTGAGAACACTCCCATGTCTCCTTTCCTTAATAGTGTTGTGGAAAAACTTAGTATTCCTGTCCCCTTCCTGGAGCCAATCAATTCGAGCTTTTTGCTTCCAATAAATCTCTTCCCGAAGCTCCCATTCTTCTAGATTATTTAAGGCCGCAACTTCTTCTCTATATAGCCCATCAGACAAGCCCTGTTCTTTGATTTGGTGAGTAATATTTTCCACCCTTAGCTGTGCTTCTCTCTTGGCTCCAAAGAGATTTCCAAATCACTCTCTGTTCCACCTTTTTAGCTTAAACTTAACACACTGCAATTGCTTAACAAAAGAAAACTTAGCAGTGCCATAAGCAGGCTTCCCTTCCCTCCACCAAGCAATGATATAATCCTGAAGAGAAACATCCCTCAACCACATAAGCTGAAACTTAAAGGATGGATTCTTTATCTTTTGAAACTTAAAAGCAGTCAAAAGAATTGGCCAGTGATCTAAACCCATCCAATTCAAAATCTTTGAACTAGTAATCCAACTGTCTGCCATCTAGAAACAAGAAACCAGAAACCTATCTAATCTTTCCGCTATCACTTCCACCCCACATCTCCTATTATTCCATGTGAACAACCCATTGGAAGGTGTGATTTCCACCACCCTCAATATTTCAATGTTACTCCTTAAAAGGCCAGTTACGCAACACGTGGCCACCAAGGAAATAGCAGATTTGCTAGAAACCCACCAAAGTGGGACTAGCTTGCGAGGATCCCATAAAAGAGCCAAACCCCTAGAACATCCTTGAGCGCCAATGCATTGACAAAGACATCTAGGCCAAATCTTAGCAGTCGTGTAATGCATCCTATCAATAGATAACTTAGTTTCCTGAATAAAAACCACCTTAGGCGAATGAGACTTAATCAAATCCTGAATAGCCTTTTGTCTAGGGATGCTATTCAACCCCCTTACGTTCCATGAAAGAACAATCATTTTTGAGGAAGAGCGAAATGGGAATCAATGGTCTTCACAGAACCAGACTCCACTAAAGACTCTCCCACTAACTTCACCTTTTCCTAGTCTTTCTTCCTCCCCACCTTAAGAGGCTTCTCTAGGGCATCTTTTCTAATGGTTTTTTGATGAATACCTAAAATAGAAGGGGAACCCTTGCTTTTGCTCTCCTCCTGCCGAACATTTTCAGTGCAAGCCTTGGTTCGAGCATGAGCAGAAATCCCCTGCAATTCCTTGTCTCCATTGGTCTCCAACTCCTCAAAAGGTCTCACTAGAGTAACTGTGACCATTTGTACCCCAAGCTCTCCCTCCTGTGGATCGGCCTGAACAACATTGTTCTCCTCCCCACCTATTTCCTTTGCCTCCAAGAGCTCATGGCTAGCAGGCATGTTAGCAATGGTACCATCAAATTGTTCCAAATCATCCAACCCATCAAACCTATTGAAAACCTCATTTGTCTGTCTGTCCTTAAAGGTCCTCTTTTGGCCACGACCCTTATTACGACCTCTTACAGGGATGAAGCCCTCCTTGTCCTCCCTCATAGGGGCCTTCCCTTTATCTTGGGTATGAGGTTCACTAGCCGGCCCTATTGTTGAATCCTCTATAGGTTTTAATTTGGGGCACACCCTATGCAAATGCCCATATTCATGACAGAAGCAACACTGAAACGACAACGTTTCATAGTCAAGCTGTTGAATCCATGAACTTGACCCCAACCGGATTTTGATAGAATCAGGCAAGGGCTTATTCAAATCAATTTCGACACATACCCGGGCATAGGTAATTACCTTCTTCTCCATAGTCTGTCTCGAAGGACCAACTGGTTTTCCAAGCTGGCTTGCAACTAAGCTAAAAATGTCCTCCCTCCAAAATTCTAAAGGAAGCCATGGTAATCTCACCCAAACCGGAACCCGCAAAGGAAGCTCTTCTGTAGGATTGAATCCCACATGCCAAGGCTTAATAAAGAGACCCACCTGATTGTAGAAATAGGGCCCTCCTTCAAAAAAATTATTCCTGTTCGACATGCAAGAGAAAACCACTTGAAAATAGTTGTTGGCTGCCAACAAAACATCCATATCCCCCTCTGGAGACCACGTACGCCGAGCCCATGATTCCAAAAAAGACAAAGATACCTGAATCCCTAGGAACTTACAGATTAGAGCATGGTTTGATAAATAGTTGATATTGTCCATAATAACTTCAGGTTGGATCTCAACAATCGGCCTATTATCACTCTTAGCAAGGCACCCATTCACCTTTGAGGGCCTAAAACCTCCAAACAGATATGAGGACTCTCCCATTCCTGATCCAGACTCACCAAAAAAAGGATTCATATGCAATAGTACCGAAGGATTGCTTCCCACCACCGTATCCTTGAAAGACAACCCCTTACCACCAGGAGAAATCCCATTTGGAGCCATGCAAGGCCTGAAACCAAAAAAACCCCAATAACCCAAAGCAAGCCTGAGAAGAGCACAAAAAATAACACCTAGCCTCCCTCCGCCATGTTTCAATCACCACACCAAACCGTAGCCCACCCACAAATGCTAGAACACCCCCTAGCCACGGCATGCAAAGCACAAAAAGCACAGGAAATAGCAGAAAAATGTCTGCAGAAAGCACCACAATCAAGAAAAAACGTGACCACCCATGCCCCAACACCTGTGTGCCAGAACATCCCCTCCGATTCACCAGAAGCATGAGGCGCAACTAGGGTAGAGAAACCCTAGCCCGTGCACATGCACCAACACGCAGCAACACCATCCTTTCCTCAAATAATTAATTATTATCCTCTCATGCAATATTTTTTTTAGGCAAAAGGCGGAAGGCCTATAGATATATTAATAATAATAAAATTTACAATAGGTAATAGTTTATATAAAAAAACACCTTTACAATGATAAACTATCTACTAGCCCCTAGTTTGCTACTGAAAATGGACTGAATATATAGAATGTTTGGAAACCCACATTAAAAACTTGTTTTTGCAACCCAAAACTTAGATAGATTTAGGCTTGAAGAAAGAAATACAAACTAAAAAACCTCTACACGGCCCATGGACTGAATTCTCCCCTAAGACTTCCTGTGCTATTGAGATCATGTCTAGAAACAGGACCCTGCACCCTTCTTTCTCAAGCCAACTCTGATCTGTATTTTTTGAATCCATTGCTCTGGAACTTAGTGCATCAAAAACTATTGCTCCAAAATTTTGGCATTAGCAACAACATTCTAATTGTCCTTTACATTCTTAATATCAAAATTATAGGCCTGTATCTTACGGACCCATTTCTACTACCACTCATTAAGATCCTGCTACTTTGATACCACTGAAATACCTCCAGCCAAATCTAGACTTTTTTTTAAGTTGTTGCTCCGGAACTTGATGCTGCGGAAACTGTTGCTCCAAAAATTCATCAAAAACCTTCCATGTAAAATTTTCAACTACTACTTGTGGCCGTGGTCATGGCTTCCTTTATAGCTATTGCAGTGACTTTTGGATATGCTTGCAATTCTATGTCATTATACACAACAATTTCTTTCCCATCACAACCCATATTCGCCAATTTGTCTACCATGCCATTCCCCTCTCTGTAAGTGTGTGAGATGGTAAAAGCTTGAAACTTGTCCATCAAAAACTAGATTTTTTGTAGAAAATATTTCAAACACCAACTATGCGCCTTTCTCTCCTTACAGGAATTGATTATAATTAAGAAATCCCCCTCGATATGAATTTTTGCAATACCCAATTTGAGGGCAATTTCCAATACTGCCAGGACTGCCTAAGCCTCAACCACATTATTTGTGTCCACTGGGAGTGAAAATGAACTAGCCATTATTATTGATCCCAAAGAGTCTCAGATACAAATTCCTGCCCTTGAGATGCCCGAGTTACCTCTAGAAGCACCATCAAAGTTAAGCTTGAAAAAATTAGAAAATGGGGGCTTCCATTTGATTTCTTTTTTGTTCACCTTCACTCTGCTATTTTGATGTAAGCCTCTTGCAAACTACATAATTATGTTCCTCCAACTCCTTAGAACAGATTCATTCTAACTTGTGAACAAGGAGGAAGAGTTCTTATGTTTCAAAACATAAACATTAACCATTTTTGAAACTGCTTTTTCAATCTTGACTTTGACAACCTCTATTGAAGAACTTGATTTCCTGAAAATGTGTAAATTGTGTTCCCACCATATATTCCATATTACTAGTGGTAGAATAACCTGCCATATAGCTACAAAAAAATAAGTTTTATACAATAATGGTCAGCTCTAAAAGATGTCCCAAATAGAATTTGGCAAAGGGTTGCATAAGCTCAACTTGCTCTTTACAAAAAACTAGCATTCTTGTGTAAAACTACATTGTACAAACAAATGGTCTACATTCTCTAACTCTTCATCACATAAAGGAAACTTGAAAGGATCAACAATACTCAGTTTATTTAAGCAACGACTCATTAAAATTCTCTTTTGTAAAGCTAACCTACAAAACTCCCAGCTTTTGGAAGAATCTTATTGTTCCAACAAAATGAATAAGCCCTCTGTGAAACCAAATATTCTCTATGTTGGATTAGAGCTTTATATCCTTGCTTCACAGAGTAGGAGCCCTCTTACAAAGGAGCCCACATAATCTTATCAAGCTTTCCTGAAAAGAACACAATTCTACTTTTTAGAATGTCTTAAAGCAATGAAAATTGATTGGAAAAAAGAGATGAATCAGAATGTTTTTCCCAGATTACTTTACTTGTTAGGCCTTCTATTGAATGTACATAATCCAAAAAAAATCACCCCATTCTCTTGACAATACAACACTTACCTTCTATAATTCTTGAATGTTTTCCAAAGGGGACTTACCATTCCATGAGTCCTTGCAAAACTTCACGCTTTGTCCACCATGAATTTCCCACAAAATGAATGAAGTAATAATCAATCTACAAGATGTCAAAAAATTTCACATGGCTGATCCTAAAGGTAGGTTTGAAATGGTAAGAATCCTCAAGGGGTTTGAAGTGTCAAGATACTTAGCCTACATTAGCTTGTACCACTTTGCTTCAAGTTTTGTGTACATTTTCCATACTAACTTGCCCCCAAATGCCTTATTCCTGATTGAGATATTATGGATACCTGCTCCTCGATATTTTTCCAATGCCATGCTATCCAAAGATATTAGAGGCATTGTTTTGCAATCATTCATATTACCCTTCCATAGAAATTTTTTAATAATGCTCTCAATTTTGAGGATAACAGTCTTTGGTGCCTTAAGAACTACCAAAAAGTAGTTAGGGATTGTAGATAATACTGATTTTATTAAGAGGATTATGCCTAATAATGATAATCATCATGCCTTCCACAATAGAATCCTTGCCTTTAATCTTTCAATTACTTTAACCTAATAAGTAGCTTTATTTAGACCTTTGAAAAAAGGAATACCCAGGTACATACATGGCAACTCTACCTGCTTAAACCCCAATATTTCAATTATCTTATTTTTTATAGTCTCCTTTGTATTGAAAACATAAATTTTAGAATTGGCGGCATTAACTTTTCGAACTGATCCTGAGCAATACTTGTCAAGCACTTGTTTGATTTGAATGGATTCATCCATATTTGATCTACCAAAATAGATGGTATCATCTGCAAATAGAGTGTGTGTTTGAAATAGTAATGCCTCTCCAAAGTCCTAGGTTCTTCTTATGAGAAATTAATCTACTAAGCGCGTTAGCCATTATAATGAATAGAAAGGGGTATACTGGATCCCCTTGTCTCACTCCTTGTGATGCTACAAAGAAGCCCCTAGGTAAATCATTGAGGATGATAGAAAAAATTTCTCCTGAAAAACAAGATCTAATCCATCTATGCCATTTTCCTTTGAAACCAAATTTCTCAAGAACTTTGTTAAGGAAATCCCAGTCTACTCGATCATAAGCCTTCAACATGTCCTGCTTAATAATGAAAGAAGGTAAATGATCAGAATAAATTAAGTGAAGGGTCTCATGTGCTATTAATGTTCCTTCAAATGTTTCATGACTTGGGACAAAGCCTCCCTACTCCCAAGAGATAATCTTTGAAATCAAAGGTTGTAATTTGAGGTATATGGCCTTGGTAAAGATCTTAGAGACAGTGTTGCAAAGCGATATAGGCTTGAAATCTGCAAAGATTTTAGGTTGTTTTACTTTTGGAATGATTGAAATATTTTCACATTGAGTTTCCTAAGCATGGAACCCATTCTCCTTGATTCTTCTAGAGCCCACAATAGATTGTAGCACAAAAAATCCCAGCCTCTTTGAAAAAATATTGTTGTAAATCCATTCGGACCTGGTGCCTTATCTAGAGGAAATGAAAAAACCACACCTTTAACTTCCTCCAAGGTAAAAGGTTTGAGTAGGGCATCATTATCCTCATCTCGAACTAGAGAGCAAATAACCTCAAGAATCGCATCTTTATCTTTCCTAAACTAATAATCTTTTCCTTGTGGGGTTAATAAAAGTTTAGAAAAGAATCTCTCAGCTTCTCTCTTAATATCTTCTTCTGATGTTAGCCAAGTACCTAAGGTCATTTCTTGAATTGGAAATATTGATGATGTAGCTCTTTTTATCTATGCAGAAGCATGTAAATACTTTGTATTTCTATCACCCTCATTGAGCCATAGTTATCATGATTTATGGCACCAATATGTTTCTTCCCTAGCACATAACTCTTCCCAATCCCATTGCAATTGCTTTTGCTTCTCGAGTAGATTATCATCTAATCCATTTTGAATAATCTGCTTATGATTTATCGACAACTATTTGAAAATGACCTCTTTTTGCTGAAAACATTTTTAAATACCTGTTCATTCCATACTTTTATTTGTTGTTTGACATGTTTCAATTTTTGATAAAGCTGATACATTTTTGAACCCTGTTTAAACGAAGCATTTATCCACCATTGACGCAACAAAGGAAAAAATTGTGGAGCATGAACCACTTGCTTTCAAGTTTAAAGGATATATGCAAAGATATCACATAATGATCAGAGCCAACAAGAGGTAGGATTTCAAATTCCAAACCATACTGCCCTAAAAACCATCTTGGAGATACTAAAAACTTGTCTAATCTTTTAGTAATTTGTAAGAAACCTTTTCTATGATTCGTCCAAGTGTACTTCCCTTTGGATGGTAGAATGTCTTTTAGAGCATCGGTAAGAATGAAAGAATTGAAATCTTTAAGTGGTGGTTGAATGCCTAGTCAAACTTTGTATATTGAGCATTGATATTTGAAAATGAATATATATTTAGATTTATTTATTTTTCATTTATGGACATGAAATTGCTATGCTAGAAAATAGCTATGGGATTCATGTCTTAAATTTATATTCATAATTTCAATTTTTAATTTAATGAGGAAATTTTAGCTGGGCATGTTACATTCTGTATCATAGCTTAGGGTTCAGCTCTAGACCTATGAGCCCATGATGATCGGATTAGGGAATAGTTGACCCTTAACTAAAAATTGAGTTACCTTGAAATAACTAAATCTTAATTGATTGCAGGAAATGGAAAGGTCCAAGTTAGGAAGAAAGAAGGAAAAAACCATTAGGGCTTAAAAAAAAAGATAATCGAAGAGAATCCCAAACCCGAAGACCAACCTAAGATTCTTGACAATAAAACTCTAGCACATGCCCTCACACAACTCAAGTTGGAGAGACAAAAATATTGAAGAGTCCAAATGAACTCCTAAGACTATGAAACCCTCTACATATAGAGATTGGCCTATAGGGTGTGGACCCAATGCACCCTTACTAACAAAAGAGGAGGAGTTCATGTGCACACGTCCTACCTCTACCAAAAAGGATAATATAAATTCAGATGAGGATCCAAAGGAATGTCCTCTTTCTGATAATGAGGGAACTACTTAGTATGGAAATTTTTTTGTAAATAAGGATCAGTGTAAATCCATGTATTTAATATAAATAAAGAAAGTATTTTTTGTTGTTCAAGGATGCAAACTTAAAGACTTATCTTGATGTGAGTGAATGTTTATATCTCTTTTGGATTACATGTGTGCATAGCATTGTGTAGATGCAATTTTTTTAACATTAAACCTTGTGTTAAGTTACGCTAAACGTGAATGTGGCATAGGTCAATTGTGATTATGGTGACCACTAGATAAGAAGTGGGTAGTAGCAGACAGGACAATGGGTCGAGAAAGAGGATAGACCAAATTCTAGAACTCCTGAACCAGAAAGAATCCCGAATGGACCATTTGGAACAAGAGGTATGAGGGGTTCAGGAAGATCAAAATCTTAGGAATGAGGTACCCAACCAAGGAGAAAGGGGTCAAGGGGATCCCAATCAGGGTAGAATTGAGGAAGAATTGGGGAAAGATCATAAAAAGGTAGCACCACTGAAATTTGATGGCAAGGCCATTAAAGATGGAGTCGAGGCATGGATTATAGAGATGGAAAAATACTTTGGACTTCATAACTTTTCAAACCAAACCAAGGTTGTTTGGGTTGCATATCAACTATCTGGAGAGGCAGCTACTTCGTGGGACAACGAGAAGGTAGAGAGGAGACTTTAGCTAGAGGAGATCACTTGGGAGTTTTTCCTCCAACATTTCAGGAAGAGGTGACTACCACAACTTTTCTTTGAAAAGAAGATGACTAAATTTCAAAATTTGACCCAAGGTGGCCTGACAGTAGTTCAGTATTGGGAGAAGTTTACCAATTTGCTAAAGTATGTGTCGTAGTACCAATCCGATGAGCGTTTCTGGATCCAAAAGTTTATATTAGGATTGAGACACCACATTGGAGCTCAGTAGACCTCCATAATCCCCTTATGATGGAAAAAGCTTTTGAGAAGGCCATTAAAAAAGAACAAAAGTTGTAGTAGTTGTCTAATCTTTGCAAGGGTTCAGACTTCAAGCCTTGATTCAAAAACAAAAAGTTTCAGAAGGGTGATGGATAGAAAGGAAATAAGTCCCATCAGATCAAAAATTTCAAAAGAGAAAGCGACCCTCCAAAAAAGTAAGAAGGTAACCAAGGCGGAAGGAACAAAAGGGCTAATAGGGGCAACGACAACTTTAGCAGTGACCAAAGATACTCAAAAGAGGATAGGTCTGGAGGTCGAAGGACCACACACTGGATGTTTCACATGTGGGGAAGACCATTTTGCATCTAGTTTCCCTCAAGTCGAAGTCACAAAAGGAAGGAAACCAATAGCATACCACACAACACAAGATCCATGTGGTGGTGGATAATACGAAAGTAGAGTACCAAGCTTCTCCAATACGATTGATGGGTTAGCTCTATGGCCAAACTATTTTTATTTTGATAGATACTAGAGCTACTGAGTGTTTTATAGATCCTAGAATGGTTACTAAGCTACCCATTCAACCTAGATATTTGGAAAACTCATGGTCTATTCAGTATGGGAATCAAGCAGAGCGGGAAGTAGATTCATGTTTCTTTTGCAGTGAGTTAAAACTTCCCAACTTTCTGACCCAAGTTTTCTCGATGACTATGGGTATCCAGTTGAGATTCATGGGATACAAAGACCCCTGGAGCTTAGGTAGATTTTAGCTGTGCAACTCAAGAAGGCTTGGAGGAATGGTTGTGTCATATATGTTATGCATGTCAGTGAACCCAACAATGAGAAACAATACCTAGATGATTACCCTATCTTTAGGGAATTTTGAGATTTGTTTCCCGAAGATCTCACTGAGATGCCTCCAAAGCGATAATTTTCTTTCTCCGTCGATCTAGTTCTAGGATCCAAGCCTCTGTCTAAGGCCTCGTATAGGATGAACACCACCAAGATTTATGAATTGAAAGCCTAGTTATAGGAGCTATTACGTAAAAGGCTTATTAGACCCAGTGTGTCACTGTGGGGAGCACCAATTATCTTTGTGAAAAAGAAGGATGGAACCTTGTGTCTATGTATTGATTATCAAATGTTAAACAAGGTGAACATCAAGAATCAATATCCCCTTCTGAGGATTGATAAATTATTTGATCAAATGAAGGGAGAGAAAGTATTCTCAAAAATAGATCTCAGATTCGGTTATCACCAGTTGAGAATAAAAGAAGAGAATATCTTGAAATCTTCTTTCTGAATTCGGTATGGGCATTACAAGTTCATCGTTGTACCGTTTGGATTGATCAATACATCCGCAACTTTCATGAATCTTATGAACAGTGTGTTTTGTGACTGTTTGGAGTCCTAATACTTATTTATGACATTTTGGTTTATTCCAAGTCTATTGAGAAACACGATCAACACTTGAGGATAGTCTTATAGCATCTGAGGGAAAAGAAACTTTTTGGAAAGCTATTCAAGTGCTTTTTTTATTAGGATAGGGTGCACTACCTAGGTCACGTTATTTTAGTTGAGGGAGTCTCTATGGATCCCAAAAAGATAAAAGTAATCATGGAGTGGTTGGTGCCTTAGAGTGTGAAGGAGGTATGAAGCTTCATGGTCCTTGTAGGGTATTACAAGAAATATGTGCAAGGGTTTTCTCAAATTGCAACCTTGATAACTTCTCTCCAAAAGAAAGGAAAAAGGTTTGAGTGGATCATGAAATGTGAACAAGCCTTCCAACTCTTGAAGGAGAAACTCACGAAAACCCCAATGCTGACTATTCTAGATCCCAATGGTCAATTCTTAGTGATCATGGATGCTTCAAGAGACGGTGTAGGAGCAGTGTCAATGCAAGATGGGAAAGTGGTGGTGTATGAGTCATGGAAGTTGAAACAACAAAAAGGGAATTATGCACCACATGATCTAGAATTAGTAGCTATAGTGCATGCCTTATAGATGTGGAGACATTATCTTTTGGGAAAGTCATTTGAGCTCAAAACAAATCATTTTGGATTGAGATACATCTTCACTCAACCAAGCCTCAATACACAACAAAGGAGATGGCTAGAATTCCTTAGTGAGTACGAATTTGAAATTGAGTATATAAAAGGAAAGGAAAATAGAGTGTTAGATGCTCTTTGTAGAAGAATACATCTGGTAGCCATGACCTCTATGAGATCCAATTTAAGGCAGCAGGTGATGCAACACTTGCAAGGAGATTAGAATTATGAGAGGGTGAAAAAGGCTCTAGAAGAGAATTCATCAAAACATCAATTCAATGGGCTTGAGTTTAAATCGGATGGTATCTTAAGATACCAGAGGTGGATGTATATTCTAGATTCTAGAGATCTTAGAAATTTAGTCCTAGAAGAAGTCCATAATGCACCATATTTAGTATACCCTAGAGTTACAAATATGATCACAGAATTCAAAACCTTGTATTATTGGTTGAAGCTCAAATAGGATGTAGTGGAATACGTAGCTAGATGCTTGGAGTGTCAGCAAGTTAAGCCTGAGCATGTGCATCTAGAAGGGCTCCTTTATCCTCACAATATAATTGAGTACAAATGGCAAGTGATTAGCATGGACTTTATATAGGGGTTACCTTTAAGTAAGAAGAAATATGATTTCATTCTAGTAGTAGATGATAAGTTGACTAAGGTGGCACATTTTATTCCAAGGAATCTTAAGGATGGATCATTGACCTTGGCCAAGAAATTTTTCCAAGAGATTTTCCACTTACATGGAGTGCCATAGACCATTGTATTCGATAGAGATACATGGATGACATCAAGGTTCTGGACAACCTTGAATGCAACCTTGGGGACTAAGCTAAATTTCAATTCAGTCTATCATCCTTAGACTGATGGTCAAACCAAGAGAGTGAATCAAGTAGTAGAATATATCCTTTGGATGTACTATATGGATCAACAGTATAAATGGGAAGAGTATCTACCACTGGTAGAATTTTCTTATAACAACTCCCATCATGCATGCTTAAGTATGGCACCTTTTGAGGCCCTGTATGGGTGAAAGTGTCACTCTCCCAGCAGTTGGGTTAGATTGGAAGAAATAATCATAATGGGTCCTAAAATGTTAAAAGAGATGGAAGAGTAAATGAGACTCGTTAAGAGCATACTAAAGGAGGTGGTAGATAGATAGAAGAGTTGTGTCAATATAAATAAAACCTTTAGATAGTTTAGAGTTGGGGATAAGGTCTTTTTAAGAGTCAACCCGCATAAGAGATCTATTACCTTGGGAAATCATCCAAGTTTTCTTTGAGATACGTGGGATTGTTTGATGTGTTGAAAGTAATCAACCCAGCTGCATACAGACTTTCTCTACTACCTACTCTAGCTTAACTCCATAATATGTTTCATGTTTCTTTACTTAATCCATACAACCTAGTTACATCTCGTATACTTGAATATAATTCTTTACATGAGGATGATCCAAGAGTGGTGTTGGTGGAGCTCATTAGAATTCTGGATAGATGCAATGCCAAGTTGTAAAATAGAGACATTGTTCAATATAAGGTCCAATGGGTTCAGTATTATGTGGACAGTGCTACATGGGAGGATGTGGAGGAGATGGAATGCTCCTTTCCTCATTTGCTTTCTTAGACTAATGATGGTTCACTATATACTGTTTCTTAATATTTTGGACTTGTATGTTGTGATTTTTTCGCTTGAAAATAGTATAATTTGATGTTGAAATGAACATATTTGATTTAGTTTTGTTTAATTAGACATCGAGACGATGTCTCTTCCTAGTGGGGAAGGATGTCACATCTCAATTTCTTTACTTGTATTTAATAAAGTTAAGTTAATTGAAAATGGATGAAATCATGTTTATCAATTATTGTTTATTAATTTGATAAATGCAAATGATATATGAAAAATGATTTATTTTGCAAATTTTATGATTTAAATTTTTTTTCATAATGATTATTGGTTAAAGGTTACTAATAAAGTTGGCAAGTGCAACAACATGTGTGTGTGAAGGAACAAGTTGAAGAATGAGAATTTGGTTGAGGTAGGAATGCTTAGCCAGATGACAACGGTAAGCAAGGTTGGAATTTGGAATCTGGAATCTCACACACCACAGTACACCATGACATCTACATTTGTCTATAATTGATAAATATCATTCTTACTTGTGTGGAATCATAATTTGGTTAAATAAGCAGTCTTGTGAAAGAAACGAATTTAGTGCATCCTTGTCTTACCTTGTCTATCTCAAAGTTTGATTTAAAATGGTTTTGGAAATGCATTTGATCATATACAATTATCATAAGGAGAAAAATTATATTATTTTTTCTTTTTGACAAACTTGAAAATAGGCTCTTGATAAAGGAAATAGAAAAAAAAGGTAAAATAAAATGTATGCTTTAGAATTTCCACATAAATATATATGTATATATACGCATATATATATATATATATGTGGGTGAAATCATATATATAGAGATAAACATATTACCATGGGTTTCAATGAGTGTTAGCTTTAATTCACAACTTCCATACTGAATGGGGGAGGGGCAGAACCCTCCCATATTAGAAAGTAAGTGATAATTCTCAAAAATGGAGGGGAAGTGGGCGGCTAAGTGAAAGAGGTATTAAAGAAGGAATTAAGACCACTATCTCCAAAGATAGCAAGGGAGATATTCTTGTTCAGAGGGGGATGAATTGAAGGAGATAATCTAGCAAGAAACAAGAGGGGGTGAAAGAAAATTTGATAGAAGGGGAATGAAAGAAAAGGGAAGTTGTTGCTAACTTTCAAATGAGGAAAAACACCAAGAATCACAACTAAAGAGAGGTATTATCGAAACTATATCACATTTTTCCAATTTTTGTCAAATGTTTATTCATTCTTATGCTCTATCTTGAAGATATCATGTAATTCTTGTGTTTAGTTTTGCTTAAAAACTTTGCATTTGTTATGTATAACTGTGACTTTGTATTTGTATTTGTCACTATTTAGTTGACCTCATATTTATCTCCGATAGCTATTGTAGGGCCGAACTACCATGTATGAGCCTTGTTCATTTGGTTACCCTGCATGTGTAGCTTCAGGATGAATGCCGAGACAGGTTACCACCTGCATGCTACCTCAATACTGTGTAGCCTTGGTCGATCGACCAGGCCATTGCCATTGTATTTCATTTATCAAGATAACTATGTCATTTTCTTTCCTTTTTTTTGGATGGACACCATTATGGTGTTCAATTTATTATCTGAGAAACATTAAATGGCTAAATGTTTGTCATTGTTCGATGACTATTATTTCATAAGAGCTTTCTAAGCGTCTAGCTATTGCTAGCCGAACAATTCATATCATTTTGTTACTCTGTCTCTTGATGAACGACATGCATCATTCAACACTTGTCTTATTTATCACACCAACCATTTAGTGAGGTGTATGTGGTGAATCAAGCCCTCTTGTATGCATGGGTTGAATGATGTTCTCATCATTCCCTTTTATTTTATGAGCTATCGAACAGTTTCACCTTGTATAGTTAAAAGGGGGTTATGAATGATACTATCATTCCATGGATAACCCTCAAATGAACGTAGATAACATTCCATATATGACAGGAATGCATGATGTTACTTTTGTGACTAATGAATCATTCAAATCATTTCTCTCATACAAAGTGTTTATATATGTGTGTATATATATATATAAATATATACATGTATACCATCATTTAAATCCAATGTTTAAATCAGAGTCAAATGATGTTCATACTATGTTACTTATAGATAAAAGGTGCCTTCACTATATGGTCGGTTGAAACATAGCACAATAGATAATAGGTAAAATGAAGATACTTAATGATAACCAATATCATGTTATCGATTACACGATAACATGCTTATCGACACCCTTTTGTAGAATAATATTATTGTTAGAACATAGCAACCAACATTATAGTGTTCTAGTTTTTTTTAACAAATAATAAGGTGGTGAATCAAAACTGAACGATATGTGGACATGTTTTGGCCAGAAATAGAATGAATATAGAACCTAACAATGTTTTAGACTGAAGGATATATATTATGTTAATTCTGATTTTGTTTCTCTGGAATTGATTATTCTTCAATTTGCAAATTATCCATGTTTTTGAACATTTTGAATTGATTTATGATCCATATGAGAGACAAGTGACTGTTGTTTTAATATTTCCTTATGTATCTTAATTGAGACTAGTTGTTATTAAAAGATCAAATGGAACATCTCAACGAAGTTGATACTTTTTTTTTTATGTGGAAATCTTAATGCAAGAAATATTTTTTTCTTTTTATATTTAGAATGTATACGCATATTCCAAACTGTGTTCATTTTCAGGCATATATGTGTACACACATAAATGCTTCATTTATACATGTGCACATACGTGTGGTATACCTTCTTATTTCATCTTGATTTACTCATTTGATTAAGATTTTTTAACTTCATTTTCAAAGGAAAGAACTATAGAAATGGATAGTGTTGAAGTGCATATACGAATCTTAAGAAAATATAGTTATATGATGAATAGATGAATGGATGTACTAAATTTTTAAATGAATTACTAGTTTGATGATTGATGAAATGGAATGATACAAAATTACTAAGATAGACTATAGCATATTGGAGTATGATGCTATTAGATTGTCTAGAAGGGAGGGATACCCCTTTGTTATGGAAAGCTACCTTCCAAGAATGGGTGGCAGGGAGTGTAGATTTGCTTTTCCAAATATAATTCAAGTAACATTTTATGCAACATGAGCTTGGACAAGCTTCGCAGTCATTTTTATTATTATTTTGGAATAGACTATTTATTATTTATCCTCTCTATTATTTCTTTATTTACCTAACATGGAACTTGCATGTTCTAATAGAAGATAGAAATGCATGTAGATAGCATGCATAGATTCCACCTTGCAAATTGTGTCTCTTGCTAAGTGTTTCAAGTAGGGTTAGGTATTCTTCGATGGACAGAAGAATTCTAGGGAAGCGTTGCTTCGTGGTTGGGTGGAAAGGCACCTCAACCATGTTCTTGTCCACCAATGGAGGTGAGCTGTCAAATAGGAATTATAATGGAATTTTCTATTTTATGTACTTGTATCATTATATATAATTATTGTATTGATTAAGTGGTTATTTAATGCCAAGTAAAACTTTGTATATTAACCATTGACATTTAAAAATGAATATACATTCAGATTTGTTTTTTTTTCATTTATGGACATGAAATTGCTATGTTGGAAAGTAGCTATGGGATTTATGTCTTAAATTTATATTCATAATGTTAATTCTTAATTTTTTGAGGAAATTTTAGCTGGGCATGTTATGAACCTCTACTCCCTAAGGGATAGGAGTGTTCAGAATGGGAATATAAAGAGGATTACGATGGAAAAATGTTTGAAACATAGGCTGGGATGAGGAGCTAGCCAAATTCGCTAGCTGATTATGCATGTGTCCCATGTTTTGTAAAAGACCATTAAGGATCAAATCATTAGTAAAGGTATGACCAACCGAGCTACCATCATGACCACCAACACCTGCACCAGAAGAGCCCTTAGCACCGGTGCCACTAGAGGCACCGACACGAGAAGAGGCACCAGTACCAACAATGATATAGGTACCAACATCAATACCAAAAGTAGGGATGCCCTGAGCTTCAGGTGTGGAATAATTAAAGCCCAAAGGTACCTTATTCACTTTGAAAGTTCCACTCTACTCAGGTATGATGTTAGTGTTAGTAAAGGGACCCACATCAATCATTCACATTGACACCCCAGGCATCAAGATTTCTAGTTGTTTTCTAGTGATCCCCAATCCCACATCTTGAGTACAACCCAAGGTAGAGGTGTAGGAGGGAATGTGGGTCTCTACAATATCAGTAATACTATGAAGAAGCTCTAGACCCCTTCGGTCTTTAGTTAGAAATTTTTTAGATTTTCAACTATGGGAGCCACTTGGGTAAAAGTATTATCTCCTACAAAGAATCTCGCAAGCTCTACGAGTCTCATCTCTAAGGAGTAAACCTATTTGCTAAGAGGAGGCAGAGGTTGAAGGTGAGGTAGGATGGGTAGCAACATGAGTTCTAGCTTCAATGATAGGAGGATTATATCTTGAAAAAAATTCCCATAGTGAACTCCTCGAAGGACGAACTAGTACGAGGAAGATTGAACCTCTTAGATCCCATGTCTAAATTTTGATAACTTTGAACAACATGGTTAGAGGTAGTTGACTAAGTCGTGGATCCCATAAAGAGATTCACAACGTGCTATCAACCATGCGTCCTAACACATGACGAAAAAATTAAAATAAGGACAAAGAGAGAAGGAAGGTTCACTAAAATGTGAATGAGGGGATTCACTACTCCCAAGTCCCAAGATAAATAGGGTCTAAAGGGAGTGAATTTCCCTCGGTCACGTCAATGACAAAGGTCAAAAGATGGGATGGAAAATGAAGGAAAATCTAATCTATTTTTTTGGGTTTTTGGGATGGAGGACGCCGGGAATTAGGTGAATAGACCACAAAGGTTTTGAGAAACAGACCAACTGGCTCTCGACCAGAGGATGATAGTGTGGGAGATAGATGACAGTGTAGTGCATAGTTATTTGAGGGAAGCATTAGCGTTTCATATGAGCATATAGTAAAGTCTATGACTGAAAATGCTCAAGGATTGTTAACAACCCAAAATTTGGAATACAATTGTTTAGTAGAAACTAACAAAATGCAAGAAATATGTAAAAAGATGAACAAGTACAACAAGACGAATAATTTAAATAAAATATAACATAACTATGAATGAAATGACAAATAGAAGGAGAGAGAGATTTCTAACTCATAGTAGGTCTAGCCTCCCGCAATCTCCACATGAACAAAAAACTACACACATGAAAATGAGAAAATGTTGGGGTTATTTTTTGGGGCTTGCCTTAGTCAAACCCCCACTTTGGTGTTTCCACCTCCATGGACATCTAGATAGACCACAATAGAGAAATAGTGATAAATAAGTAATATACAAGATGTATAGAAAGCAAAGACAACAATATGCTAACTATAAAGATGATAATGCTATGGAATAACAAAGAGTTACCCTCCCTACTACAAGCTTAGAGAAGTTGAGAGGAAGGATGAGAGCTTTGAGAATGCAAGATGAGCATGCAAGAGTGACATAGAACTTGAAACCTACAAGAAATAGTATAGAGAGAATGGAAGAAAGAATGAAGTGGAAGAATTGAGGGTGAATTTTCCAGAAGGGGATTAGAATGAGAAGTGAGTTGAATGGATTGAGAATATGAGTTCAAAATGGAGGATTGGAGGAAAAAGCATCATTTTTGGGTGGGTTTGCAGTTGTAGGGGGTCTTACACTTTGTGGGTGATAGGAAATGTAACGTCCCAATGTCCACTAACTCGAGAATCTTTCAAGGAAGTCTGCATGGTGTGTAGACATATGTGTGGCATGAAAGTGTCCAAGTCAAAATTCCCTCCACCAATAGAAAATGACAAGGTATGGAAGGGCTAATAGGCTTATGATGACAAGATTTAACATTATCGATTTTATAAGGCTAAAGTAAGGGTATGTTATGGGAAATTGCACTAGGGTGCAATTTTATGCCATAACAAAAACCTTAGTGGATCATCAAAAGAATGAATAGACCCTTGAGGAATTGAAAAGAACCACATTCACTAAGAAAAATATTTTAGTGTGTTGAAATAACTTTGTTAACAATATATCCTCATAAAGAAAGTTTACATATGTGGTTCTAAAAGATCTAGGATGTGTATTAGGGTTGCATTTTCTATCATACATTGAAAATAAAGGTGTCACAAATCCCATAGATAATAGATATTTTTTACTATCATAAGATAGTGGTGTATGTATAACATCCTTGAATTCATCAGTACCATTAGGATTTACATCCACACTCTTTTCTACTTGATCTATTTTGTGAAACAATTCATCAAGGACAAAGGGATGGTGACTAAATGGGAACTACTAGGAGGGGTATGGGAAGTGAGAACCTGGTGGATGAAGTAATCACTTGGGATACAGGTATGAAAGAGGAAATATACTCATGGGTATTTAGGGTATGGCATGTGGTATGGAGTATGGAAGTGGCTTGGCTAAGTGGGGTAATAATAGGTCTAGTAGTGGTGGAGGAAAGAGGTGTGGTATTGTTTCGCATCATATGGGTAATGCGTATTATGAGAAGAGTATATTCATGTGTTAGGAAATAAGGAGGAGGATAAGTGGAAAAGGGATAGGTACCAAATGGTGGGACACTACTAGCCATGGTACTATAGGGATAAGGAGTGGTAATGGAAGAGTGATCTATAGTAGAGGTTGGAGTGTGAATCGATCTACACTATTTACCATAGAACAAGATTAACAAAAACTACTTATATAGGATCAGGACTACACTATTTACTTACAGCCATATCATAAAACATATTCACCAGTTGTGTAGGATTCTCTGTATTAGTAAAACTAATCAACTCATTTGTAAAATCTTAATTATTTATATGCTTGTCAAATCATACATATCATTGTTCTCATTATTAGTATTATAATAGATTTCATTCCCAAATATTTGATCCATGCTAAGATTTAGGTAGGCACTCGTAGGCATAAATGAAAGAAAAATAAACCTCAAATGCCCAATTATCAAATTAAAAAGCAAAGATTAATGGTAATCAAATCTAAAACTTAAACCTTAATGTGGTAGCCAAGGGTGAGTAGGATAGGTGAAAAATATATCATAATTAAAGCACACAAGCCCTATTTAAAAAGTGTATATCAATGAGGCACAAGAATTTAAAAGGAGGATCAAATCTAACAAGAAGATGCAATCTTAGAAAATGTACATCAAAAAACCTTAATATAATATAAAACTCTAACAAGAAGGTTGGGATGTGAAGGATCAGACGAGTTCACCAAAATGAAATGGAAAATATGGTTTCTTATAGGTTAATCTAGGCCAATGAAGTCAATGCAACCAAAAAAACACAACTAACCTAAATTAATTAAATATAGTTGAGAAGTAGTAATTTGAACAATTTACTTAGAAATTTGAACAAGATGGATCATGATACTTAGCTCAATAATTGAAGAATGAAGACCAAATAGATGAGATTCTACAATTTGACCAATGTCAAACTTGGGAACTATGTTTCTTTGTTAATGAGTTGCCTAGAAGTTTGTGTTGGACCTTTGCTTTGTTAGAGGATAAGTTTGTGGGTTTAGGATGAATTAGCTCATAGGTCTATATCTGAGCTCTAAATTCATCCTAGCAATCAATGTTGCTATGCTATATATAATTTTGCTTGATATGTGACCTACTATACTAAATATTTAGGGATTTGGCAATATTTAAAAATAGCTTACAGGATTGATGTTATATCACAAGGATTTTTTGTCTAGACCAATCCTTGGAAATTGAACAAGATTGAATACAAGCAAGGACCTAAGCATGTTTAATATTTACTCTTTTTATTGCACCTAATCGAATTGTATTGTTATTGATTACCTCAATTCTCTAGAATGCTTGATTAAGAGATGAACACTTGACTACACTTGATTCTTATCTCATGATTAGAATGAATGCATTCAATGTTTTTAAATACTAGCACATAGTACCAAATTGTGTCAAATGTGTGTTTAGTCAATGCAAGGTAGAAGGGTGAAAGGATTCAATCAACCAAATTTGAATTTTGAAGTTTAAATCAGAAAGGGACGAGTTTGCAACTCAATGGTTGCCTTGTGACCATAGACTTTCCCTAGGATGAGATAATGATCAAATCTATATGACATACGACCAAAAGATAGTAGGTCAATAGATAAGTATGACAAATAGATAAAAGTGTGTATAGATAGACCAAAAATAGATATGGAAGAATATGTATCTAGCTATGTGTAAATAGATAAAAAGAAATTAAAAAAGAGCCCAACTTACCCTTTATCACTATCAAAATATTTCATGGATATGCAAAAGAGAACCACAAAATCTGGTTTGGGACCCCGTTGATATGATAATGAACAAAGTCAAAGTGTAATATGAAATTGTACAAAAGACATTAAATTATAAATGAAGAAAATAAATTTGTTTGTATCATATTGGGTTTGACAACATTGATAGGTATACCTTGGGAGGGGGATTTTTCTTTTTAAAAAACAATAATAAAATTAAAATAAAATAATTTGTTCCCAACCAAACACTAACTCGACCTTTTATGTGATCAATTTAGGTATGGGGGCCTAGCTCAAGGGTGAATTGGTGCTCAAAATGATTGAGAATGGTTAGATCTCATTTTCATAAACAAGGGCACTATAGTGAGTTTGAAACATGGGGGCAAGTGCTAAGTATGCATGTTTTTTACTCTATAGTTTGTATATAATTGTAAATGAAAATAGTACATTACATAAAACATGTAGAGCTAATAAATTATTTAATTCAAATCCCGCTAGATATTTAAGTGAGTTTAGTAACATAAATGGATTGAAGTGGACTAACTAAGACATTGACAAAACATGAACAAAAATTTAATATAGGGAGTTTGGAGTTTATGTACCTTGAATTAGACCGTACATGGTTGTATGTTATGGCAAAATATTGGCGATTAAGATGATTAGAGGTATAAAGGCTGAGATGACTAAATCCTAAGAATCCAAGTATCTAGGAGAAAATTCCATAAGTAAAGACAATCTTCAAAATATTTTACCATAACCTAAAAACCCATGATCTTGTTGAAAACAAGAATGGGTATGTTGTACCTACAAGATTGATTCACTTGGTGATATCTAAAGTAAGAAAAACTTTTTTGGTGTTAAGGAGAACCATGGAGCTTGATAAGATAGGGCATGGAAGTGTACTAACTTCTTTCTTGCACCTTATTCAAGCCCCATTATTGAATTAATAATAAAAGTAAAGAGATAAGTGGAGTAGGAAATGAATGGCTATGTGAGGATGGAAATTAATGTTAATGAAATCAATTGTTGACTTGTTCGTATAAACCAGAGTGTATTTTATGCCAAAGTGGATCATGAAGGGTCTCATTGACAATGTATATCAATGATAGAGATGAATCAATATTTCATTGGTGTATGATAGTAGTAGACTAAAGTGCCTAATGTACCTCCAAAATGAGATGTTCTTTGGTACTTTTGTCAAAATACTCTTTTCAATTATTATTAAACTTAGGGGTTGATTTACTTGGTTACAATATATGAACTTGTCTTAAATTTGATCTTAATGTGTCATAAATCAAGTAATAGAGATATCATACTAAAAATAATATTCATAACAATAATAAAAACCACACACAGTGATCAACATCAGATATAACTTGAAAAACCCTTATAGGAAAAAACCTAGCAACAAATAGAGGTAATTCACTATATCAATATTAGATCAAGATAGAAATTACAATGAAAAGATTCACAAATATAATATTACAACATTCTCTACACTATTGGAGTAAATAATTAGCACCTTAACTCTCCAAACTTGTGTGTGTAAAACTATGCATTCAAGCCTTCAATTTATAGAATTTTCCAGTTAACCAAAACCACCAAGTGGTATTAAAACCATAGATAGATCCAAATGACACATGTACAATACTTAACATACAAATATGGGATACACATACATTGGAATCATCTCCTAAATTCAAGCATCACAACTTACATTAAAAAAAACAACTTCCACTTGAGACTCTAACTCCTCCAAGACAGGTTCCTATTTTTTAAGAGACTAGTTTCACTTAATGTAGGCACTATTTTTTACTTCAAATCATTTGTTTCAATACTTTCAACTCCATGCCAAATGTTAATAATAATTTATGGGTACTCAATGGGACCATTTGCACATAAAAAATTAGAGTAATTTAAGTTATTTCTAACCAGTATCTTGACATTGCAATAATAATTCCACTATAAGAGGGACTTGCAAGGTGTAAAAAATACCTAGTCCTAACAATTATGCATGCAAATGACCTAGGATGATGCCTATAAATACACAACCCCAAATGCATGAAATTTTAATTTTTGGCACCCACACAAATATATAACAATTAGATTATGACATTATCCACCTTGGAATGCAAATTTTGGATTTTTAAATGGAGGATAGAATCACAATACCAATTTTTCTTGACACTCCCCTTTTGAAATTTGATGATAGGCATTTTTTACTTTTACACTAATTAATTTCATATATTTTTTGGCTTGATGTGATAAGCTAATGTTTTTTAGCATTATACTTGTAGCATTGACACTTATAAAATTGGTTGTTGTTGAAATCATTTTAGATTTGATTTTTCAATGTTGATAATATTGTTTTTGATAGGTTAAAGCAGGTTTTGAAGGGACCCCAAAACCATTTACAACAAAAGAATGCTGAAAAAGAATAAACGAGCACCAATAGCCCCAAAAAAGCCAAAAAAACTATCAAAAGATAAACCTAGACAAACCGATAGCAAAACCTACAACAAAACATCAGCATAGAAAGCTAATCAAACACAAGCTAAATCATATTTTCTAAAAGATTAGTCAACTCCAGATTAGTAGAGATGACATTTTCATTCATCTCCATCACTTTCGTGAGCTCCTGGAAAGAAATGGCTGCCCTCTTTTTGATTTTTCTCTTGGTACGCAAACAAGGGCCCTCATCCACACTCTTCTCGATCTAGTTCAATCGGCTAATCTCAACAATTGCCACCTTATTTTCACCAAGGTCCAATTTTTTACCAATCCAATTAAGGACTTACTCATTCAGCATAGTCAAGCCCTGCATACCAGAATTCAGGCACTGGTTTCTAATTTTCACCACAAAATGCAGGTCACTGCAGATCTTATTCACTTCGTCCTCCAAGGAAATAAACCGCTCCTCATGAACCCTACAGATAGAATCTTCCAAAGTAACTAGCCTCTCCTCATGGTCCTTGCCAAGTTTCTCAGCATCCACAACCACCTTATTGAGAACTACATTTATAGTTTTGAACTTTCCTTTCACCGACCATTATTTTTATTACAATTCACTAGTGCCACACGAACATCCTACCTCTCATTCAACTTTATATTGAGTTCCTTGACCTCTGAAAAGAGCCATTTAACAAGAGAAAGGAGATTTTTGGTACCATGCTCTGCCATTCTGCAAAAAATATCCATATCGATCTCATCCCAATTCACATGCGCGGTTGTAGGTAAAGATGCATTCTCAGAGTGACCCTTCAAATCCACACCTTTTCCCTCCAAATCCTTCTCAGTAGGAGAGTCCTCCACATCGAAAACTTCAACCTCCACCTGTTGTTTCTCAGAATTCATGGTTGAGTTCACCAACATCTCAAAAATACCTTCCTTGTCCTCAATCTACTCAACCTGCTCAAAGCCCTTACAGACAGGGGAAACCACCCCACCATGCATAAGGGAAGCCTCCCCAAAATTCATGAGACACTCAACCTCAAGGATTTTTTCCACCATAGCCTACCCCTTATCATCCTTAATATTCCCCTGAAATCCCTTATCAGTAAGAATAGGGGGCACATCCTCACCTTTCACCCCTTCCTCACCTAGTTTTAAAACACACTTCTTCTTCCTTTTACCCCCTTTCTTCCCCTTCGAACCCTTCTTAGCACCAGTAGTTACAACCTCCTTCATTTTAGTGTTAGTTTCATATCCTTTCGACCATGAGTTAGAAACCTCTATATCATCCTTAGAATTTCCCTCTAAATCTGAAGAATCCTCATCAACAAAATTATTCTCCTCATAATTACCCTCCCATTCTTCAACTGATTCACCAAAATCATAACCAGGCACAATCCCCTTCTTATTGTGAGTAGAGGAAATCTTAAGGATCTCAGCTATAAAATTCAATTTGATATGGTCAATTATAAGTTTCATGAGACCCTCATGGAGGATTGCTTTACTAGGGTTCTTTTTATGGTCTTTTATGTTAGTTTCCATAGATAAAAGCAAATAATAGGGGAATGGCACCAAATTGTTTTGTATGAAATGATTAACATAAAGTGGTAACCATAAATCACTGAGTACTTGCCATCAAGTGTGAAGTATTTCATGATAGCCAGTGCCACATCTCTCCATAGAGGCTTAATGGAAGTCCGATCATATCCACCACTTCCCACACACCTAAATTTGATAATATTGTTATTCAGGTTTAAACTTAGTTTATAATAATATCATCATTATTTCATTAACTTATGCACTAGAATATGTCATAGGTGAATAGAAATCATATTTCAACTATTAATTAAATGATTTTATGTTATTTAATGAATTCATTTCAATTAATCTTCTTGATTAAATAAATAAATCCTATTTATTTGATTATATTTTAATTCTTTAATCTTCCTTGATTAAATAAATAAATCCTATTTATTTAATTATATCTTAATTCTTTATTCTTCTTGATTAGTTAAATAAATCCTATTTATTTAATTATATCTTTAATTCTTCATTCTTCTTGGTTAAATAAATAAATCGTATTTATTTAATTATATCTTAATTCTTTATTCCTCTTGATGAGTTAAATAATTGCTTTAATTATTTAATTCTCCACATTCACCATTTCTTAAATTAATTAATTACTTTAATTATCCCATTTTCTCTCAACATTATACATTCATCATCTCCCTTTGGGAATCCAAACAAACCGCTATGCTGAAGTGGCAACAACCTATCATGCCATTAAGCTAGCTAGGGAGAAGGGGATTTCCACAATTTGGGTTGAAGGGGATTCATTGAATATTACTAATTACCTTAGGAAAATTTCCCCTCCTTCTTGGTCTATTTAAAGATTTATTGTGGATGCCCTCTCTATGTTGAATGATTTTGATGAAGTCTATATTTCACATGCCTTTCATGAGGCAAATGGGGTGGTAGATTTGTTGATGAATCTCGGTGTGACATCAACTAGATCATGGGAGGTTAATGATAACCTTCTGGTGGAGCTTATATCCTTGTTGAATAATGATAGCTTCTAATTTTTTCGAGGGGGTTGTCTCTTCAGGTGTTCTCAAGAGTTGGCGGGTGTATTATTATCATTTCATGCTGATAAGACACTTGACATTGGTGGCACTCATTGGAAATTGTGGGAGTATGAGTTGCATATGCAAGAGGATTTTGGCCATTATTTTTCATTGTACCTTGAAAGGCAAACCCCCACGCTTTCTGGGTGTATTTTTTCTTTGGCCTTGTTGTTTCTTTGCATTTGTTTTTTGTGTGGTCTCTCTCTTGTGAACTTGTCACCATTGAAGATGGGTGGGGATAGGTGTAGGAAAGAGCCTTTCTTGTGAGAGGAGATCAAAGAAAATGTTAATGTGTGGTAAATTTTACAGAAGGGAGGGGTTACCCTATTCATGGAGAAATTACATGGGTTTGCGTCAAATGTCTTGCAAGAGTTTGTTGAAGCTTGGCATGGTCGAGTGTTGAGTTTGTTTAGTATGGAAATCACTATTAATGAGGATTTTATCATGGAAGTGATGGGGACGTCGAATCAAGGAAGGAAATTTTACAGAGAGAAATCCATGTCAGGGGTTGCCAGAATGAACTTACGTGGAACAAGAAGAAGAAAAAAATGGTTAGACTCCAATGTGGGGGTTATGATCGCACCAAAATCAAGCCTACTTGGGGTGAGGTGGCCATGTCACAGATGCATTGCTTTACCTTGGACAAGAGGTTCACAACTCTGTATGGGCACCATTTCGTGATGCTTAATCATTTCCATCATGGTAGGCTTGTTTCTTTCCCTTTCTATCTTATGTCATCTTTAGAAGATGGGATTGTGGACTTCAGAAGGAATCCCAAGAATCCTTTCTTACATGAGGGTTTAATGTTGTTGATAATGGAACATATAAAAGCTAATTTTGTTATTGATTCCCATGTTCTTGTTAAGCCTAGAAAGTCCAAGAAGAAGGAGAAAATGCGTGGGAAATGCCAAATTGAGGAGGTGGAAGATGATGCTGGAATGAAAAATTAAGGATGAATCTTTTGCATCGTTGGATGGTTACCACACGGACTTGGATTATACCCCATTTGTGGGGGGTAAGAAAAGCTCTACCAAAAATGCTAATCCCTCTTCTTTTTATGTGAAACGTAAAATTCAAGTTGCTTGTGATGAGGAGGTTTTGGAGGGTAAAGAAAGTATAAGGAAGACCTCAAAATAGGGGTCAGTGTGTTCCCATGAATTGGTGGAAAATTCACAAGAGGGAATTGGGGTTAATAAGGTCGGCGAGGTGGCAGATTTTGTGAATGAGGTGAATATTCAAGATTGTGGTGGTGGTGGGGGGTCCTAGTTGTAGGGAAGGTGAGTAGTGTTGTGGATTTGGAGGATTCTCCTGTTGTGTTGGCATCTAAAGACAAAGGAAAAGAAAAGGTTACTCCACCTGAGGGATTCCAAGAAGAAGACCCTCCCATGAGCTCCCATCAGGGGAGGGGTTTTTATTAGGGTGCGATGGAATTTTCGTAGGCTTCTGGGTTGGTCAAGGAAGGGTAGATATCTTTTTTAATCTGCTTATGTGGCTAGTTCAAGAGGTCTAGGACCTTCATGGCAAGTATGACATGATTGCTTGTTGTAATATATCTACCCTAAGAAGCTTAAGGGAGAAGGACTCTATCTTTAGTATGGTAAGATCGTTGAATTCCAACCTTGGCCTTATGGTGGAGGATGTTGCTAATCTGAAGAGAGATCATGGTCCCAAGCTTTCCACTATAGAGAGGAATTCCTTGCAGATGCATAAAGATCTCAATGCTCTGATTAATCTTAGTAAGGAGAAGCTTGACTCCTCTATTGAAGGTTTGGTGTTCCTGAATGAAAAATCTAGGGAATGGACAGGTAGATCCTTGTTTAATGAGTCAGCAAACCAAGATGGGGGTGAGGATGCTAAGAAGGGTATGCAGGATGCTAACTTGGGAATTGGTCCAAGTGGTCGTACTCGGAGAAAAATAAAAAAGAACAATGTGGTGTTGAGGTAGGATGTTGATGAGATCATCGAAATGCACAATAAGGTGATATCTAAGGATCTAGAAGCAGCTAGGATGTTAAAGAAACTTCTTTAGTCATTGTGTTTTTTGTATTTTTTTGTTTTGTTTGTTGTGTCTTTGGGTGTTGTTTGTTGATGGTGTGTTGATTGATGTTTAATCAGCCTATTTTTTGTGTTGGTGGGGCAGCTTAACTGCTTTATATTTGTTTCCTTTTCTTTTGTACATGGTTTCAGGGCCCCTTCAAAGCCTATCTTATGTTAATCAAAAAAATTATGCTCATCATGAATAAATAAAATATTTTATATATTTAATTCCCACTTGCACATTCCTCAAATAATTAATTTTAATAATTAATTATTATCCTCTCAAGAAAATCTAAATTTATCTTCTAACTAGCATTTTCTTTCACTTCACTTCTCATGCAACTAGTTAACTCACACTCTGAGTTATCTTCCACATAATTAAATAAATTTTATTTATTTAAATTATGTCAGTAATTATTCTTTATTCTTCTAATTTAATTAAATAAATTATTATTATTTATTTAATTATTTATTATTCACTTCTTCTATAATTAAATGATTACCTTAATTATTTAATTTATCTAATTTAATCCATCTTTATCTTCTCTATTAATAAATAAACATGTATTCATTAATTAATCTATTCTCCCACCTCTAGATTAAATAATTTAATTATTTAATTCCTCACATTCACACCTTTTCTAAATTAAGTAATTACATTAATTATTTAATTTTCCTCTTTTATCTCAAACATCATCCATTAATAAATAAATATTTTATTTATTAATCAATCTTATTGATGAGCTCGAAATATGCTCATAATTTGAATATTATGATGTATTTTTAATACCCTTACTCTTATTGCTGATGGTTGGTTTAACTCTTTGATTAAAGGTTTTTTATCTAAAATCGAGTAGTATCCTGTAGCAACACATTTCTATATTCATGCAGCTTAACATCTCTATGTGTCTGTATTAATTGCTCTGTTTGACCTCCCAAATGACTGATATAATGCATGTGGTTTTTGGATAATGAAATGGATTTAATATGTGATTAATGAATGTGTATCGTGTTATTTTCCACACATGCTTTCTTTCACTTCTATCGCCATGTGCATTGCACGTTGTTGAAGGAAGCATGAACGAGTCAAAGCACAACAGATCTCAGCCCTGCAGTAAAGTCCATTTCCAGCATGGCATCGAGGAAGTTGTTCCAGCAAAGACTCTCTGACCGGGTCATTGGGAGGAAATCTAAATGATCATTAATCTAGGAAGAGTGGAATACTAAATTCTCTCTGAATCATGTTGAATAGATATGCCTTCATTTATGAGAAGTTTGTTCCTCGGTTTCAGGATGCATTTATGTCCATGTCTTTCTCTGTTAGAGTTAGGTAGTTAGTTTATTTTCTAATATAAATAAGTGTTCCTCCTACGTGAGTGAGCAAAAAAGTGTGTTAAAGTTAGTATTATAATGAGAAACAATGTTTTGTGTTAGTTTTCTTGCAAGCAAAACAATCAATGTATATGATTCCAAGTTTATGAATAAAAGCTAATGAAGTTTTGAGTTCAATTCTTGCATAAAATGGTTGATGCTTGCTAAGGGGGCCCACTTAGTGAGTATCTGTTGTTAGTTATTTATCTCTTGTTGATTATAAGTTAGATTTCATTCTTAAAAGTTTCAGCGCAAACTCAGTCTTATATTGTTCCTGCAGCATCGGGAATCCATCCCTGTGTTTGTTCCTGCAGCATAAGACTAGTTCATAGTTTGTTTCTTAGTCATAGTTGTCATGATTTCTTCTTTGATTAAGTTATGCTTAAGTTAAGAAGAATTTACATTACATTCCCGCAGCATAAGTAGAATTCCTTTCAAGCATTTATTTCTGGTAAATTGTGACTGAAACTGGTTCTTAGTGCACATACAGTGCCGCTCCATTTCAAGTATACGTTCCCTAGTTTGACAATGTAAATGAACGACCATAAGAAGATGTTAGTCACATGCTGGAATGTCCAATTCCCAGGTTAGTATTTTCCATGACTTTTATATCCTTTTGTGGAATCGACCACTTATCTTGCACATTCCTCCAATAATTAATTAATTATATCATGCATTATTTCCTCAAATCTTAACTGGCTCTCTCTCTCGGTCAACTGATATTGATTAACCACTCTTCTGATCAATCAATTGACTTAACACTTCAATCAATATCTCATGCAACCAGTTAACTGGAATCTTGCAACCAATTGAGTCAATTAATTAGGAAATCAATTCCTCTCATTCATTCTCATCCTTTGATCTCAAATCAACACCTCTTAATCTAGATTGTTGATCTAATTTCCTAAAATCTATAAAATAACCATTCATCCTACACATTCATCACCTAGAATTTACATAAGCTAAGTCATTTCCATTTTATTCTTGATTAATTGAGAGCATTTATCATAGCATCTAGGTCAATCAAACATCAAGCTTTTTCAAGCTATCATGGAGGCTTTGTGTTGAAGCAATCCAACATTTTTAACAACACAAGTTACTCCACAATGGGATGGTAAGATTGTTTATTGTTTCTGATTTTATATGTTTGATTTGGTTTTTCTAATGTGATTGATTTCATAGCAATAGCACAATTAAATCTCATTGGTATGTGGGTTTTAATTTTTTTGTTTTAAGTTTATTGATTGAATTAGTTGTTAATAATCCATTCCACTTTTACCCCTTACAATATTTGATTCCTTTCTATATTTCATCCAACTTATTCAATTGTTGGGATGAGAGGAGGTTAGGATGATTGGTGATAAGTTTCTATAAATCCTTAAGTTTTCTTGAGGTTAGGTGTGTAGAGAAGGCCTCATAGAACTTTTGCATGGTACCATTCCTCTTGTTGTCCTAAATATGAAAAAATCCCCCAAGATTGTGTGTTGAGTGCTTTCTATCATAGTTTGAAATGACCACATAGACTTTCTTCACCAAGTTATTGTTGAGGCAATGGTGAGCAGCAAGATTCAAAATCATCTTTTGTCCCATCATGTCCATGTAGAAAGTTATAAAATCACCAACCAGACCAAAATCATGAATGTTCCAAGAAAATAATCTTGCAACTCTGATTGCTTCCATGATGGAAATGTGCATCTCAAGATTCTAAAATTGGAAAAGGTATCACAACTAATAGGAAGCCTCATCCTCTACATACTAACATTGCATAATGTCCATTACCACCTTGTCTATCATATTATCTCCTCATATCCATTTTAGGCACCATTAAATAAGTGGTTGATTCAATCACATGTGAACATTATACTCTATTCAATGAATCTTCTTAAGAAATATTTTGGGGTCTAGAAAATTAGTGATATCATTTCTAAGGATATGATAAATATTTAAGATTTGTTACAGATTGTCCCACTTATTAGGTTGATTATAATTGTTTATAATGAGGCATTCCATAGTCATCATTTACCAAAAGGTCCACCACTATATTTTCTTCTCTATACACATGCCTTACAAAGCAATCATTCAATTGGTCAAGCCACATATTGATGGTGTCCACCTTTTTATGGATTTTATCATTTTGCACCTTCTTGGTTCTTATTGTATTTATGTATATCATAGAATATCCTTTAATTTCAATGCAATCCAACCTATTCAATATGCATAAATTTAATCCATCATACATTGCTTCAAGCTATGCTTCATTGTTGGTTCCAAAAGGTATATGTTTTGATGATGATCAATGATGATTCTCATTTCATTATTGTTTAAGCATATAGCACTATATATTTGATATTTACTTAAGAGGATCCATCAAATTTGAGCTTTATTCTTCTTCTTGGAGGGACCATACATTTTGTATTGTTTCACATTTCACACCTAATGCCCTACTTTTGTGAGTTTAATGTTCCATTGAGAACCTTTTAGAGCTTCCATCTTTTAGAGATCTCATCATCCCAAGATGTGTAGTCTTTAAGAGAGAAATAGAATAATTTTGTGTTCAATAACTCGCATATACCTATTTTAATTCTATTGCATGCATCTTCCATTGAAAGAGATTGAACATTGAAAATTAAAAAAAAAAAAATTCTATATGTGTTATATGGTGATGGAAGGAGGCATAGCCCAAATACAACCCCCAATTATATTTTTCTTTAGTTGTGGCCATCGATTAATTTTTTTCAATACATCACAATGCAAAGGCCCCTATTAACCAATTTTTCCATAAGCCATGTCCAACATGTGAATATGAAAGAACAATTTAGTAACAAGTGATTGATTGTCTCTTCATCTAAAAGATAGAGTAGGCATTGTGAGGGGCCAAGAATTTTAATTGTTTTGAGTAGGTGACCAATCAAAATTATTTTATGCAATGAGGTCCAGGAAAAGGAACCATCTTTAGGGAATTTTTTCCCCTATACAGATCTAACAATTATTTTGTGTTTTCAATTCTATTCTCCTACATAATAAATCTCATTTTATAATGTATCTCCTAGATTTAGCACTTGTACAAATAATTTTGTCCTCTTCTTGAGATATAATGTACATGCTTGCCAAAATATCCTCCAATTTTATTTTTGTATGCTATAACAATGGAACAACATTGAAATTGCACCACTTCCAATCAAATTCATTCATCTTCTTCTCTACATAATTAGCCACTTTATCCCCCCATATATCAATCATTACATATTTGCAACCTTGTAACTCTCTAAATTAATCAAGGATAGGCTCACAATTCCATTAATCAAATCAAAAATTTGGTGGTCTACCCATTGTGAATTATCCATGATAAATGGTCAACTAAAAGGTGATGGAAAGACATCATGAATTGCCAAATTTTCAATCTTTATGGTGGATTTGTGATTGTTAAAATCTTAATGTAGTATTTTTATCATCAAGATATTTCTTATATAGAATATTGTAGACATATAAATCTATCCATACCTAACCACACTTGATTTTATCCCATTCTATCCATTTATTAAATAAGTAATATTCATTTGTTTAATTCATCCTTATCTCACCCTTAATTAAATAAGTTTACATTTATTTAATTAAATTTAACCTTAGCCCCCAAACCTTCCATTAAATTAAGTAATACCTACTTAATTGATTTATTTAGACTAATTAACCTACATTACCATTTTCTTATTATTTAATCCCACCTCACCATCAACCATTGTCCATTCAATCCTAGCCCTTGAATCCATCTACATGGATCAAGATCTAAAGTTGTCATCATGTGGCAAGTGTCCTAACCTACCTATCCTACCCCTTGCTCGCACATGTGTGAGAATATCTCTCACACATGTGAAGCCACCCTACCCCTCATACATGCCACAGACATGTCACTTTACCTCTTACACATGTCATAGACTTGTCACTTTACCTCTTACACCTTTCATAGACATGTCACTTTCCCAAGCCACCCTACCTCTTATATGTGTCATAGACATGTCTCTTTCATGTTCTTTCTAATGTGCGCTCACACATGTGTGAGCATACCTTTCTCTTACACCTTATTTTACCTTGTGACACTTGTCACAAGTCTAAGCCTTCATCTCATTTAAGCTTGACCCTCCATTTAGTCAATGCATCTAAGTCATTGATTTCATCCATCAAAAATATATAAATTGAGGCATTTGTTCTCACTTTGAGAAATCCACCTTGATCATATCCTTATGATGTCATTTTAATCTACAATCCTCAATCCTGACATCATGTTGCTAGTATAAACAACCAAATTCTATCCAACCATATCAAAAGGAGAATATCAAGTAGACATGGGTGCATCTACTTTAGCTCAATCCATGAGGTGAGAAAGGTAAAGGTGAGATAATTTTTTATTTATTTGCATTCTCTTTAACCCATTTCATCATCTTCATTTTAGCATGTCGAGTGGGATCCATGTCCCTAAAACTAATCAAAAATTTGAGTTTTTGTCAAGTTTTTATGTTGCAGGTAGCAAAACAATGCTTATGCTATGTGTTTCAATGCCTTTGCATGTAGGATCAATTCCTCTATCATGATTTAAAACCTTTACTAAGTCAACACCTTCATGATTCAATGCCTATGCTAATTCAATGCCTTCGCTTAATGTAGCAGTTGACTTTGTTAATTTGCACTTTTTCATTAACTTTGTTGATCCTTTTTGGTGTTTACTTAGTTTTAAATATTTGCTAACTTTTTTATTTGATCCTTTATCTTCCTTGATGTTTTTGGAGTTTTTTGAATGCTAATTTTTGTATTTTTTAAATATTTTTTAATAGATATTCTGAATTAGCGCCTACATTAGTTAAATGCCTACACTGGTTCAGCACATACATAGTTTAGCACTTATGCAGGTCTAGTGCCTTTGTAGACTAATTTAGTGCCTTTTTTTGGAAGTTGTGTAGATGTCCCATGCCTATCCAAGACCTAAAAAGGTAGAAACTACTAATATTTTGTATAGGAAATCTTATCAAAGAAGTTTTTTTTATCACTAGTTTAGTTTCCCTAAGGTAGACTAGTCAGAATTAATCTTTGTTTTGTTCTTTTGAGGCCCTCTTAAGTGTATGATCTCTACTTGTACCCTTGAGTGATATTGGAGATCAAAAGCTTAAGTTGGTCTATTTTTATTTTTTCATTATTGTAGCCCAAGAAACCCAACATGTGTATGCTCTCCCCTTGCACTTCATGTGATCTTGGGTGATAAAAAAAACTTGGATAATTCCTTTTAGGATGCTTTCTTGGGGATTTCATCACCCCAAGGGATAGCCTCAACTCTCATGTTTCAATGGAGTACTATAAATAGTGAGAGGTGAATCAAAAGACACCTCTCTTGGAAGTAGGATCTTATCATTCTTGGCCAATCCCTCAATAACTCTATATCTTGGGAAAGTGAAGGTGGACAACATGTTACCCTCTCCTCCCAACTGTTTTACATCATTCTCTTTCATCTATGTATTTTTTCTCATGTACCCTTGAGGTATTTGGAGGACTCCCTAGCAACCTTGTTAATCGTAGTTTAAGATCATTTGGACATAGCTTATTGTGGTGCAAGGTACCTCTTGTTGAGGTGAAAATATCCCTTGGTAGTACCTTGTCCTTCTAAGGCAAGGGGTGTAAAGGTGGTACATGATCTTTGCATACCCTAGTTACCCATTCATTTGAAGGTATTATCCTTTTGGTTGGTGAACCCACATTAAGTTTACACTCACATTTGAATAATTCTAAGCTAGTGCAATTTCTTGATGTGTCTTCTTATCCAAAATTAGTTCTACCTATCAATCAAACACCCTCGTAATCCAAGTTGTTTGTATGTTCTTTTCAAGTCCAACCCTTAGTCAAGAAAGAAAAAAACCTTCAATCCAAACTCTACCATCTAGTATTTTCCTCCAAATCCTTCATCCATTCTTCCAATCCAATCCTAATCCCATCTAAATCACCCAAAAAATTCTACAAACACATTCGAAACCACAATTCTGTGCATTTCTACTTCAACATTCTTACATTATGCTTTAGTTCCTTTACAAAATGTATTCAAACCACAATTCAACACCTTTTTCACTTCAACACCCTTACACTATGCTTTCATGCCTTTACAAAAACAAATCAAACCATAGTTCAACACCTTTTTTTGATTTGAATAGTGTATCTGCACTATGCTTTAGCACCTCTGCTAGTTCACCTCAAAACTTGGACATTTTAAACCACAAGTTGATTATCCTCATTTATCAAGGTTAGGTTCATCTAGTACTGACCTTAGATAGACCTAGTTACACAATAAACCATCCATAAATCCCTAAACATTCATAAACCATCCCTAAACATTCCAAAACATTCCAAAACCATCCCTAAACATTCCAAAATATTCCTAACCATCCCTAAACATCCCTAATCATCCATAAATCATCCCTAAACATCCCTAAACCATCCCAATCATCCCTAAATTACATTTATCTTATTAAAAAAATGTTTGGGGGCTTCACCCCCAAACCCCTATACATGGGGGATCACGTCCATCTCCCCACACCCCCTATCATTGGGGTAGGTGTCCCAAACCCATTTGGGCCTACCACCTATTTACTTTCAATCATCCTTAACCATCCTAATCATCCCTAATATCATACTAATCATCCCTAATCCCATCCTAATAATCCCTAATCATCCCCAATCTCGTCCTAATCATCCCTAATCCCATCATAAGCATCCCTAATCTTCCATAATCCCATTCTAATCATCCCTAATCATCCCTAATCCCATCCTAATTGTCCCTAATAATCTATAATCATCCATAATCCTATCCTAATCAAACCTAATCACATCCCTAATCACCTTCATCATCCCTAATCCCATCCTAATCATCCCTAATATCATCCCTAATCACCCCCATCAACACTAATCTCATCTCTAATCACCCCTAACCTCATCCTCAATCTTCATCCTTAAGTCATATTCTTCTAATCCCCAATCTAGTTCTAATCAATCATCCTAATCTCTATCCTCATCCAAACCAAAATCCTCCTCCAAATCTAATCAACCCTCACCCTCTAATCTTACATCAAACACATCCTAATCCACCTTTCAAATCACCCTTTTATCCCAAGTTTGAGCTTAACAAAAATCCAAAATATGAGCTTTAATAAATCACCCATCTAATCCAACTTATCCTTATCCAATCTATCATAGTCCCTTTTCACACGTCCCAATACAATCCAACATCATGTCTTCTTTCTAGACCTCCCTACCAATCCTTGATGATGATGAGGTTATTCTTGTTTACCAACCCAAATATGATCCTTATGATTATAATAAGAGTTTTTTTGATCAAAAGGACCTATCCCCATCCACATGTTTCATCCTCACCAACTACTTTAACAATGACAAATATACAATGCTTAGATAATTCCTTAGCATTGGTGTTAAACTTCCATCCTCCTTGCATCCCTCCAATCCCAATCCATCTACTATTTCGTATCCCTCCCCTTCCTTTGAAAAGGGAAATCAAACCTCTATCCAAAATTCCCCTCCAACCCCATCCACATCCCAAATCCCCATCTCTAAATCCTTTTCAATATTCTCATCCTCATCCTCAATTTAACAATCCACGGAAACCTCCACTTCTTATTTCAATTGCTCATCTCCCTATTGGTGTAAGTTTTTATTTTCCTAGTGGAATAATTTATTTTCCCTTAGTCCTAGGTTTTTCCTACACTTAATTAAGCTTGCTTAGAATAATAAAGTGATTTTATTATTTAATTACTAGGAGATAAGTGATGTGGTGTCCCCTTCCTTAAAGGGTGGGAAACTTTTCACTTTTGGTGGTCCATATCCACTTTTGGTGGTTAATTCCTATTGGTTGGATTTGCCACCTCCATCATCTCCTTAGTTCTATATAAACTCACAACCTAGCTTGTATTTTCATTATTCTCTTGCATTTTTGCATACTTAGGCATACATGCACTTTGATGCATGTAGTCATTATTCTGCATATTTTCTTTGAGCTCCTAATGCAATCTTATCGTATTCTTGACATTTGTACATCGCTTCGAATCGTGGGTTTGTAATTGTGTTATTTCATTTAAAATTTTATATCTTATCTCTCTCATAGAATATCTTGGTTATTCAATCTATTTCGGATTTCTAATATGGTATCATATCTTTTGTTTTGAGAAATCCAAGTTCATAGATTCTAAATTGAGAGATTGAGTTCCCATGTAAAGATCTTTTAAATTCTTGTATTCTCTTCTCTTGTGTTTTGAACGATCTAGAGAATCATAAAGGGTTTACAAAGATATAATAACCTCTTCATATTACATATATGTTTTGTGAGATCTAGGTGATTGCAACATTTTTGTTTATACTGGTAGCATTTTTTACTATTCCAACGCATCCAAAAGGCTTGAGAAAGTCAAGTTTGGCTTTCATTTCATCCAAATTGGAGATTATTTGACAAAGTTGCAAATGGGGGTTTGAAGCTTAGATTTGATGAATATTTTTTTCCAAGAGCATTTTTGGCCAAAAAGGACCTTGCCATTACGTTCAGGAGGCTGATTCCATGAATTTTGACATAAAATTTGCCTGTATTTGGAAAATGTTGTTTTCGGGGCAAAAAAAATTAGCCAGAAGGTCATACGCCCCCCCGACACTGCAAGTGCAATGTCATTAGTAAAAAAAAATCTAATTTTTTTTATTATTCGACAATATTTTTTTTCAAAAAATTTCAAAAAAATAAAAAAATGCTAAGCACTTTGTATTAAGCGCTAAGCACTACACAAGCGTTGCGTAGGCTTCATTAAGCCACGTGCACTAACTGTAGCTACCCAAGTGGCCTACAAACTATAGTAGCTTAAAAGTTTGTGGAATAAACATAAGTCGTAGTTAATAATATAAATCGTAACTGATGGGATTAAATAAACCACCCACCGCATGGTTAAACAAACAACAACCGGTAAAAACATATAAGCCACTAGGGTTTATTCAATAAACTACCGCATGTGAACAAATTTTAAACTACTGGTGAGAGGAGTATAACTGTCACCCACCTATTGTCGAAGTTCCACCACTCTGTCACCTAGCATCCACCTTAGCCAGCGACGTCACCCACTGGCCACCAGGGAGCCACCAGGGCTCTCCCAATAGGCCAAATTGGGCCTTTTTTCAATTCCGTATAATGCTTTGCCACGGTGTGAATTTTTTGAAAACAAGATATCACTGGAAATTTGGAGATGAGCACTTTCCATCCACTGAGGTATTGAATTTTTTTTTTGCCATTTTGTACCATATATTTTAGGTTGAAGTTGTTTTGTGCTAATTTGTTCAAAAGGCCATAACTTTCACCCCAGTGCTCTGATTTTCATAAATGAATAAGCATTGGAAAGGTATTGAAGAGAACTGCATAGCTATAAGGCTAATTTTTCTATATTTTTATCAGGTTCATTTTGTATTAGAAATTATAATTTTGGCTATTTTGAGCCTATTGAGCATTGTATCTTGGAAAAGGCTTTGTAAATGCACTAATCATAAAGTGTCAACATTGTAATATCTTGGGGGTGATTTCTAATACTAGTGGAAAGGGAGGGTGTCTCTTGATGTCTCTTTTTGCATTCACTTAAAGTGGTTTTTTTGTATCAATATTGGGGGGAATTATATAAACAATTTGTAATCACAAACTGAGATAAAGTTCCATTTAATGGGGGGTAATCATGTCTCTTAAAACTTATTTTCATCCTATTTTGAAGCTAAATTCAGAGAACTATTTATCTTGGAAACAAGGGATAAAGAATCACTACCTTGAGCAAGATCTAAACCATATCTCCTTGGACTAGTTCTTGAGCCAAGTGACATTTATCAAAAGAATGCATGGTTTAGCAATAATGACATGGTCTATGGACTAGTATTTCTTACTATTTCTCAGGATACTCTACGTCACATAGAGCACACTAAGTGCCCTTTCACTACTTGGACCATCATCCAACAGTTATATGGAGACATTGAATCTTCATCTAAAAGTGATGTTTCCTTGGAGAACCAAGCTATTTTGGATGATACTAAGACTTATGTTTCCCCATCTATTGTGGACACATCTTGTATGGATGATCATGCCATTAATACCCCATCAAACATACTTGTTGCTACTTCAGATTCCAAAGATACTTCTTCAAAAGCTTCTAATGATTCATTGCAACAGGATCATTTATGTCTTTTGGATTTAGTCCATTGGGAACAATTTCTACCAGACATTTCTTGTTTGTTTGTAGAGTCCCTCATTTTGGATTTAGATGACACTATTGAGGATATTTGTCTTATCTTTGAGAACAACTCTTTGGTCCTTCTATCTACTATTGCTACTTCAGATTATAGTGTTGCTTCTTCAAAAGCTTACAAAGAATCTTTGCAGTAGGACATACATTGTCTTTTAGATTTAGCTTGAGATGATCTCTTGACGGGTATTTTAGACTTGTTTATGGAGACACATATTGTATTCATCTTCTCTTTGATGAAGTTTATTCTTCTTTAGTTGTTGTGATGGATCACTTTGACCTTCTCATTCGTGGTCATTCATCTCAATTTGACATGAGTGTGGATACTTTGGATCAGCATTTGGAGTAGTGGTTTTTTTAGTGGCTAATAGTTAAAATTTTGGAATAAAAAATTGGCTAATATTTCAAGCTCTAACATAGCCCGAATTGCCACATTTTTACAAAATTTTATTTTAATCTTATTTAAATTGTCAAAGAATTTATTTTATTAAAAAAATTAAGTTAAAAATTTTCCACAATATTTGATACATGATTATATCAAATTTGCCTAAATTTTAAGAGTTATAGTAGACATATATATTAATTTGCAATAGTATATCATAATTATTAGTTGATTTAGGGTCATATTTCCAATCTTTAGTTTTCACCATTGATTTACAATATAATATAATTGTACTCATTGTAGTCTGTGATGTAAAATGTACTTGCGATTTGTACTCCTCATAGGTCTTGAAATTACTTTTGGATCATTGACCTTAGAAGATTAATGATCCAAAAGAAATTTTGTGCCCCATGAGTATTAAGATTGTGGGTTCATTTTACCTTGTGTAATACAATGAGGGTCATTAAATTATATTTAAATCAATGGTGGAAAGTAAATATTATAGTCTACCCCTTAAAACCATTGATAATTTCCACCCTTGGGCCCTACTTTTCCATAAGAATTAGTTTTTCAAATTGGAAGGATTCACCATCATAATTAATGGTTTTCCTATTATTTTCCAAGATTCACGAATATTTTCTACAAAATTTTAGTGATGTAAAAAAAATTGCCAATAAAATCATTATTTTTAAAAGGAAAGATTCACTAATAGAAATTAATATTTGTTTCCCAAAAAATGAAAGATTCGCGAGGATTTTATATCTTTTTTAGGGGGGTTTCTTAAAGTTGTCATTAAAATCATTAAATTAAAAATCAAAAGGAATCTAAAATAAATTAAATTTATTAAAAATACACTTTTCCCTAAAGCATTTTGAATTAGGTTCCCTTGTACCAACTAGTGAATTTTTTAGTGACTAATATCTGCCAATTGGCTAATAGTTAAAATTTTAGAATAAAAAATTGGCTAATAGTTCAAGCTCTAATGCAACTTGAATCACCACATTTTTACAAAATTTTATTTTGATCTTATTTAAATCGCCAAAGAATTTATTTTATTAAAAAATTTAAGTTAAAAATTTACCACAATATTTGATACATGATTATATCAAATTCGCCTAAATTTTATAAGTTATAGTAGAAATTATATTTATTTTCCAATAGTATATCATAATTATTAGCTGCTTTAGGGTCATATTTCCAATCTTTAATTGCCACCTTTAATCTACAATATAATCTAATGGCCCTTGTATTCTGTGAGGTAAAATATACCTACAATTTGTACTGCTCATGGGTCCTAAAATTGCTTTTGAATCATTGATCTTAGAAGATCAATGATCCAAAAGAAGTTTTGTGCCCCATGAGTATTAAAATTGTGGGTACATTTTACCTTGTGTAATACAATGAGGGTCATTAGATTATATTTAAATTGATGGTGGAAAGTAAATATTATAGTCTACCCCTTAAGCCCATTGATAATTTCCACCCTTGGGCCCTACTTTCCATAATAATTAGTTATTTTAGATTGGAAGGATTCACCATAATCAATGGATTTTTTATTAGTTTCCAAGATCCACCAATATTTTCTACAAAATTTTAGTGCTGTAGAAAAAAGCCAATATTTTTTTTTGAAAAAAAAAGAAACATTCACCAATAGGAATTAATATTTTTTCCCAAAAAATGAAAGATTCGCTAGGCGATTTTGTATCTTTTTTTGAGGGGGGTTTCTTAAAGTTATCATTTATTTGGAGAAGACATCTTCAAATGAGATAATTGAGCCTTTGGCTTATGCTCTACATCAATCTCTAGGAGATTTTGATTTGTCACCTTCAATAGTGTGGCCTAGAACACTTGATTTGATTGTGATAGCTTCCAACATCGACATGAGGACACTTGAGCCGACTTCAAAGACTTTATACATCTTGCACTTTCTTCCTTTGGTTTTGTTTCTTCCTAAAGGGAAGAACGTTGTTCAATGATCATGGACCATCTTCTACATTCAAATTCGAGCATTTACCATTGGATCTCTTTGGGGGACTTCCTTGTCTTTCCACTTCATTTCTCTCTATTATGGGGGGCGTACTTCCTTTTTGTGGGAAGGGGCTTCTTATTCTTTGGGGGGAATTTTATATGTACATGGGTACCTAACATGACTTCATTTGTTAGGACCCTTCATCTTTTACATACTTCTAAGCTACGCTAAACGGGGGGTGTTGTGTAGATTTTTATTTTCCTAGTGGGTTAATTTATTATCCTTTAGTCCTAGGATTTTCCTACACTTTATTAAGTTTTCTTTGGTTAATAAAGTGAGTTTATCATTTAATTTCTAAGAGATAAGTGATGCGGTGTCCCCTTCCTTAAAGGGTGGAAAAATTTCCACTTTTTGTGGCCATCTCCACTTTTGGTGGTTAATTCCTATTGGTTGGATTTGTCACCTCCATCATCTCCTTAGTTTTATATAAACTCACTACCTAGCTTGTATTTTCATTATTCTCTTGCAATATTGCATACTTTGGCATACATGCACTTTGATGTATGCAATCATTATTTTGTAGGTTTGCTTTGAGCTCCTAATGCAATCTTTCCCTCTTGACATTTTCCATCTCTTGGAATCTCAGGTCTATAATTGTGTTATTTCATTTATAGTTTTATAGCTTATCTCTCTCATAAATGAACTTAGTTATTCGATCTATTTTAGATTTCTAACATGGTATCAGATCTTTTGTTTTGAGAAATCTAAGTTCATCGATTCCCAATTGAGAGATTGAGTTTCCATGTAAAGATCTTTTATATTCCCATATGCTCTTCTCTTGTGTTTTGAACTATTTGAAGAATCAGAAAGGGTTTGCAAAGATCTAATAACATCTTCATATTATATTTATGTTTTGTGAGATCTAGGTGATTGTAGAATTTATGTTTATATTGGTATTATTTTTACTGTTCCAACATGTCCAAAAGGATCAAGAAAGTCAAATTTGGCTTTCATTTCATCCAAATTGGAGATCATTTGACAAAGCTACAAATGTGGGTTTCAAGCTCAAATTTGGTGAACAATTTTTTCTAGGAGCATTTTCGGCCAAAAAGGACCTTTCCATTACATCTGGGAGGCCGATTCCATGAATTTTGACATAAAAATTGCCTATATTTGGCAAAAGTTATTTTCAGGGCAAAAAAAATATAGCTGGAAGGTCGTACGACCACCCATGTCGTTGCAAGTATGACTTCATTATTAAAAAATTCTGAAATTTTTTATTATTTAGTGGTTTTTTTTAAATTTAAAAAATAAAAATAAAAAATAAATTAAAAAATCACTAAGTATTTTGTGTTAAGCACCAAGCGCTACACAAGTGTTGCACAAGCTTCATTAAGTTGCAGGTGCTAACTATAGCCGCCCAAGTGGCCAACAAATTGCAAAAGCTTAAAAGCCTGTAGAATGAACATAAGCTATAATTAATAATATAAATTTCAAGCAATGCAGTTAAAAAAACCACCGACCACTGGTTAAGCAAAACACAACCAGTAAAAACATTTAAGCCACCGAGGTTTGTTCAATAAACGGTCGCATGTGAACAAATTTTAAACCGTCAGTGATAGGACTATAACTGCTAGTGGTTAAAAGAAGACCACCACCCACCTACCATTGAAGCTCCATCTCTCCATCACCCAACGGCCACCTTAGTTGGCGGAGCCACCCACTAGGGCTCCCCCAATAGGCCAAATTGGGCCTTTTTTTCAATTTTACATAACATTTTTCCACGATGTCCATTTTTTTAAAATGATATATCGTTAGAAAGCTAGAGACGAGCACTTTCCATCCATCGAGGTATTGAAAATATTTTTTTCCATTTTGTACTAGATATTTTAGGTTGAAGTTGTTTTGTGCTAATTTCTTGAAAAGGCCATAACTTTCACCCCGGTGCTCTAATTTTTAGAAACAAATAGGCGTTGGAAAGGTATTGAAGAGTGCTACACAACTATAAGGCTATTTTTTCACATTTTTCTCAAGTTCATTTTGTCTCAAAATTTTTAATTTGGCTATTTTGAGCCTATTGAGCATTGTATCTTGGAAAAGGCTTTATAAACACACTAATAATAAAGTGTGAACATTGTAATATCTTGCGGGGGTGATTTCTAAGACTAGTAGAAAGGGAGGGTGTCTCTTGATGTCTCATTTTGCATTCAATTAAAGTGTCATTTTTGTATCATTCTTGGGGGATTATATAAACAATTTATAATCATGAACTAAGATAAAGTTCCATATAATGAGGGGTAATCATGTCTCTTAAAGAAAAAATCATCCTTCTATCATCAGGCTAAATTCATAGAACTATTTGTCTTGGAAACAAGGGATAAAGAATAACTACCTTGAGAAAGATCTACTACCCTATCTCCTTGGACTAGTTCCTGAGCCAAGTGACATTTATTAATGTAGTCAAGACTAGGGAACCTTATCAAGCCACCCAATCTTGCAACCTAATGAATCCAACTTCTAGAACTCCAAATTTGTGCACATTCATTTAATTAAAATCATAGAAAATTGGTGCAAGAGCACCTAAGAAACACTAGGCTTTTTAGGAGTCTAGAAAGAAGTTCAAATTTTGTTGTGTTATCTTGAGGTCATGTTGACCATCTTGTGTGTGTTAGAGGTGTTTTTCTTTCTAGGAAAGAAGTGGTGGAAAGTTGAATAAGTAATGAAGCTCAGCTTGTTTTGTTTTCAAAAATGGACCAAGGTTGAAAAACACAGTGAGTTTTATAACCTTAGCCATTAGGTCTTCCATAGGTTCGACCAAAGAAACTTAACTATTTCTAGGGCCTATTTAAGGGGTATCTCAACCCTAGAGCAGGGTTGGAAGCTTTAATATTTTGGTGAAATCTTGTGTGATTGTAGGAAACAGCGTTCTGAGTTAAATTTCTGAATTATTGCATCTTGATAGACTTTTAATGGATTAGTTTTGCTACTGTTTGGATTGTAGAATGTAGTGTCGGTTGTTTACAAGACTGTGTAAGATTTGATAGCTTCTTTGTTTAATTTGCAAGCATTTGTTGTAAATAGTTTAACTTTGCTCAATTTCTAGTCTAAACCAGACTGTGTTTAGGAAATGGGGTGCTAGAGCACTTTCCCACCGTACAAACTGTACGGCCCTTTGGGAGTAGTGTCTAGACACCATGGTTGTACATATGTTAGTTGGTAGGTTTTTTTTGAGTGCAGGAGTTGCTGGAAATGTCTTGCCCTAGGCGAGTCAGGCAGGGTCCGGCTAGGAAAGACCAGGAGTAAAAGTCACACAACTTGCAGGGGTGCTCAAATTTTGGAGAAAATATTTTTTGAGAATTTAGTTGGGGGTCTTGGAAAGGCTTGGTGATTAGGAGGAGGCTCCACCAATCAATTTGGTGTGAGAAAACTCTGACAGTCTGAAATCAGTCTGGAAAAGCTTACAAACCCTAGCTTTTGGGCCAATTTTGTGAATGGGCAGTGTACGGCCTATAAAGGCTCAAAACCCTAAGAATCTTTAAGGTGTGGGTATGGGAAACACAAACCCCAAATGAATAACCCTGGTCATTTGGAAGGTTTAGGGGAAAATTACATTTTTCTCAGTTAAGAGGCCTAATTGGGGCTTTAGGCTTGTAGCCTTTTCTAACCCTAGGAAAGGGTTTGGTGGAAGCGATGGGGAATTGGAGACTTGTAACTACATAAGCACTCTAAATAGGTTATCTTGAAGCTTTTACAACATTTTCACACCCCTGCAAGAACTCAAATGAAAGTTGAGAGAGTTTGGCCTTTAGGGAGGAATAAGGGTCAAGGGTGAGATAGTGGCAAGGCACCAAGATTGGCTTGGTAGAAAGAAGAGAGTTGATAGTGGGGTTGGCCAGTAGGACTAGGGGTATCTATACCTGAGATAGGACCCAAAGGACAATGTGAAAGAGTCACCTAGGAGTTCTTAAGGACAAGGACTCATAGCATGGGATAGTGAGTGTCCCATCCAATCCTATCCTATCAGATTGGTATCAGAGCAAGTTAAAGATTTGGGAAAGAATCTTGTATTTCTAAGGTTGAGTCTAGTGATTCTTCCATCATGGTGACAAATGCAGAACTAGCCAAGATGGTTGAAGAGAAGGAGGAAGACAATAAACAATTGAGGGAAAGAATAGCCCAACTTGAACAAGTAGTGAGGAGTACGCAATTTGAAGGAAGGATCCCTAAGGAAGAAGAGGTTGCAGAGGAAGACAAGACCCCTGAACCTGACCCTGTTTTGAAAGAGGAGCCTTTCTTGAAGGCATTGAAGACATACCACTATTTAGTGGGAAAATGGAAGCTGATCTAGTCATGGACTACATAGAGGGAATGGAAAACCATTTTGAATGTGATGGAGTCACTAAAGCACATAAGGTAAAGGTGGCCAAGTTAAGACTAAGAGGTTCTGCCTTGACATGGTGGAAGTTCATTCAGACAGAGAGGGAAAAAGAAGGTAAGCAGCCTATTTTAACTTGGAAAGGAATGGTTTCCAAAGTGAGAGAGCATACATGCCTGATGACTATGAGATTTAGTTACACAAGAAGAGGCAAAGCTTAAGGAAAAGAGACCAAGATGTAAACACTTACACTGAGTAGATTCAAAAACTTTGCATGAGGTCTAATGTGACAGAGGATGAGAGTCTCAAGGTGGCTAGGTACCTTAATGGTTTGAAGTGGAATATCCAAGAAGAGATGGCTCTTCTAAGTCCCAAGATAGTACACCAATGCTATCAGTTGGCCATAAATATTGAGGAAAGAAGCAAGAGGAAACAAGATCAGACTTCTAAGGGCAGAGGCAAAGGTAGAGATCAAAGAGATCAAAGAGAACAGCAAGGTGGCTACCAAGGTAGAGGCAATGACCAAAGAAATCATGGAGAATCTAAACTCACTGAGCATGGAGATGAAACATCTTCTAGAGGAGGATATAACAGAGGAAGAGGACCTCAAGGAGGTTCAAATAGAGGAAGAGGAGCAGGCAGGAGAAATTCTTATTTTGCAAACATGAAGTGTTATCATTGTAATCAAATAGGCCATCCTACTTATAGATGCCCGGAGAAAGCATCATCATCAAGCAATGAAAAGAGAGTGGCTTATACACAAGAGGACACCATGAGTCCTAAGGCATCTGAGGTCAGTCATATAGAATCTGAGGTAGGAGAGAATCTGATGTTTAACAGAGTTCTGATCAAACAGCCAGTCAAGGAGGAACCTAAACAAAGGAGAGCTCTATTTAGAGTAAGGTGCAAGATACTTGGTAAAGTATGCAAAGTCATATTGGATTTAGGTTCAACAGACAATATAATCTTAGAGGAGGCAGTAATGAAACTGAAATTGGAGAAGGTACCCCATACTAACCCTTATAAGGTCACATGGCTCAACAAAGGGCAGAGTGTTTTAGTGAATGAGCAAGTAACGGTGGAGTTCTCCATTGGAGGATATAAAGACAAGTTAATTTGTGATGTTTTACCCATGGATGCATGCCATCTACTACTAGGCAAACCATGGAAATATGACAGAAGTGTTATATATGATGGGAAAGAGAACACCATTTCATTCAAGAAGGATGGGAAAACTTTTAAGTTGCAGTCACTGTCAAAGGAAGAAGGACAATTAAAGACACCAAACATCATGTTGAGCAGTGGTAAAGAGTTCCTTAAGAATCTACATCAAGGGAATGAAGGATATGTGGTTATGATACAACCTAAAGAAGAGGACAAGGCTAAAAAGATAGTCTTACCAGAAGTAGTCCAAAAGTTACCTGATAAGTACAAGAGTATAGTTAGTGATGGTACACCTGCAACTCTACCACCAAAGAGATCCATAAGTCATCAAATTGACTTCATACCTGGAGCCTCATTACCTAATAAAGCAGCATACAAACTCACACCAGATCAGAATTTGGAGGTAGCTAGGCAAGTGCAAGAATTATTGGATCAAGGATTGATTCAAAAGAGCATTAGCCCATGTGCAGTACCAGTGGTTTTAGCATCCAAGAAAGGAGGTAAATGGAGGTTATGTACTGATTCTAGAGCAATAAATAGAATCACAATTAGATATAGATTCCCTATCCCTAGGATTGAAGACTTGATGGATTGTCTAGGAGGAGCTTAGTTCTTCACCAAGTTGGATCTCAAAAGTGGATACCATCAGATCAGAATTAAGGATGGTGATGAGTGGAAGATAGCTTTTAATACAAATGATGGGTTATATGAGTGGAGAGTTATGCCATTTGGCATCTCTAATGCCCCTAGCACATTCATGAGGCTCATGAATGAAGTGCTCAAGGATTTTACAGGGATATTTGTGGTAGTGTATCTTGATGACATCCTCATATACAGCAAGATAGTAGAAGAGCATCTGAAACATGTAGAGCAAGTTCTTAGAAGGTTGCAAGAAGAGAAGTTGGCAATCAATCAGAGAAGTGTGAGTTCTTTAAGCAAGAGCTTGTCTATTTGGGTTTTTTAGTGTCCAAAGGTTCATTAAAGATGGATCCAAGCAAGGTATAAGCTATCCTAAACTAGCCTACACCAACCAGAGGGAAAAAGGTAAGAATTTTTCATGGATTAGCTCAATTCTATAGAAAATTCATAAGAAACTTTAGTGGCATATGTGCACCAGTTCTAGATACAATCAAGGATGGTTTGAAAACTAAGTTTGTGTGGACTCAAGAGGCTAAGAAATTGTTTGAGAAACTGAAACAAGAGGTGGCAACTCAACCTATTCTCTTATTACCTAGTTTTGACAAGTTGTTCACTGTTGAATGTGATGCTAGTGGAGTGGCAGTAGGAGGAGTGCTAAGTCAAGAGGGCAGGCCTATAGACTTCTTTAGTGAGAAGATCAATGAAGCAAAGAAGAAATATTCAACCTATGACTTGGAACTTTATGCTTTGGTTCAATCACTTAGAAAATGGAGGCATTACCTTCTACCCAAGGATTTTGTAGTCTTTACTGACAATCAAGCACTTAGTTTTATCAACACTCAAGAGAAGTTGAGTAATAGGCATTTGAAATGGATGGAATACATCCAAGATTTTACCTTCACCATCAAGCACAAGAAGGGACAGCTAAACAAAGTGGCAGATGCATTGAGCAAGAGATTGTTGATAGTGCAAGAGATACAGATCAAGAGCATTGGCATAGAGAGTTTCAAGGATCTATATGGAGAAGATGAAGACTTTTCAGAGGTCTATAAGGTATGTTCTAATTTTGAGAACCATTTCCATAGTCAATACTCTGAGTATACATTGCAAAGTGGGTTATTGTTTAACAAGTCAAGGTTTCAGAAGGGAATGTCAACCAAGTTGCAAATGAAGAGAGTGGCTCCATGCAAGATATTGGCCAAGTATGGTCAGAATGCATACAAGGTGGAGTTACCTACCGATCTAGGAATCTCACCAGTATTCAATGTTGCTGATTTGATCAAGTATAAGGGGACAGTCAATTATTTGGATCAGGACAGTAAGGAGATCTTCAAGGACATCAGCAACATGTCCTTACCTACTCAGGACAAGCCTCAGGCAGAGAAGATCTTGGAGTCAAGGGTGAAGAAGGCCACAAGACATAAGGTGTACATGGAACACCTCATCAAGTGGAAGACCAAGCATGAATCTGAGGCTACTTGGGTGGATGAAGCTGAATTCAAAAAGTAGGGCATTGACCTATCCTTGATCTCTCCTTCCATTCCTTAGTGTTTGGGCTGAGAGGGGGAGAATGGTGCAGGAGCACCTGAGAAACACTAGGCTTTTTAGGAGTCTAGAAAGAAGTTCAAATTTTGTTGTGTTATCTTGAGGTCATGTTGACCATCTTGTGTGTGTTAGAGGTGTTTTTCTCTCTAGGAAAGAAGTGGTGGAAAGTTGAATAAGTTTTGAAGCTCATCTTGTTTTGTTTTCAAAAATGGACCAAGGTTGAAAAACACAGTGAGTTTTATAACCTTAGCCATTAGGTCTTCCATAGGTTCGACCAAAGAAACTTAACTATTTCTAGGGCCTATTTAAGGGGTATCTTGACCTTGGAGTAGGGTTGGAAGCTTTAATATTTTGGTGAAATCTTGTGTGATTGTAGGAAACAGCGTTCTGAGTTAAATTTTTGAATTATTGCATCTTGATAGACTTTTAATGGATTATTTTTGCTACAGTTTGGATTGTAGAATGTAGTGTTGGTTTTTTACAAGCACTGTGTAAGATTTGATAGCTTCTTTGTTTAATTTGTAAGCATTTGTTGTAAATAGTTTAACTTTGCTCAATTTTTGGTTTGAACCAGACTGTGTTTAGGAAATGGGGTGCTAGAGCACTTTCCCACCGTACAAACTATACGGCCCTTTGGGAGCAGTACCTAGACACCATGGTTTTACATATGTTAGTTGGTAGGTTTTTTTTGAGTGTAGGAGTTGCTGGCAATGTCTTGCCCTAGGCGAGCCAGGTAGGGTCCGGCTAGGAAAGACCAGGAGTAAAAGTCACACAACTTACAAGGGTTCTCAGATTTTGGAGAAAATATTTTTCAAGAATTTAGTTGGGGGTCTTGGCAAGGCCTAGTGATCAGGAGGAGGCTCCACCAATCCATTTGGTGTGAGAAAACTCTGACAATCTGAAATCAGTCTGGAAAAGCTTACAAACCCTAGCTTTTGGGCCAATTTTGTGAATGGGCAGTGTACGGCCTATACAGGCTCAAAACCCCAAGAATCTTTAAGGTGTGGGTATGGAAAACACAAACCCAAAATGAAGAACCCTATTCGTTTGGAGGGTTTAGGCGAAAATTGCATTTTTCTCAGTTAAGAGGCCTAATTGGGGCTCTAGGCTTGTAGCCTTTTCTAACCCTAGGAAAGGGTTTGGTGGAAGTGATGGGGAATTGGAGACTTGTAACTGCATAAGCACTCTAAATAGGTTATCTTGAAGCTTTTACAACATTTTCACACCCCTGCAAGAACTCAAATGAAAGTTGAGAGAGTTTGGCCTTTAGGGAGGAATAAGGGTCAAGGGTGAGATAGTGGCAAGGCACCAAGATTGGCTTGGTAGAAAGAAGAGAGTTGATAGTGGGGTTGGCCAGTAGGACCAAGGGTATCTATACCTGAGATAGGACCCAAAGGACAAGGTGAAAGAATCACCTAGGAATTCTTAAGGACAAGGACTTAGAGCATGGGACAGTGAGTGTCCCATCCAACCCTATCCTATCAAAAATCCACTGAAATAACATTCAAAAACTCATGTAGATAACAATAATATTTATGCAAGTCATATATCTCATATTTAGTCTTCAAAGCTACTGGTAAGCTATAGGCAAGTTCTAGAAATGGACCAAAAATCAGCTACAACTCCACAAAACTGTCACTTTCTTCCTATCATTGCTCCCTCCCTCATCAACATAAATCTTTCAAAACTAGTTTTGGTTTTATGCTCCTCCTTCCCATCCTTTCAAAACATTTTTAATTTCTCAATTTCGTCAAGAAATGAGAAAGTTATGGCCATTTTACTAAGACTGCTCCTCTTCCACTACAATATTAATCAACTCTCCTCCTCTCTATTTTGGGCATGGGATTCATGGATTTAGTCCCTTAATTATTTTCCCTAGAAAATTTCAAATCTTTTACTAAATTGGCATCCACTATCTCTTATTTGTCAAATGCATATTTTGATGCCCACACTTGTCCAGAAGTGATTTTATTACAATATTTAAATCCTAGGAGTTACAAGATTCCATATTTTCTTTCCACTAACCTGGTGCATTGGAATTTCTGCTCCCAAATGCTCTTTATATTTAGATTTAAATACACATTTCTTTCAAATTCAAATTCAACAATATTTTGATTTTTGTAATTAAACACCATGTTGAAAATGCAAAAGGTGTAAAATGTGAAAATTGTCCCCATGCTTGCAAAACCATCCAAAGAAAAAACACAAAAGTATGCAAATTAAATAAAACCTTATTTTTGGTTGTGTGGGATAGCTCGTGCACCCAAATGCTCCTGCATCAAACAACTTGGGTAGAAGAAATGTTTTATGAGTCAAAACTCATGAACATTTAAAAATTTGGTGCTTGTTCTAAATCCACTTTTCTTTATTTTTCTAAAAATTCATCCTCGCCCTATTTGAACCTTCATTTCCTTCCCTCCTTTCATTCCTCCTCTCCTTGTTCTTCTAAAGAAAATCACTTTGCCATACCATAGTTCATCTTCCCATTCTACATCTTCATCTCCAATACCTGTATATAAATTAGATTCAACAAATTTATGACAATTAATGAATTGTACATCATTCTCACCTAATTCTCATTCTTCCTCTTCTTTTTGTAGGCCAACAAAATGGATGAGATCTCATTGTAACTTAGCTTGTAACCCATTTATTTTGCACCTAACTACTCTTTGTTCACATTCTTCTCTGATTTATTTTAAACAAGGATTGGCTTTAACATCACCATTAGTAGACTTAGAAAAGTTACCAGTTACCTTTCTAATCCCCTTTTCATTTACTGATATAATATCATTCTCAAACTCCTCATATCCTCCCATTTTTACTATCTTTTATATGTGAATCAACATCAAAGAATTCACAAAACTCAAGTTTTACCTTCTCATTTCCTATTGTAGCTTTCACTCCTTCCTCTGTCAATACTAACCATCTCGTTTCAACTGATGTAACTTGCATTAGTATGTCATCTTCTTCATTATTCCCTGTTGTCCCTTCACCCCCTTTTCCTGAGATATTTTTATGCACTCTTATTCACATTGTTGTCCTAAATTTTGAATTTCCTCCATGTCCTTGTTATCACCTTAATGTGCACCCTTTGTTGAACCCTATTCAACCATTCAATGAAACATTGGAAGACCTCTCAAAGTGTGGGATTTGAAAAATAGAGGTCAACCTCTAGAGAAGGCCGGCTTCCTTTTGGTACTCACCTACCTAAGCTATTCTACTAAACTTTCAAGGGAAAAGGGTAGAAGGAGATAACATAAACTGAAAAAAAACTACTCCTATGGTGATGCACCTAAACATTACTTGGACTTGAAACTCAGATTACATACACTTGTTCACAATGACTGAAACAAACTTGCACAACTTATTTTTGTATGTCTTGCATAAGTATTTTATAAAGAATTCCTAATGCTAGACTCTTAGGAGGAAGGAGACTTCACAGCTAAAAGCAACTTGTATTTTTCACACAGATTATAACCTACAATAACACACTTTTCTGTAAAAAAAGGTGCTTTATATGAGATAAAATTACAGGGAAATGAAATAATACTTCACAAGTAATTTGATCAATCAATAGAACACACAATAAAGCAAAGAATAAGAGGGAAAAACTTCAAATCACTAATATTCAAGGTCTTTACTGAATTTCATATCCAAATTTGAGTTACAAAGTATGCTCCAATCTGCCAAAGGACTGAAAAAGTCACTAAGTACAAAATGCATAATAAGAACTGAGTACAATGAGTTAAGAAAGTGACTATATAAACATCTCCCAAGTAGTTGTACCAAAGAAGGAACTGAAAACTGATTGGGGTCGGATGCCCCCAATAAGCCTAAAATATAGCAACTAGATTCTCCTCAAAAAGGCTCCAATATGTGAAAGAAGACAAGTTTGACCATGTCAAACATTTAAAACCCTCAAAATCACTCCAAGATGCTCCAAATAGCCTCAAAAAAGGGAAAAACAACTCCCTATATGCTTGGCATATGTTTTCCAACTAAATCTAACATCCCCTATATGCTTGCAAAAGCATCAAAGCCTAACTAGATTGGTTCAAGGCATTTACAAGGCACGACACCTTTTATTTTGCATTTAAATTAACAATTTGATTAAGTATTTTATAAGAATAACACCTAAATCAAATGTTTTACAATTATGATTTATGCAAAACATGATTAATATTTTGACCTCACATAGGTCAAAGCAAATACAAGTCAAAAAGGCTCTCAAGTATATCACAAAAGGAAAAATGATTACAAGGCATAAGACTTGCCCATGGGATACATTAGTTTTGTTGCTCATATTTTAAAATAAAGGTGAAAAAAACCTTATGTTGTCGGCATAAAATAGGGTATTGAAACCCTAAAACAAAACAACCAAAACTTGTAAAATGCACTTCACTACACTTCGAGCTTTACGGAGACTGGAAGTGTTGCCAACAGAGGGTTTACCTAGAGATTTTCAATGGTGATATCTAGAGATTACAGAGGCATCCCTAACTCATTTTTTCTAAACAGTGGCTTCTATGTGCTGGCATTTATCTGTTGTTTTCATATCATTTTCTAAAGGAAAAACAGCTCGAGCTTGAGCATATTACAAGAAAATGAATACATTTCACTTTTATTGCTTCCCTCTACCATTTTCCACGCATATCTGGGAGATTACCATGCTTTCCTTTGAAGATTCCATGCATCTATGAACAAGAAAGATGATTTTGGCCGCGGTCATGCCTTCTATTGTAGGAATTTTACTTGTTTCTGGGATATCCAAAAGAAACCCATGCCTCTATTCATGATTTTCTGTAACAGCAAAAACGTAAAAGAGAGATTTCTTTTTTTGTTGTTTTCTCATGTACAAGTCGCGTACTTTGTATTTTCCTTATACATTTTCTCTTGCTTCACTTTCCTGTAGCATATTCTGAAAATGTTCTCACCATTGTTTTTTGTACATAAAGACTACTACAGGTACCACAAGGGTTCCCATACTCTATTTTTGATAAGATATCACCATCCTGTAGCTCACTATTTTTGCATTTTTCTTGAATTGCATTAGCTGCCCCAAGAAGACTGTATACTGATCACTTGATATGCAAAGCCTTATGCATACTTAAAGCTTATTCAATTCATCTCATCTTCCCTTTCTAAATCTAATCTTTCATAACCATCATTTGGAGCTTCATATTGACCTTTCTTGACATCTTTGCTAACATGATTGACCTATAGCTCATGATAGATTCTTATAGCACAAAAGAAACTCATTGAATCCTTATAGATAAGTCTTGTGACATATTTCTATTGATAAGGAGAACCACTATTAATGTGAGATGTCTCCCATTAATAATAATATATATTCCTCATCAATAACACCATGATTGATGAGACTCATCAACAAGAAACCAATGGTGATATAAAAATGTCATTATCCTTCTCTAATGAAAGCAAAAGGCAACATGTTGGGCTCAACCCTTGTAGGAGCCATATTTTACCCTACATGCTATAATCAGATAAATAAAATAGTGACAAGGATTTCACCTATACCTCCACAAGAAGCAAACATGTTAGATAAAACCAAGCATATGATAGGTGTGTTTGATTATGCTCTCGTGTTTTCCTAGACATTTATGGTATGCTTGGATATCTGAATGCACATGAGGATCAGATTATATGCTTATAGATGTATGGACATATTTTTAATGGCGATCCTTCATTGCTCTAACAACACTTTCATTTCAAATGTAAGGAACTTAGAAGTGGCAAGGAGAACATCAACTAAAAGAAGAACAAGCGAGAGGGACCGAAAATGATGTAGAACAAAGCAACTGGGATTTGTCATTCAGACAATGGAGGGTCCCCTTTCTCTTTATGTACATTCTTTTTCTTTTGTATCTATAAATGTATAATTTTTTCCATTATATGCATTCAAATAGTTAGTCTCATAGCTTGTGTGAGACATCTTTCATTTTTATTATCAATAAAGACTACAATTCTTTTGAAAAGATTGTGCACTTCTCTTATGTAATATTCATCTGTATACTGCAATGTAGTATTGTAATCTTTGGTTTTTATTTATGCACATGAATGTTACATAGCAGAATTAAAATGTACCCTCTTTTCATTTGTAAAACCTAACAGCTCTACCTATTTGAGCTAGTAGCTAAAGTAGGTAACATTTTTGGCGACATCTACTATATGTTTGCCTGCTAAACATCCTGACCAGTTGCCCGAAGCTTCTCCATTGGGCACTGAGTCACCTAAATGCTGAAACAACCTGAAAATAGTCCTCAACAATACTGTAACTCACTAAATCAGTGCATGACACCCTGGAAACTTATACTAACACCAAAACTTCAGGAGGAAAAACTATCTAACTATGTTGAATAGCACTTAGGGGAATTGAAAACTTTCATCAACAAACCTACCCTACACTAACAGCAAGACAAAACCACTTAAACAAAATCATTTACAAGATAACTAAAGTAGTTTCCCTTTCTTCTCAACATACAATGACTTACATGCTTGAGGACGGCTAAGAAAAGATGAGACATAGAAAAATGTTCAACAAGATGAAGTACCACCTCTTGAAAGAGGTAAACAAGTCCACTTACCTCATCAAACATATCATATGTATTGTTTTTCAAAAGAGGTAAGTGAGTTGAACATACTCTTGTCCACTTAAAAATGCATCCTCAATGCCATCTTCATCTAAAGCTTCATGTGTGGGTGCTTTAGTGGACTCCATCTGGGCTAAGTACCTAATTAGACAACCTCTTGTAAGGAGAAAGCTTGGGCTCTCCTTGTTGATCTCTTGTTCATTGACTGCCATCTTATAACCTTGTTGGTTGGAAAGGTCTATCCCCTGTGACTGACTTGGTGTAAAAATAGTAACCTCTTTTGTATGCTCACACTGCTCATGGTTAACCTCACCTAGAGGTGTTAGTTTAGCATCCAAATTGGTACAGAAAGTCTCTAAGTCATTCAAATACATGTCCTCTTCAATATCCTCTTTACTTCTTTGAATTGAAGGACTATTTTCAAGCATAGTGCAACTCTCATCAAGCTTTGATAAAACATAGAAATCATCCTCTTTGTGGAGCAATAACTCTCATTCAGGGACTTGTTCAACTTGATGGGAAATTTCATGCACATCGATATCTACATCTCCTTGAATAGTGATGCCTATACTTTCCTCTTCATGAATTAAGTTTTCAAACTTACCTTCATCAGCATACACCAACAACTCAACAAGACCTCCAACATCTTCTTGTTGTTTCAAAAATTCATCCTTGTCAACAAAACAAGGCAGCTCGTCAAATGAGAAGATCAACTCTTCCTTCTAGTCCCCACCCATTTTCCTTGCACTTTGCGACTCAAACTGATCACCCTCAACTTGCAAACTTTTTTATTCCTTATCATCCAACTTTGAACAAAATTATTCAATTATCTTTGTGCATACCTCTTCATAAAGCTCAACATTAGCTCTTTCATCCATAACATGTTCAAAGATATCAAAGCTCATATCCTAGAAGAAAGTATTAGGTTCAGTTTTATGTTCTTCTTCATGGTCCAAGGCTCCATTTTCTGATTGACTGCTTTCAACCAGCAACTCATTAGATTGCTTGATGTCTTCTTGTTGTTCAAAAATAGTTGTTGATGTGAGAAAACTCAAACTTTCCTAATCATTTTCAATGAAAGGAGGTAGTTCACCTATCAAAGCTATAGAAAGATCCTATTGATCAGTCTCTCCAACATTTCCATCATGTTGTCCTGGCTAAACCATTTAAGCAGTTTCATCATCTTTTACCAAACAAGGAAGTTGATTGGTTAGAACATTCAAGGATTCATCTGGAAAAATAATTTCTTGTTCAATCCTTTTTCGCTCTAACTTATATTGCTCCATATCTAAATGAACAAAATTTATATTTGTAGCCTCCTCCTCTGGTATGGTAGATGTTGGAACCTCACAAAGTATATCAAATGGCCCTTTCCAACTTGGAATCTTAAGGGTAGAAAGCTCATTGGTAGCCTCACTAAAGGGCTCAAAATGTTTCTCTTGTTTAAAACTAGGGGACTTGTACTTGGAAACCTCTTCATTCACAGGAAGATTCAACATTACTAGAGTATTTGACCTAAAACTAGGAATGGAAGGGGTTGCATGGATTTCATACCTTTTTTGGCATTGATATCTGAGTAAGCTCGATTACTTTGCACCTAAGAATACAAAAACTTCATTTGCTCCTCTTTAGTAGCTATCTCTCTTTCAAGACTTTCTTCAAACTGTATTCTTCTTGTCACCCACTCTTGATCATAAACAAAGGATTGATTGGCCAACTCTTGTTGTTGTGAGATATTCTTTTTCTTCTTCTTGATTTCAACCAACATCCAATATATGTGTGAGAACACCTTACTAACATCCATAATCTCCATATGTTCAAGCTTTTGGCTCAAAGCCCACAACATGCAGTCAATCTTTTGGATCAGATCCAATACATTCTGGTAAGGGTGCTCTTGAGGTTGATTATGTGAATAATCATGTTGGTTGGCATCAAAAACGTCTTCTTGGGGTTGATTTTGATCATATATTGGTTGATATTGAGATTGATCAGGGATGGGAGGGTGGAAAACACGATAGGACTACTAGTAATCTATTGTTGGTAAGTTGCTTGGACTAAAACCAACATTGAAATTGTTTGGATATGACTGATAATATGATGTAGGCACAACACTTTCGTGAAATAGTGAATCATAAGAAATATCCCCATGAAACCTAAACATGTTTACTCATTCAAATATTGGAAAATCAAAATAAAGCATATTTTCTTGTTGAAAAACTTGAAACATATCAGCACTTGAATTGTTGAAACTAGTAGATAATCTCTCTAGAGTCACTAGGTATGTATTTGAACACCTCAAAAGGAAAAAAGAAAATTTTTGCATGCACCAAATAGCAGTGAATTAACAAATAAAAGAACTGAAAGCTAGTTTGCTGTCCCACCGGGCATGCCAAAAATTGTTATCACCTAAATGTGCACCCTTTGTTGAACCTTGTTAAACCATTCAGTGAAACATTGGAAGACCTCTCAAAGTGTGAGCTTTGAAAACAAGAGGTCAACCTCCGAACACTTCGTTTTGGTACTCACCTACCTAAGCTATTCTACTAAACTTTCAAAGGAAAAGGGTAGAAGGAGATAACATAAATTGAAAAAAAACTACTCCTATGGTGAGGCACCTAAACATTACTTGGACTTGAAACTTAGATAACATACACTTGTTCACAATGACTAAAACAGACTTGCATAACTTATTTTTGTATGTCTTGCATAAGTATTTTATAAAGAGGTCCTAATGCTAGACTCTTGGGAGGAAGGAGACTTCACAGCTAAAAGCAACTTGCATTTTTTACACAGATTATAACCTGCAACAACACACTTTTCTGCAAAAAAAGGTGCTTAGTATGAGACAAAATTACAAGGAAATGAAATAATACTTCACAAGTAATTTGATCAATCAATAGATCACACAATAAAGCAAAGAATAAGAGGGAAAAACTTCAAATAACTGATATTCAAGGTCTTTACCTAATTTTATATCCAAAATTGAGTTACAAAGTATGCTCCAATCTGCCAAAGGATTGAAAAAGTCACTAAGTACAAAATGCATAATAATAACTGAGTACAATGAGTCAAAAAAGTAACTATATAAACATCTCCTAAGCAGTTGCACCAAAGAAGGAACTAAAAAATGATTGGGGTCGGATGCCCCCAAAAATCCTAAAATATAGCAACTAGAATCTCCTCAAAAAGGCTCCAATATGTGAAAGAAGTCAAGTTTGACCATGTCAAACATTTAAAACCCCCAAAATCACTCCAAGATGCTCCAAATAGCCTCAAAAAAGGGAAAAACAACTCCCTATATGCTTGGAATATGTTTTCCAATTGAATCTAACATCCCCTATATGCTTGTAAAAGCATCAAAGCCTAACTAGATTGGTTCAAGGCATTTACAAGGCACAACACCTTTTATTTTGCATTTAAATTAACAATTTGATTAAGTGTCTTATAAGAATAACACTTAAATCAAATGTTTTACAATTATGATTTATGCAAAACCTGAGTAATATTTTGACCTCACATAGGTCAAAGCAAATACAAGTCAAAAAGGCTCTCAAATATAGCTCATAAGGAAAAATGATTACAAGGAATAAGACTTACCCATGGGATACATTAGTATTGTTGCTCATATTTTAAAATAAAGGTGAAAAAACACCTTATACTATCGGCATAAATTAGGGTTTTGAAACCCTAAAAAAACATCAACCAAAACTTGTAAAATGCACTTCACTACACTTTGAGCTTTTCGGAGACTGGAAGCGATGCCAATAGAGGGTTTACCTAGAGATTTTCAATGGTGATTCCTAGAGATTACAAACGCATCCCTAACTTGTTTTTTACTGAACAGTGGCTTCTATGTGCTGGGTAAGCATTTATCTATTGTTTTCATTTCATTTTCTAAAGGAAAAATAGCTCAAGCTCGAGCATCTTACAAGAAAATGAATACATTTCACTTTTATTGCTTCTCTCTGCCATTTTCTATGCATATCTGGGAGATTACCATGCTTTCCTTTGAAAATTTCATGCATCTACGAACAAGAAAGATGATTTTGGCTGCAACCATACCTTCTATTGCAGGAATTTTACTTGTTTTTAGGATATCCAAAAGAAACCCACGCCTCTATTCATGATTTTCGGTAATAGGAAAAATGAAAACGAGAGCTTTCTTTTTCTGTTGTTTTCTCCTATATAGGCCGTGACCTTTACATTTTCCTTATACATTTTATGTTGCTTCCCTTTCCTGTAGCATATTCTGAAAATGTTGTCACTATCTTTTTTGTGCATAAACACTGCTACAGGTACTACAGTGGTTCCCATACTCTATTTTTGATAAGATATCACCATCCTGTAGCTCACTATTTTTGCATTATTTTTTAATTTTATTAGTTGCCTTAAGAAGACTGTATACTAATCACTTGACCTACAAATCCTTATGCATACTTAAAGCTTATTCAATTCAACTTATCTTCTCTTTCTGAATCTAATCTTTCATAACTATCATTTGGAGCTTCATATTGACCTTTCTTGACATATTTGCTGACATGATTGACTTGTAGCTCATGATAGCTTCTTATATCATAAAAGAAACTCATTGAATCCTTGTAGATAAGTCTTGTGACATGTTTCTATTGATAAGGAGTATCACTATTAATGTGAGATGACTCCCATTAATAATTATATCCATTCCTCATCAGTAACAACATGATTGATGAGACTCATCAACAAGAAACCAATTGTGATATAAAAATGCCATTATCCTTCTCTAATGAAAGTAGAGGGCAGCAAGCTAGGCTCAACCCTTGTGGGAGCCACATTTTACCCCACATGATGTAATCAGATAAATAAAACAATGACAAAGGTTTCACCTATACCTGTACAAGAAGAAAACATGTTAGAAAAAACCAAGCATATGATAGGTGTGTTTGATTATGCTCTCATGTTTTCCTCTACATTTATGGTATGCTTGGATATTTGAATGCACATGAGGATCATATTATATTCTTATAGATGTATGCACATATTTTGACTGGTGATCCTTCATTTCTCTAACAACAATTTCATTTCAGATGCAGGGAACCTAGGAGCAACAAGGAGAACATCAACTAAAAGCAGAACAAGCGAGAGGAACTGAAAATGATGCAGAACAAAGCAATTGGGATTCGTCATTCAAGAAATGACCGGTCCCCTTTCTCTTTATGTCCATTCTTCTTCTTTTGTATCTATAAATGTATATTTTTTTCCATTATATGCATTTAGATAGTTAGTCTCATGACTTGTGTGAGACATCTTTCATTTTTTATTATCAATAAAGACTACATTTCATTTTAAAGGATTGTGCACTTCTCCTCTTATGTAATATGCATTTGCATAATGCAATGTAGTATTGTAGTCTTTGGTTTTCATTTATGCACATGAATGTTACATAGAAAAATTAAAATGTACCCTCTTTTCATTTGTAAAACCTAACAACTCTACCTGTTTCAAGTAGTAGCTAAAATAGGTAACATTTTTGGCGACATCTGCTATATGTTTGTCTGCTAAACATCCTGACCAGTTGCCCAAAGCTTATCCATTGGGAATTGAGTCACCTAAATGCTTACACAACTTGAAAATGGTACTCAACAATACTGTAACTCACTAAATCAGTGCATGACACCCTGGAAACTTATACAAACACCAAAATTTCAGGAGGAAAAACTATCTAACTATGTTGAACAAAACTTAGGGGAATTGAAAACTTGCATCTAGAAATGTACCCTACACTGACAATAAGACAAAGCCACTTAAACAAAACCATTTATAGGATTACTAAAGTAGCTTCCCTTTCTTCTCAACATACAATGACCTACATGCTTGAGGACATCTAAGAAAAGATGAGACATAGAAAGAATCTTCAACAAGATGAAGTACCACCTCTTTAAAGAGGTAAACAAGTCCACTTATGTAATGCCCTGCCACGTAACCTTAAAGAATGTTGCAAACACAATGGAAGTGTAGTAATTTTTTTTTTTAAGTATAATATTAACATGTGATATGAACATCACTAACGCAACCATTCTCTAAGATACACGACAAGTTATTACATTAAAATCCCACTATACCAAAGTAAACTAACCATCACATTTAATTATTACTTATATATTTAAGATCATACATTCAATAACATTAAAATACATCACATGAGATATAAAGTACAATAATGATACATTATTACATTGCATTCAATATAACAATTACAATACTCATTTCCAAATGAGGTAGATCATACAAAAGTGTTACAATTATAAGTTACAAGAATTCTCCTCTAACACAATTGAGGAGTGATACATAAACAAGGTATCCAACTAATATAAATGAGTCATAAAAGGAAGTACAAATCCACTAGTACATGCAAGCTCTCCAATCAGGAAGTACCTGCCATCATGAACATGAACTGGGGACCCAATGGTGTAAGCTGCACATTCCACCCAACCAAGTGGTACCCGTAGGCCCACCCCCTGTGCTAGGAGATAGTAAAAAGGTTCCCTAGACAAAACTGACAACCACTAGACACAGGAAAACTCAAGACTAAACAATACAAGTACAAAACACAACATGAGGGTTACATTGCTTCCAGAATAAAGAATCAAGTACATCCACTTGTACAAAACAACTAACTGTTGTCATAGGAAGAGTGTCACACATAATTTTCTATGGGTTACCCTGGCGTAACCTTCCTAGGCTATCAGACCCCCATCCTGGATTACCCTAGCTGACTCTACCGGCCGCCGAACCCCCATACAAACTATGCTTCTCATCTCACTTCAAGCCTAAACAAGCGCATAAACCATGAGAGAGAGTCATTCATTACCTTTATTAATGTGAGAGTTCCCCATTAATTATTTTAAGTTATCACTTGATTAAACCCTAAGTGAGTAACCCTAGTTCCCCTCTGTGTGCCAGATCCCCACAAAGAGCCACTCTCATACTGACAACACTAAGGTCAAACCACAAACCATGGGTAGACAAGGTGCACAAAATTCGATAATAAATATTGACCATACTGCAAAGGACAACACATCTCATTCATAGTAACTGGGTGTTCAAACTGATCAACATCCCGTTCAAAGTGACCAGGTGTTCAAACTGGACTACATCCACGTGCACTACCCAAGGAAAATCTAAAGCTGAACCATCACATATAACAATTCCCTCATAAAGTAAATATATTTGGAAGACTTACTAACTCAGTTAACCCAAATTTCCTAAACAACGTGAATAGGAGAAAACATGACTTAAAAGCAATTTCAGGCAAATTAATAATCTAACATTAGGATTTCCTAAATCCAATTAAAACAGTAACACATTTCTTGAATTAAATCAACTTAATATATTTCTTTTACAAACAATAAGAAATTAGACACAATTATCTAGTTCAATTTCTCCTTAACATTAAAATAAAAGTCAACTTTTAAAATCATTTCACTTAAAAATGCATATATAAAATTTTTAAATAAATATAATTATATATATAAACAAATATAATATTTATTTATTTATTTTAAAGAAATCAATTTTCAATTTCCAATAAATACAAATTATATATATATATTTACAATATATATATAATATGTACATATTATATATATATACAATATATATAATATGTACATATATATGTACATATTATATATATATATGTACATATATATGTACATATTATATATATATGTACATACATACATATATATATACATATATGTACATATATGTAAATATATATATGTATATATATGTATATATTTACAATATATATATAATATATAATATTTATTATAAATAATATACATATCATATAATATATATATATAATATAATATATATTTTATATTATAAAAAAAAACATATTAAAAGGTCAAATCACAAGGGCGCATTATAGCGTAGGAATCCAAAATAGAGTATGGGGTTGCCTTGGCAGCTGCACCCCCATACGTGGGGGTTGCTGATGTGGGAGCAGCACTGGGCATTGCCTCCATAGTAGCGCCTCCCATAATGGGGGCGGTTGTGGGGGTAGCCCCCAGTCTCCCCCTTAAATAATTTTATTTATTTATTTATTTTGTTCTTTCAAAATTTGTCGTACGGCATCATTACAACAATCTAGGTTTTTTTTTTTAAATAAAATTTCTACAGAGAAATTTTTACATTCACAGTTGCATATATTTTATATAAATATGTATATGTAAATAATCTCTACTATATACATATAACTCAAAACAATTGCTTGAGAAGAACAAATTTTAAACAAAAGTTTTCTACAGGTAAATATTTTCAATTCCATAGAGGATTTCAATTTACACAATTTAATCAAGATTTCAATTCACACAATTTAATCAAAGGATCTCATTTTCAATGCAATTTCACATAATATTTTCTATAGGAAATATTTAGAAAAATTCTTACAGAGGTTTCCATTTCCTCTGATTAACTGGAGAATTTCATTTACAAATATACAGAGGTTTTTTATTGTTTAACAATAATTTCCTATGAGGCTCTCTGATTTTACTATGAAGTTTTCTACAAAAGCACAAAATCTTCACGGTAATCTTACACACAAAGGCTATCAACAAGTTTTCTACAGGAATGTTTTCAACAAATTTTTCTACAAAGAAACTTTCAATATATTTTTCTACAAAGAAACTTTCAATATATTTTTCTACAGAAGCTTTAATCAAATTTTCTTCTTCAGGCAATCTTTCCATTTAACAAATTTAACAAAGCTTCTACTATATTAAATTTTTGTACAGACAATATTTTCAAATCAACAAAATAAATAAATAAATAACAAAGGAACCTATTTTTCTGAAGCTTGAAGAATTGAAGGTTGGAGCAAAGCTTCGCCTTCAGAGTTCAATCTCCAAAGCCCTTTCAAAAATCTCCACTTCTAGAAAGATGCAAAATACTGAGCCAAAAATATTTCTGAGAACCTCTTCCAATTTTTAACAAAACAATTTCTTTGCCAATATCCCTCTTTCCATTCCTGTGAAGTAACTTCTTACTTCCCTTAATTATGGCAAATATTCTCTCCGAGAATAATTTCTCAACAATAATTTTCAATAAATTTTACTCACACACATGGCTATTCTAAAATATCTTTTAACTAACTTTTAGATATTTTTCCTTTTTGATAATTACAAAGAATTTGTGTTATTTTAATAATTTAAAATTCCACAATTTAATATTATCTTCTATATACAATTTAAAATTCAATAAAAAATAATTAAATTAAATACAAGGCTTCAAGCAATACTATTTAAAATTAATTAAATAACACTAAAATCATTAAAAGCATTAATTTAACATTAATTTTCATAAAATAAACCTTGCATAAATAAATAACAATTGACAAGGCAAACGTAGACATGACAACCAAACATACCGAACATGGACTGATGACACACTGTGACTAGGGTTGTGGTGTGACTAGGAAAACCTCGTTACTATCTCCCAATCAACAATACCATTGGGCAAATGGACACGCTCATACCTGTGAAGCCAGGTGGAGCCGATGTCCTGTACCTGCAATCCTGCAACCAAGATGAATGTCGTACATGTATACAAATCATAACAGTCACACTGTGAAGAGAAATCGCGGAATTACAGAGCACTCGCAAGCGAGTGATGTAATCTCGTCCTCTTCACCAATACAGTCACATCAAGATTGAAAAAATAAAACATCAATAATCAACATATGAGCATATTCAATATTAACTCACATAACAACTATGCTAATCAAAAGCATAACATAAAACAATAAGCATCCACATAGTGCATCATCTCATCATAAAATAAATCCATCATCGCTCCACTGTCAGCGATCAAATATAACAACATAGTAACAAGATCTATAAAAGTAAAAAAAACATACTATCAGGAAACATAAGCAAAACAGAGGGGTACTACAACTTACCTCATCAAACAGATCATATGTATTGTTGTTCAAAAGAGGATAAGTGAGTTGAACATACTCTCGTCCAGCTGCAAATGCATCCTCGATACCATCTTCAGCTAAAGCTTCATGTGTGGGTGCTTTAATGGACTCCATTTGGGCTAAGTACCTAATTGGAAAACCTCTTGTAAGGACAAAGCTTGGGCTCTCCTTGTTGATCTCTTGTTCATGGACTATCATCTTATCACCTTGCTAGCTGGAAAGGTCTATCCCCTCTTATTGACTTGGTGTAAAAATAGTAACCTCTAATGTATGCTCACGCTACTCATGGTTAACCTCACCTAGAGTTCTTGTTTTAGCATCCAAGTCAATACAAAAAGTCTCTAAGTCATTCTAACACATGTCCTCTTCAATATCCTCTTTACTTCTTTGAATTGAAGGACTATTTTCAGGCCTAGTGCAGTTCTCATCAAGCTTTGATAAAACATAGAAATCATCCTCTTTGTGGAGCAATAACTCTGATTCAAGGACTTGTTCAACTTGATGGGAAATTTCATGAACATCGATATCTACATCTCCCTGAAGAGTGTTTCCTATACTTTTCTCTTCATGAGTTATGTTTTCAAACTTACCTTTGTCATCATACACCAACAACTCAACAAGACCTCCAACATCTTCTTGTTGTTTCAAAACTTCATCCTTGTCAAAAAAACAATTCAACTCATGAAATTATGAACCATGATCCTAATACCTGCAAAACACAACAAACAAACACATTAAAACATTGAAATGCAAGTTAGAAACATGATTCCTCAAGAAATCCATTTATCTATGCTCTAAATAGGAAAATGAAAGCAATACAATGAGAAATCAACAAAAGAGATTAAATCCTATGAAAGCAATGTAAATTCTTGATCTCTTGAGGGAGTTGGTGCAAATAGGTGTGTGGAGATTTTCCCTTTCCCAACTCCTTGAATGTAAATGTTGATTGAAGATGATTGATCCACTTGATGAAGACTTTGAATGTATGCTCCAAGCTAAAATCTGCAAAAAACCTAGCTATGATTCAATGAGATGAATGAGAATTGCTAAGTATTTTAGCATGGTAACTTTGCTTGAGATGTGGATGATGAAATAAGGATATAAGCTCTTTATTTATAGATTGATAAGTTGAAGAGATGTCCAAATTTGATCAATGTGGGACAAAGATTCAACCAATGATATGATGCCACTTGTCAACATGTGAGAGGATGAAGGTTGAGCAAGTTTTGATCCATGTGCAAGTTTGAAATTTGAATTTGATGAGATGACATGTTTAGGGGGGATGAAAAATGAGTTAAATGCCAAGTGGGAGACATGTAAGAGACAATGTAAGAGCTTTAAATGCTTTGTTGGATGGACAAGTCCTTTTGGGGGGAGATTTCAAATTTGAGGAATATTCCCACTTAGATGCCTTTTTTGAATGAAAATAGGAATTATTAAATCAAATAAATGATTTAATTGTGCAAGTTGCAAAATCTAGAGGATTTGAATGATTAGGATTAAATTAATCAGGATTTGATTAATTTAAGGGGATATTTAGCTAATTTGACAATTTGATTTAGATTTTTGGATTAATTTAAATCAAAAAGAGAGGAATATGATAAGAGGCTAATTAAATAAATATTTTGATTTATTTAATTAAAAGGGATGGTGTTAGATTAAATCAAATAAGGTTTTAATTTATTTAATTTAACAGATAGACTTTAGAGATTTAATCAAATAAATTGATTATTTAATTAAATAGGGATAATTAGATCAGATGAATTGATTTAATTAACAAGGGAAAGTGACTTAATTAGACAAAATAATTTATTTAATTAAGAGACGAATATTGATGAATTTAATCAGATAAGGGAATTTGATTAAACAGTTAGACCGAGGGATGATTTAGGAAGAAATGATGTTAGTAGATCAGAGTGTGATATCAATCTGTATATTTTTGATGTCTACAGAAATGAGAAGATCAACTCTTCCTTCTGGTCCCCACCCATTTTCCTTGCACCTTGCTGCTCAAATTGATCACACACAACTTGCAAAATTTTTGATTCCTTATAAGGGTGATCCCACAACGCTGGTGATAGGATAGGTTTGGATGGGACACTCACTGTCCCATGCTCTGAGTCCTCATCCTTAAGAACTCCTAGGTGACTCTTTCACTTTGTCTTTTGGGTCCTATCTCAGGTATAGATACCCCTGGTCCTACTGGCCAACCCCACTATCAACTCTCTTCTTTCTACCAAGCCAATCTTGTTGCCTTGCCACTATCTCACCCTTGACCCTTATTCCTCCCTAAAGGCCAAACTCTCTCAACTTCCATTTGATTTCTTACAGGGGTGTGAAAATGTTGTAAAAGCTTCAAGATAACCTATTTAGAGTGCTTATGCAGTCACAAGTCTCCAATTCCCCATCGCTTCCACCAAACCCTTTCCTAGTATTAGAAAAGGCTACAAGCCTAGAGCCCCAATTAGGCCTCTTAACTGAGAAAAATGAAATTTTCCCCTAAACCCTCCAAACGACCAGGGTTCTTCATTTGGGGTTTTTGTTTCCCATACCCACACCTTAAAGATTCTTGGGGTTTTGAGCATATACCGGCCGTACACTGCCCATTCACAAAATTGGCCCAAAACTAGGGTTTATAGGCTTTTCCAGATTGATTTCAAACTGTCAAAGTTTTCTCACACCAAATGGATTGGTGGAGCCTCCTCCTAATCACCAGGCCTTGCCAAGACCCCCAACTAAATTCTCCAAAAATATTTTCTCCAAAATCTGAGCACCCCTACAAGTTGTGTGACTTTTACTCTTGGTCTTTCTAGCCGGACCCTGCCTGGCTCGCCTAGGGCAAGACATTGCCAGCAACTCCTACACTCAAACAAAACCTACCAACTAACATATGTACAAACATGGTGCCTAGGCACTGCTCCCAAAGGGCCATACAGTTTGTACGGTGGGAAAGTGCTCTAGCACCCCATTTCCTAAACACAGTCTAGTTCAGACCAAAAATTGAGCAAATTTAAACTATTTACAACAAATGCTTGCAAATTAAATAAAGAAGCTATCAAATCTTACATAGTGCTTGTAAACAACCAACACTACATTCTACAATCCAAACAGTAGCAAAACTAATCCATTAAAAGTCTATCAAGATGCAATAATTCAGAAATTTAACTCAAAACGTTGTTTCCTACAATCACACAAGATTTCACCCAAATACTAAAGCTTCCAACCCTGCTCCAAAGTTGAGATACCCCTTAAATAGGCCCTAGAAATAGTTAAGTTTCTTTGGTCGAACCTACGGAAGACCTAATGGCTAAGGTTATAAAACTCACTGTGTTTTTCAACCTTGGTCCATTTTTGAAAACAAAACAAGCTGAGCTTCAAAACTTATTCAACTTTCCACCACTTCTTTCCTAGAGAGAAAAACACCTCTAACACACACAAGATGGTCAACATGACCTCAAGATAACACAACAAAATTTGAACTTCTTTCTAGACTCCTAAAAAGCCTAGTGTTTCTCAGGTGCTCCTGCACCATTCTCCCCCTCTCAACCCAAACACTAAGGAATGGAAGGAGAGATCAAGGACAGGTCAATGCCCTGCTTTTTGAATTCAACTTCATCCACCCAAGTAGCCTCAGATTCATGCTTTGTCTTCCACTTGATGAGGTGTTCCATGTACACCTTGTGTGTTGTGGCCTTCTTCACCCTTGACTCCAAGATCTTCTCTGCCTGGGGCTTGTCCTGAGTAGGTAAGGACATGTTGCTGATGTCCTTGAAGATCTCCTTATTGTCCTGATCTAAATCTTTGACTGTCCCCTTATACTTGATTAAATCAGCAACATTGAATACTGGTGAGATTCCTAGATCGGTAGGTAACTCCGCCTTGTATGCATTCTGACCATACTTGGCCAATATCTTGCATGGAACCACTCTCTTCATCTGCAACTTGGTTGAAATTCCCTTCTGCAACCTTGACTTGTTAAGGTGGACCTTAACATAGTCCCCTACTTGAAATTGCACATCTTTCCTAGACATATCTGCCTTCTCCTTCAATTTTTGTGTAGCCTAAGTGACTGTCCTCTTGACCTGCTCCTGAATCTCCTTCATGGTCTTACTGAAATCTTCTGCATGTCCACTCCTATTCTCCATAGATCCAAGATCTCTGAGCTCACATATGCCTCTTGGGTGCATCCCATACACAACCTCAAATGGACTCTTCCCTGTGGTCTGGTTGACACTGTCATTATAACCATACTCAGCTTGGGAGATAACCATATCCCATGTCTATCCATATTCTTTAGTTAGGCACCTTAAAATATTACCAAGCACCCTGTTAACCACCTCTGTTTGACCATTGGTTTGAGGATGGTAAGCTGATCCAAATGACAGATTTATACCCAATCTACTCCATAGAGTCTTCCAAAAGTGACTCATGAACTTCACATCCCTGTCTGAGACAATGCTCAAAGGTAGTCCATGGATCCTTACTACCTCCTTGAAGAAAATATGAGCTATGTAACTAGCATCATGAGTAGTTTTGCAAGGAATAAAATGACTCATCTTGCTAAATCTGTCCACTACAACATAAACACTGTCAAAACCAGTCTTGGTCTTAGGAAGGCCTACCACAAAATCCATGCTCACACACTCCCATGGTCAGTTAGGAATGGGCAGGGGTTGATATAAACCAGCATTTCTAGCTCCTCCCTTAGCTTTCATACACACAATACATTGTTCCACATACCTTCTAACATCTCTTGCCAACTTAGGCCAATAATAGAATCTTTGCACTAGCTCTAAAGTCTTATTTATGCCAAAATTCCCACTAAGACTACCATTATGCTTTTCTTGAATCAGATTTTCCCTCATTAACCCTCTTGGAACACATAAATGATTTCCCTTAAACAATAACCCACTTTTCAATGTATACTCAGAGTATTGGCTATGGAAATGGTTCTCAAAGTTAGAACATACCTTATAGACCTCTGAAAAGTCTTCATCTTCTCCATATAGATCCTTGAAACTCTCTATGCCAATGCTCATGATCTATATCTCTTGGACTGTCAACAATCTCCTGCTCAATGCATCTGCCACTTTGTTTAGTTGTCCCTTCTTATGCTTGATGGTCAAGGTAAAAGCTTGGATGTATTCCATCCATTTCAAATGCCTATTACTCAACTTTTCTTGGGTGTTGATAAAACTGAGTGCTTGATTATCAGTAAAGACTACAAACTCCTTGTGTAGAAGATAATGCCTCCATTTTCTAAGCGACTGAACCAAAGCATAAAGTTCCAAGTCATAGGTTGAATATTTCTTCTTTGCTTCATTGAGCTTCTCACTAAAGAAGGCTATAGGCCTACCCTCTTGATTTAGCACTCCTCCTACTGCCACTCCACTAGCATCACATTCAATAGTGAACAACTTGTCAAAACTAGGTAATAAGAGAATAGGTTGAGTTGCCACCTCTTGTTTCAGTTTCTCAAACCCTTTCTTAGCCTCTTGAGTCCACACAAACTTAGTTTTCAAACCACCCTTGATTGTATCTAGAACTAGTGCACATATTCCACTAAATTTTCTTATGAATTTTCTATAGAATTGAGCTAATCCATGAAAACTTCTTACCTCTGTCCCTTTGGTTGGTGTAGGCCAGTTTAGGATAGCTTCTACCTTGCTTGGATCCATCTTTAATGAGCCTTTGGACACTAAAAAAACCAAATAGACAAGCTCTTGCTTAAAGAACTCACACTTCTCTAGATTGATTGCCAACTTCTCTTCTTGCAACCTTCTAAAAACTTGCTCTACATGTTTCAGATGCTCTTCTGTTGTCTTGTTGTATATGAGGATGTCATCAAGATACACTACCACAAATATCCCTATAAAATCTTTGAGCACTTCATTCATGAGCCTCATGAATGTGCTAGGGGCATTAGAGAGGCCAAATGGCATAACTCTCCACTCATATAACCCATCATTTGTCTTAAAAGTTGTCTTCCACTCATCACCATCCTTAATTCTGATCTGATGGTATCCACTTTTGAGATCCAACTTAGTGAAGTACTAAGCTCCTCCAAGACAATCCATTAAATCTTCAATTCTAGGAATAGGAAACCTATACCTAATGGTGATTCTATTTATTGCTCTAGAATTAGTACATAACCTCCACTTACCTCCTTTCTTGGATGTTAAAACCACTGGTACTGCACATGGGCTGATGCTCTTTTGAATCAAGCCTTGATCCAATAACTCTTGCACTTGTCTAGCTACCTCTAGATTCTGATCCAGTGTAAGTTTGTATGATGCTTTGTTAGGTAATGAAGCTCCAGGTATGAAGTCAATTTGATGACTTATGGCTCTCTTTGGTGGTAGAGTTCCTGGTGTACCATCACTAACTATACTCTTGTACCTTTCTAGTAACTTCTGGACTACTTCCGATAGGACTATCTTTTCAGCCTTATCTTCCTCTTTAGGTTGTAAGACAACCACATATCCTTCACTTCCTTGATGTATGTTGTTAAGGAACTCTTTACCACTGCTCAACATGATGTTTGGTGTCTTTGACTGTCCTTCATCTCCTTCTGACAGTGACTGCAACTTAAAAGTCTTTCCATCCTTCTTGAATGAGATAGTGTTCTCTTTTCCATCATATATGACACTCTTGTCATACTACCATGGTCTTCCCAATAGTAGATGGCATGCATCCATGGGTAACACATCACAAACTAACTTGTCCTTGTACCCTCCAATGGAAAACTCCATCGTTACTTGCTCATTTACTAAAACACTCTGCCCTTTGTTGAGCCATGTGACCTTATAAGGGTTAGTATGGGGTACCTTCTCCAATTTTAGTTTCATTACTGCCTCCTCTGAGATTGTATTGTCTGTTGAACCTGAATCCACTATGACTTTGCATACTTTACCAAGTATTTTTCACCTTACTCTAAATAGAGCTCTCCTTTGTTTAGGTTCCTACTTGACTGGTTGTCTGATCAGAACTCTGTTAAACATCAGATTCTCTCCTACCTCAAATTCTATATGACTGACCTCAAATTCCTTAGGACTCATGGTGTCCTCTTGTGTATAAGCCACTCTCTTTACATTGCTTGATGAAGATGCTTTCTCCGGGCATCTATAAGCAGGATGGCCTATTTGATTAAAATGATAACACTTCATGTTTGCAAAATAAGAATTGCTCCTACCTGCTCCTCTTCCTCTGTTTGAACCTCCTTGAGGTCCTCTACCCCTGTTGTATCCTCCTCTTGTAGATGTTTCACCTCCATGCTTTGTGATTTTTGACTCTCCTTGGTTTCTTTGGTCATTGCCTCTACCTTGGTAGCCACCTCACTGTCCTCTTTGATCTCTTTGATCTCTGCCTTTTCCTCTGCCCTTAGAAGTCTGATCTTGTTTCCTCTTGTTTCTTTCCTTAATCTTTATGGCCAACTGATAGCATTGGTGTACTATCTTGGGACTTAGAAGAGCCATCTCTTCTTGGATATTCCACTTCAAACCATTAAGGTACCTAGCCACCTTGACACTCTCATCCTCTATCACATTAGACCTCATGCAAAGTTTTTGAAACTCCTCAGTGTAAGTGTTTACATCTTGGTCTCTTTTCCTTAAGCTTTGCCTCTTCTTATGTAATTGAATCTCATAGTCATCAAGCATGTATGCCTCTTTCACTTTGGCAACCATTCCTTTCCAAGTTGAAATAGGCTACTTACCTTCTTTCTCCCTCTCTGTCTGAATGAACTTCCACCATGTCAAGGAAAATCTTCTTAGTCTTGACTTGGCCACCTTTACCTTCTATGCTTCAGTGACTCCATCACACTAAAAATGGTTTTCCATTCCCTCTATCCAGTCCATGACTAGATCAGCTTCCATTTTCCCACTAAATAGTGGTATGCCTTCAAGTGCTTTTCCACTCAAAGCCTTCAATGTCTTCAAGAAAGGCTCCTCTATCAAAATAGGTTCAGGTTCAGGGGTCTTGTCTTCCTCTGCAACCTCTTCTTCCTTAGGGATCCTTCCTTCAAATTGTGCACTCCTCATTGCTTGTTCAAGTTGGGCTATTCTTTCCCTCAATTTGTTTATTGTCTTCCTCCTACTCTTCAACCATCTTGGCTAGTTCTGCATTTGTCACCACGATGGAAGAATCACTAGACTCAACCTCAGACATACAAGATTCTTTCCCAAATCTTTAACTTGCTCTAATACCAATCTGATAGGATAGGGTTGGATGGTACACTCACTGTCCCATGCTCTGAGTCCTCATCCTTAAGAACTCCTAAGTGACTCTTTCACCTTGTCTTTTGGATCCTATCTCAAGTATAGATACCCCTGGTCCTACTGGCCAACCCCACTGTCAACTCTCTTCTTTCTACCAAGCCAATCTTGGTGCCTTGCCACTATCTTACCCTTGACCCTTATTCCTCCCTAAAGGCCAAACTCTCTCAACTTCCATTTGAGTTCTTGCAGGGGTGTGAAAATGTTGTAAAAGCTTCAAGATAACCTATTTAGAGTGCTTATGCAGTCACACGTCTCCAATTCCCCATCACTTCTACCAAACCTTTTCCTAGGGTTAGAAAAGGCTACAAGCCTAGAGCCCCAATTAGGCCTCTTAACTGAGAAAAATGAAATTTTCCCCTAAACCCTCCAAACGACCAGGGTTATTCATTTAGGGTTTGTGTTTCCCATACCCACACCTTAAAGATTTTTGGAGTTTTGAGCATGTACCGGCCGTACACTGCCCATTCACACAATTGGCCCAAAACTAGGGTTTGTAGGCTTTTCCAGACTAATTTCAGACTGTCAGAGTTTTCTCACACCAAATGGATTAGTGGAGCCTCCTCCTGATCACCAGGCCTTGCCAAGACCCCCAACTAAATTCTCCAAAAATATTGTCTCCAAAATCTGAGCACCCCTACAAGTTGTGTGACTTTTACTCCTGGTCTTTCCTACCTGGACCCTGCTTGGCTCACCTAGGAAAAGACATTGCCAGCAACTCCTACACTCAAACAAAACCTACCAACTAACATATGTTCAACCATGGTGTCTAGGCACTGCTCCCAAAGGGCCGTACAGTTTGTACAGTGGGAAAGTGCTCTAGCACCCCATTTCCTAAACACAATCTGGTTCAGACCAGAAATTGAGCAAAGTTAAACTATTTACAACAACTGCTTGCAAATTAAACAAAGAATCTATCAAATCTTACATAGTTCTTGTAAAAAACCAACACTACATTCTACAATCCAAATAGTAGCAAAACTAATCCATTAAAAGTCTATCAAGATGCAATAATTCAGAAATTTAGCTCAGAACGATGTTTCCTACAATCACACAAGATTTCACCAAAATATTAAAGCTTCCAACCCTACTCCAGGGTCGAGATACCCCTTAAATAGGCCCTAGAAACAGTTAAGTTTCTTTGGTCGAACCTAAGGAAGACCTAATGGCTAAGGTTATAAAACTCAGTGTGTTTTTCAACCTTGGTCCATTTTTGAAAACAAAACAAGCTGAGCTTCAAAACTTATTCAACTTTCCACCACTTCTTTCCTAGAGAGAAAAACACCTCTAACACACACAAGATGGTCAACATGACCTCAAGATAACACAACAAAATTTTAACTTCTTTCTAGACTCCTAAAAAGCCTAGTGTTTCTCAGGTGCTCCTGCACCAGCTGGTTTACAATTTCTGGGAGATTTTGATTTTTGCTGAAATCACATATTTTTAGAAAATATAATGATTTAAGCCTTTAAAAGTTTCATTTAAAGCATTCTAATTGAAGAGGGTTTGATCAAACTACCTTAGATTGAACCCCCTGGATGGAACCCCGCTAGTTTTAAACCATACCTATAATGGAGTCTTCTTTACACGTATCAAAATGCTGATAAAAAATAACTTTTGATTTACCTTTTGGGGGATCAAATGAATTCATTTAAAATTTATTTTTTGTAAGTATGTAGTCCTTATTATAAGTTTCCCAAAAAGTAAAATTTTAAATAAATTTAATTTTATTATTATATTTATTTTTATTTCTTGTGAATGTAGGTTTTTCACCAAAAATCAAACTCTTTGTTCTGCACATGTGGAAAAATAGAATATTGTCAAAAAAATTTGAAAAATATGAGTGCACTAGATATTGAATTCCTTGATCTAACCAAAAAAAAAAATTGAATTTCAATACATACAAAAAAAGTTACACATTATATGGTTGCTATGTTTGAATTGTAATTGGTTTGACTTCAAAACTTGATTAAGGAAAAAATATTTAATAAAAAAATATCTAACCAAGTGGAAGCACTAGATATCAGAGTTACAAATCTAAATTTGAAAGAATTAGAATTTTATCCTTCATGGAAAAAAATTTATGCATTATACGGTGAGCGTCACTTTTTTAATATGTTGTTTTATGAAAAAAACTAGTTTTCGAGGGAGATGGAAAAAGAAGTGCAATCTGATTTCAAAAATTTTGAAAAAAATATATTTAGAATCTACAGAAAAAATTTCACGAAACTCTAGTTTGCATCATCTTCAAATTCCTCACGGTTTAGCCGCTATAGGTTCCCGATAATGAAGATTTAGTTAAAAAAATTATTTCAGTGTCCAGTTTGGCCAAAATTGTAAACCACTATTGTGGGATCACCCTAAATCATCCAACTTTGAACAAAATTGTTCAATTATCTCTATGCATACCTCTTCATAAAGCTCAACATTAGCTTTTTCATCCATAACATATTCAAACATATCAAAGCTCATATCCTAGAAGAAGGTGTCAAATTTAGTTTTATGTCCTTCTTCATGGTCCAAGGCTCCATTGTCTGATTGACTATTTTCAACCAACAACTCATCATATTTCCTGATCTCTTCTTGTTGTTCAAAAAAAATCATTGATGTGAGAAAACTCACACTTTCCTCATCATTTTCAATGAAAGGAGATAGTTCACCTATCAAAGTTGTAGAAAGCTCATGTTGATCAGTCTCTCCAACCTGTCCATCATGTTGTCTTGGCTAAACCATTAAAGTAGTTTCATCATCTTTTACCAACCAAGGAAGTTGATTGGTTAGAACATTCAAGGATTCATCTGGAAAATTGTTTTCTTCTTCAATCCTTTTTTGTTGTAACCTATATTGCTCCATAGCTAAATGAATTAAATTTATATTTGTAGCCTCCTCCTCCTCTGGTATGCTAGAACCTCACAGGGTAGAGAAAATGGCCCTTTCCAACTTGGAATCTTAAGGGTGGAAGGCTCATTCGTAGGCTCGCTAAAGGGCTCAAAAGGTTTCTCTTTTTTAAAACTGAGGGACTTGTACTTGGAAACCTCTTCATTCATAGGATGATTCAACATTACAAGAAGAGTTGAGCTAAAACTAGGAATGGAAGGGGTTGCATGGATTTCATTCCTTTGTTGGCATTGATAATCTGAGTGAGCTCAATTACTTTGAACCTGACCAAACAAAAACTTCATTTTCTCCTCCTTAGTAGCTATCTCTCTTTCAAGACTTTCTTCAAATTGTATTCTTCTTGTCACCCATTCTTGATCATAAACAAAGGATTGATCAGCCAACTCTTGTTGTTGCGAGATAGTATTTTTCTACTTCTTGATGTCAACCAACATCCAATATATGTGTGAGAATACCTTACTAACATCCTTAATCTCCATATGTTCAAGCTTTTGGCTCAAAGCCCACAACACACGATCAAGCTTTTGGATCAAATCCAATACATTCTAGTAAGGGTGATCTTGAGGCTAATTATGTAAATAATCATGCTAGTTGGCATCAAAAACCTCTTCTTCGGGTTTATTTTGATCATATATTGGTTGATATTGAGATTGAGTAGAGATGGGGAGGTGGAAAACATGATAGGACTATTGGTAATCTATTGTTGGTAAGTTGCTTGGACTAAAACCAACATTGAAATTGTTTGGATATGACTGATAAGATGATGTAGGCACAACATTTTCATGAAATGGTGAATGGTAAGACATATCCCCATTAAACCTATAGATGTTTACTCATTCAAATATTTGAAAATCAAAATAAAGCATATTTTCTTATTGAAAAACTTGAAACATATCAGCACTTGAATTGCTGAAACCAGTAGATAATCTCTCCAGAGTTGCTAGGTATGTATTTGAACACCTCAAAAGGAAAGAAAAACTGCTTCACACACCAAACAATAGTGAATTAATAGATAAAAGAACTGAAAGCCAGTTTGTTGTCCCGCTGGGCGTGCCAAAAAATTTATAACCTGAATGTGCACCCTTTGTTGAACCCTATTCAACCATTCAGTGAAATATTAGAAGACCTCTTAAAGTGTGGGATTTGACAAACAGAGGTCAACCTCCGGAGAAGGTCAACTTCCTTTTGGTACTCACCTGCCTAATCTATTCTACTAAACTTGCAAAGGAAAAAGATAGAAGGAGATAACATAAATTGAAAAAAACTACTCCTATGGTGATGCACCTAAACATTACTTGGACTTGAAACTCATATTACATACACTTATTCACAATGATTGAAATAGACTTGCATAACTTATTTTTGTATGTCTTGCATAAGTATTTTATAAAGAGGTCTTAATGCTAGACTCTTAGGAGGAAGGAGACTTCATAGCTAAAAGCAACTTGCATTTTTGACACAGATTATAACCTGCAACAACACACTTTTCTGCAAAAAAAGGTGCTTAGTATGAGACAAAATTACAAGGAAATGAAATAATACTTCACAATTAAGTTGATCAATCAATAGAGCACACAATAAAGCAAAGAATAAGATGGAAAAACTTCAAGTCATTGATATTCAAGGTCTTTACTGAACTTCATATCCAAAATTGAGTTACAAAGTATGCTCCAATCTGCCAGAGGACTAAAAAAGTCACTAAGTACAAAATTCATAATAAGAACTGAGTACAATGAGTCAACAAATTAACTATATAATCATCTCCCAAGTAGTTACACCAAAGAAGGAACTGAAAACTGATTGGGGTCAAATGCCCCCAAAAAGCCTAAATTATAGTGACTAGATTCTCCTCAAAAAGGCTCCAATATGTGAAAGAAGTCAAGTTTGACCATGTCAAACATTTAAAACCCCCAAAATCACTCCAAGATGCTCCAAATAGCCTCAAAAAAGGAAAAAAAAACTCCCTATATGCTTGGCATATGTTTTCCAACTGAATCTAACATCCATTATATGCTTGCAAAAACATCAAAGCCTAACTAGATTGGTTCAAGGCATTTACAAGGCACAACACCTTTTATTTTGAATTTAAATTAACAATTTGATTAAGTGTTTTATAAGAATAACACTTAAATCAAATGTTTTACAATTATGATTTATTTATGCAAAACATGAGTAATATTTTGACCTCACATAGGTCAAAGAAAATACAAGTCAAAAAGGCTCTCAAATATAGCACACAAGGCAAAATGATTACAAGGCATAAGACTTGCCCATGAGATACATTAGTATTGTTGCTCATATTTTAAAATAAAGGTGAAAAAAAACCTTATGTTGTCAGCATAAATTAGGGTTTTGAAACCCTAAAACAAAACAACCAAAACTTGTAAAATGCACTTCACTACACTTCGAGCTTTCTGGGGACTGGAAGCGCCACCAACAAAGGGTTTACTTGGAGATTTTCAATGGTGATACCTGGATATTACAGAGGCATCCCTAACTCATTTTTTCTAAATAGTGGCTTTTATGTGCTGGGTAAGTATTTATCTATTGTTTTCATTTCATTTTCTAAAGGAAAAGCAACTCGAGCTCAAGTATCTTATAGGAAAATGAATACATTTCACTTTTATTGGTTCCCTCTGCCATTTTCCATGCATATATGGGAGATTACCATGCTTTCCTTTGAAGATTTCATGCATCTATGAACAAGAAAGATGATTTTGGCCATGGCCATACCTTCTATTGCAGGAATTTAACTTGTTTCTGGGATAGCTGAAAGAAACGTGCGCCTCTATTCATGATTTTTTGTAATAGCAAAAATGAAAATGAGAGCTTTCTTTTTCTGTTGTTTTCTCCTGTACAGATCATGGCCTTTTCATTTTCCTATAGCATATTCTAAAAATGTACTCACCATTGTTTTTTGTGCGTAAACACTACTACAGGTACTATGAGGGTTCCCATACTCTATTTTTGATAAGATATCACCATCCTATAGCTCATTGTTTTTGCATTATTCTTTAATTGCATTAGCTGCCCCAAGAAGACTGTATATTAATCACTTGACCTGCAAAGCCTTATGCATACTTAAAGCTTATTCAATTCAACTTATCTTCCCTTTCTAAATCTAATCTTTCATAACTATCATTTGGAGCTTCATATTGACCTTTCTTGACATCTTTGTTGACATGATTGACTTGTAGCTCATGATAGCTTCTTGTAGCACAAAAGAAACTCATTGAATCCTTGTAGATAAGTCTTGTGACATGTTTCTATTGATAAGAAGAATCACTATTAATGTGAGATGACTCCCATTAATAATGATATCCATTCCTCATCAGTAACACCATGATTGACCAAACTCATCAACAAGAAACCAATGGTGATATAAAAATGCCATTATCCTTCTCTAATGAAAGTAGAAGGAAGCATTTTGGCCTCAACCCTTGTGGGAACCACATTTTACCCCACATGTTGTAATCAAATAAATAAAATAGTGACAAGGATTTCACCTATACCTACACAAGAAGCAAACATGTTAGATAAAACCAAGCATATGACAGATGTGTTTGATTATGCTCTCATGTTTTCCTAGACATTTATGGTATGCTTGGATATTTTAATGCACATGAGGGTCATATTATATGCTTATAGATGTATGCACATATTTTGACTGGTGATCCTTCATTGCTCTAACAACACTTTCATTTCAGATACAGGGAACCTAGGAGCAGCAAGGAGAACATCAACTAAAAGAAAAACAAGTGAGAGGGACCAAAAATGATGCAGAAAAAAGCAACTGGGATTCATCATTCAGGAAATGATGGGTCCCCTTTCTCTTTATGTACATTCTTTTTATTTTGTATCTATAAATGTATATTTTTTTCCATTATGCATTCAGATAGTTAGTCTCATGACTTGTGTGAGACATCTTTCATTTTTGTTATCAATAAAGACTACATTTCTTTTGAAAATATTGTGCACCTCTCTTATGTAATATGCATGTGCATAATGTAATGTAGTATTGTAGTCTTTGGTTTTTATTTATGCACATGAATGTTACATAGCAGAATTAGATGTACCCTCTTTTCATTTGTAAAACCTAACAACTCTACCTATTTGAGCTAGTAGCTAGAATAGGTAGCAGTCCTCATGAAGAATAAACTTCGTTGGAACTTGACTATTCTCTATCTCTACAACTTCACCTTCTTATTTTATGAAAATACTATTTATTACACTCATTTCCATATCCATAACTTCATTAAATTCTTTTGCAAGTAACATAACATCAAACTCATTTTCACAAATATCACAAAAATAACCTTTTACCTGTGTTTTTTCTTCCTTCTCTACTATTGTCCCAAATTTTTCTTCTCAACTATCTACTACAATCTTGTTACTATCTTCTGCTACCTCCTCTATTTCACTCAAATGTGTTATTTTCTTCAACATATTTATGTCTTTCCAAAGATAAATTGTTGTCCCAACTTCACAGTCACTTGCTTCAACATATTCCTTTATCTTTTCTTCACACAAATCAACATCAATATCTTTAAACAATACGTCTTTCTTAGTGTAGTGCCTCTCATGTTGCCTTCATTAGACTAATACTCATTATGTTAGGATATACACTATGATACCTTGTTGATACTATTTTTACTGTTTTGGATTGGTTTTGGATGACAGTTGATCATACTTTGATGTTCATGATACTATTGATTTATGCATATGTTATGATGGTTATATGGATTTATTTGTGTGTTCAGATTAATTTAGCTATGAGTATCATGTGGTTATATGATTATTTTTACTGTGCATTTAATTCGTTATTGATCTATGTTGTTTATGATGTAATTGTTGTTATTTGTTGATGTAGATTATCGTTTGAAGTGTCTTGGTGGGAGGGACAGTGTAGCATTACTCGTTCCTGAGTACCCTGCTATGCTACAATTTCCTTTCACAGTTTGTTTGATGTAGATTGCAAGTACTAGGCATCGACTCCACCTGAATTGTCAGGTTTGAGTGTGCCTTAAAACCCAATGGAAATGTTGTTAAAAATGGAGATGACAAAAGGTCCCCTACCCTTGCCATCATTCTCGACGAGGATGAGTACTCGTTTAGTCCCCCCATCAGTCTAGTTTGCACCTTTGGTTAGTTGTCTCATTTTGACTTTATGGTTGTTCAATTATTTGTGATGATACTTAGTTAATTGTTGATTATGTTGTTTTATTAGTTATTAAATTTAAATAAATTGTAATGGTAATTTGTGGAGAAATTAATGTTATGAGTTGCTTTGTTCAATTTAATTAAATTAAATTGATTTATAAGGTTGTTTAATTAATTTAGAATTAAATAAATAAAGATTCAAAATGGATATTTATATGGAATTTTTTATAATTAAATTGTTATGTGTTAAAGTATTTTATAATTAAATATAAAGATAATTATTATTATTATTATCATTGAGATTTAATTAAGCAAATGAAGAAAATAATATAATTTAAAATAAAATAGATAATTGGATGTGATTTTGAACAAGTTGTTAAAGAAATTTAAAAGATAGAAAAAGTGGAGTTCGTGCACATGTATGACTCTGAACTAATTGTTGAATGGAAACTTGTCATTTTGAGTGGATATTGCCTGATTTTTACTTTTGAAAGCTAATGACTTTCCTAGTTTTTAATAATGTGGAGTATGGGGGATTATTATTATCATTGATTTTTATTCTTTTTCAAACAGTGGACTAGTCTGCAAGAAATTCTTCTATAGAATAATTTGCATTTTATGAATTGTTTTGAATGAAAATATTGAATTGGGAAAAGTGGAGCATTGTTGAATTATTTGAAGAGGTGGATCGTTGCGAACGTAACAGTTGATCTCGGCACCATTTTTCTGCTTCAGTAACATTGGAATCCAAGTCGGTTTCATCTCTATCCTTTGTTTTGTTTATCTAATCAATGCATTCTGAATTTGTTCTCTCTTGTTTGTTGAAAAACGAACGCTTGAATGGTGGATGTAGCTCAGAAATGTGTATTTATTTATTTATCTTCTATCGTTGGTTGTGTTATGTATCTCAAAATGACCCCATTCTAATTTACTTCTCAATAAATTTATCCTATGTATAGACTATGAGTTTTTTTGTCCTTAATCGGATTCCTTTTATTAAGAGTTCTTTATCCTCCCTATATCTTTAGCGCACTTCGTATGATGTTTGCATGAAATGGATTTGATTTTACCTCTCTAGATTTTATCTCACCTCCCTAGAGGTCGATGGCATGCTTCTCGTTACTATATGATTTTATTTTACCCTAGCCACTTGCATACGCCCTTGTATAGGGTTCCTTGTTTTGTTACTATCTGATGTGTTTTTCTTTTCTGTTATGTGGAAGTTATGTGGTGGTTGTGTTACTTTATTGAGCTTGCTCTGACCCAGTGACCTCCTTATGCCTGCTATATGTCATGCTTGATAATTGATTAATGCTTTCCCACCCTCTGTACGGCGTCCATATACCTTGTATAACATTTATCTTTCATATTGAAAGGACTAATCGATATGGCTTATATTTTGATTCCATTGTTAATGTTTGATAAAGGTTGAAGCTCAATTTAAATGTTTCATGTCGACATTCAATACCATAGTTTGATTGGGGCGATTTCTTTCTGCATTTTGCATAAAATATTGTATGATAATTAGCGCATATACTTTGACTGGGTATTTGATTTGATAGCATTCGATGGCTTTATTTTCCTTGTCATTTGATTCTTGTAGTTTAGTGATTTTGAGTCAAGCCTATCAATTGGGTGTATGAAATTAAGTGAATAGGTTGTTGTTTGATGATTGATGAACAAACCATACGTTGAGTAGTTCCAATAGACTCTTTATTCACTGTATATGCTGAGTTTTGAGTTACATAAAGTGTCTAATTTTGTCTTACGATGTATAAAACTCCAACTCCATTGTGAGTTAAACATCCAGCTATAATAAGTTTGATTTATACAACCAAATATTGAAGGACATTCTTAGTTCCGTAAAGCATTGAAAGTTTGTTTTAAATGTTTAAATTCACTGACCTTATGTTGTTGTAGGCATTTGATTTGAATAGCATAAATACATAGCTTTCATTTGTTTATAGCAATAACATTATTATATGTTTTCCATTCAGAATTGAGAAGTCCTTTCCCCCAGTTATATTAGTATTTGATTTTAGAAATATATGTATATGAATGTATGTTGTCTTATCAAGATTCTGCAAAATTTACAACTGCTTTGTAATGATATATGTATGTATAAGTATACTTGAATATTTAATTATAGAAGGAATAAGAGGAAAGTGGATTTAATCCTAAGATAATTGAGGGTTGATTTCTATTCAATTTTATATGTGTGTATGCTTTCTTTTATTGGTAAATAAGAATGTTGTTTGATTAAATTCTGTAATACTTAAAGTTGCTTATATTTTTAATATATATATGTATCATTGATTGTATTGGATAAGTGGAATTGGAAAGTAACTAGAGAAGAAAAGAAAAATATTTTAATTGCATTTGGGTAATTGAAGGATTTATTTTAATAAATAAATATGATGATTTTTTAAAATATTGTTCCCTTTACAATCACATAATCAATGATTTGTTATTATAGGTGGATATTTTGTTTAATGGCTTATTGTGAATTGAATTGTGTTATGTATGGGAAATTAAAGTGAGGTTGGATTATTGGTTTTAAATGGGAGTCTTTTATGCAAAATGGTTTTTGACAGACTTCCAAAGGCTTTGGGAAATAGCTTGAATAATGGTTTCATGATTTTATCATTTTGTAAGTGGTTGATTTTTATACTTGATTTTTGTACATGAGGGTAATTAGCCATGCACTGCTTTCACTTCCTTATGGTTGGGATTTGTGTACAATATGGTTCATGCCTTGCTTTATGTGTATATTCATGTAGTTTTGTAATTTCTGCAAGATGGCTTACCCTGTTTGATGTGTTGGGTCTTCCAATTGCATGTAGGGGGAGTGGCTTCCAATGGGGGCCAGAACCCAAAGTGGTTGACCAGGATAACCCATTGGGAGTTTTGTAATCCAGTGATAACCTAAATAATGTAACCTAACATTCCCTTGTCATGTGATCCCCTTTGTTGTTTGTGTGCCTCTGGAAGCAGTGTCTCTATTGTGAGTTGTCTTGTTGCACCTTGTATGTTGGAGTCATGTTAGCCCTTGTCTGTTTGATTTCTTGCACGTAGTGGGTCGTTATTGTCATCTCCTAGCATAGGGTTGGACCTTAGGGTTCCAGATGGTTACGTGGAACATGCTATGCACGCCATTGGGTTCCCAGTTGATGTTCATGAGCATGGATGTTTTTCCTTATGCAGAGATTCCAGATCTTGTACCAGACTTGAGATAGTGTTGATATTTCGTAATGTAATCATTTCAATTGTATCTTATCATGTATCTGATGAATATTTCCCATTGTATGTTGGGAAGTATTGATGTAATTATGTAATCATGAAAAGATGCACCTTTTATGTAATAAAAGCGATGTATGTACTCCATAGGTTTAACATTTGATCGTTGATGGTTATTTATTTAATATGATGTATGGACGTATGATGTTCATTTACTTAATGCAATGGATTTAAAATTAACTTTTTTGGGTTGGTTAATCTTAGATGTTGGATTAGAACATGTTAGGAATGTATGCTCATAATGTAGTCATGATACCCTAAAGGACATAGTTAGAGCATATGTACGTGTAGTTTACATTCTATGCTAGTTGATAGTATGATCTATATGTTGATTTGGTTTTTTTTTTAAATTGTCATAATTGTTAGTTAGATGTGTTGTCCTTTGGGGTTTCGTGGCGGGGTGTTACACTTAGCTATGAATTCATTATTCTCTTCTTTAGTATCCTCTTGCATAAGGGTCCCTTCCTTTTTAGTGTCATATGCATGACACTCCATTGTATCATTTTCTTCACCTGCATCCAAAACAATGTTAGCATATAAACTAGGGAATTCATCTCTTCCCACCTTCATTTCCACTATTACCTCTCCTTCAAACAAATATTTTAATTTCTTGTTCTCCTCATTCTTTCTTCATTCCTTCCTTATGATTCTCATCTTTTGTTTATTTTCTTTAACCATAATTGTGTGGTTTGATCCCACATGTTCTTCTTTCCATGTCACTTTCGTCATAGGGCTGCAACTCCCTCATGCCTATATATTCCTCTTCAACCTTATTTGTTGCCACTTCTACTGCTGCAATTTTGTTCTTCTTCTCTACAATCACAAATTTATCAAGAAAGTAATATATTTCCAAGGCTTCCACTCTAGCCTCAATATCCTTTAATTCTTTAATAATAAAATTTGTAAACCTCCTTTCTTTCCATTCTTCCCAATATTTCTTCCAATATAAAGATCTTACAAGTCTTCTAATGATCCATATTGTCCTCTTCTTTGAAGACATCTTTAGAGATTCACAAGTCCCTTTGTAGTTACAAGTCCTCCTTGAAACAATCTTTCTCACTTTAGAGTGTCAACCATTTGCAATTACAAGCACTCCCTGCAACAAAAAACTCTCTCTCACAACTCTCTCAACACATCTCCAGTAATCTCCTTATTCGACACATTCCAACATCATATCGGCTTTGATACCATTTGATGTAGTCAAGACTAGGGAACCTTATTAGGCCACCCAATCTTGCAGCCTAATCAATCCAACTTCTCAAACTCCAAATTTGTGCATATTCATTTAATTAAAACCATAGAAAAATCCATTGAAGTAACATTCAAAAACTCAAGTAGATAACAATAAGATTTATGCAAGTCATCTATATCATATTCAGTCTTCAAACCTACTGGTAAGCTATAGGAAAGTTTTGGAAAGAGACCAAAAATCAGTTACAACTCCACAAACCCGTCACTTTCTTCCTATCACTACTCCCATATCAGCACAAATCTTTTATAACTATTTCTAGGTTTTATGCTCCTCCTTCCCAGCTTTTCAAAACATTTTGAATTTCTCAATTTCATTAAGAAATGAGAAATTTATGTCCATTTTACTAAGACTGGTCCTCTCAGTTATGGCTTTGAACCCTCTTCAACTACAATACCAGTCAACTCTCCTCTATCTCTCTATTATGGGCATTGGATTCATGTATTTAATCCCTTAATTGTTTTCCCTAGAAAATTTTAAATTTTTTCTTGAATTGGCATCCACTATCTCTTATTTGTCAAATGCATGTTCTAGCACCCAGACTTGCTTAGAAGTGATTTTATGACAACATTTAAATCCTAGGAGTTACAAGATTCCATTTTTTCCTTCCAATAACCTAGGGCATTGGAATTTGTGCTCCCAGATTCTCTTTAGAATTGCATTTAAATACACATTTCTTTCAAATTCAAATTCAACAATATTTTAATTTTTGCAATTAAACACCATGTTGAAAGTGCAAAAGGTGTAAAATATGACAATTATCCCCATGCCTACAAAAACATCCAAAGAAAACACACCAAAATATGTAAATTAAATAAAACCTTATTTTTAGTTGTGCAGGATAGCCCATGCACTCGAATGCTCTTGCATCAAACAACCTGGGTAGAAGAAATGTTCCATGAGTCATAACTCATGAACATTTAAAAATTTGGTGCTTGTTATGGATCCACTTTTCTTCATTATTTTTCTAAAATTTCTTCCTCACCCTACTTTGAACCTTCATGTCCTTCCCTCCTTTCATTCCTCCTCTCTTTCTCCCTCTTGAGAAATTCACTTTGCTATACCACAGTTCATCTTCCCATTCTACCTCTTCATCTCCAATATTAGTATGCAAATTAGATTCAATAAATTTATGGAAATCAATGAATTGTACATCATTCTCAACTAATTCTCCTTATTCCTCTTCTTTTTGTAGGCCAACAAAATGGATGAGATCTCATTGTAACTTAGCTTGTAACTCTTTTTTGCTACACCTAACTACTCTTTCTTCACATTATTCTCTGATTTCTTTTAAACAAGGATTGGCTTCAACATCACCATTAGTAAACTTAGAAAATTTATCAATTACCTCTCTAATCCCCTCTTTATTTTATACGATAATATCATTTTCAAACTCCTCATATCCTCCCATTTTGACTAAGTATTTTGTATGCAAACCAACATATAAGAATTCACAAAACTCAAGTTTTACCTTCTCATTTCCTGTTGTAGCTTTCACTCCTTCCTCTATCAATACTAACCATCTCTTTTCAGTCATTGAAACTTGCATTTATATGTCATCTTATTCATTATTCTCTATTTCCCCTTCACCCCCTTTTCCTGAGACATTTTCTATGCACTCTTCCTCACATTTTTGTCCTAAATTCTAAATTGTCTCCACATCCTCAGGAAGAACAAACTTCATTGCAACTTGATTATTATCTATCTCTACAACTTCACCTCCTTCTTTTATGACAATACTATTCCTTACACTCATTTCCATATCCATAACTTCATTAAATTCCTTTGCAAGTAACATAACATCAAACTCATTTTCACAAATATCACAGAAATAACCTTTTACTTGTGTGTTTTCTTGAATCTCTACTATTGTCCCAACTTTTTCTTGTTGACTGCCTACTGCAATCTTGTTAATCTCTTCTTATACCTCCTCCATTGCACTCAAATGTGTCATTTTCTTCAACATATTTATTTCTTTCCAAGGACAAATTGTTGCCCCAACTTCGTAGTCACTTACTTCAACATATTCCTTTATCTTTTCTTCACACAAATCAACATCAATATCTTTAAACAATAACTCTTTATCAGCTATTAATTCATTCTTCACTTCTTTATTATCCTCTTGCATGAGGGTCCCTTTACAGTTTTATATGCATGACACTCCACTGTATCCTTTTCTTTACCTACATCCAAAACAATGTTAGCACATAAAATAGGGAATTCATCTCTTCCCACCTTCATTTCCTCTGTTATCTCTCCTTCAAACAAATCTTTTGTTTTCTTTTTCTCCTCATTCTTTCTCCATTCTTTATTATTCTCTTCTTTTATTTCTTTTCTTTAACAACAATCGTGTGGGTTGATCCCACATGTTCTTTCCATTTCACTTTCATCATAGGGTTGCAACTCTTCATTTTCTCTTTCTTCTTTTCACTGTCCTCTTTGTCAAATATTTGTTTTTCCTCTTTCTTCTCTTCACCTACATACACAAATTGACTTGAAAATACATTTTTGTTAAAACAATAATGGGAATCTTTCATGTCCATATATTCCTCTTCAACCTTCTTATCTGTTGCCACTTCTACTGCTACAATTTTGTTCTTCTTCTCTGTAATCACAAATTTATCAGGAAAGAAATATCTTTCCAAGGCTTCCACTCTAGCATCAATCTTCTTTAATTCTTCAATAACAAATTTTGTAAACCTCCTTTCTTTCCATTCTTCCCAATACTATTCCCAATATAAAAAAATTTACAGGTCTTCTAATAACCCATCTTGTCCTCTTCTTTGAAGACATCTTCAAAGACTCACAAGTCCCTTTGTAGTTACAAGTCATCCTTGCAACAATCTTTCTCACTTTAGGGTGTCAAACCTCTGCAATTATAGGTACTCCCTACAACAAAAAATTCTCTCACAAATCTCTCTTTTTCAACTCTTTCAACAGATCTCCAGTAATCTCCTTGTTCGACACATTCAAGCATCATATTGGCTCTGATACCATTTGATGTTGTCAAGACTAGGGAACCTTCTCAGGCCACCCAATCTTGTAGCCTAATCAATCCAACTTCTCAAACTCCAAATTTGTGCACATTAATTTAATTAAAACCATAGAAAAAACCACTAAAATAACATTTAAAAACCCATGTAGATAAAAAAAATATTTATGCAAGTCATCTATCTCATATTCAGTCTTCAAAGTTACTAGTAAGCTATAGGAAAGTTTTGGAAATGGAACAAAAATCAGTTACAACTCCATAAACCCATCACTTTCTTCCTATCACTGCTCCCTCATCAACACAAAGCTTTCAGAACTATTTTTGGGTTTTATGCTCCTCGTTCCTAGCTTTTCATAACATTTTGAATTTCTTAATTGTGTCTAGAAATGAGAAATTTTTGGCCATTTTACTAAGATTGGTCTTCTTAGTTACGACTTCAAACCCTCTTCCACTACAATATCAGTCAACACTCCTCTGTCTCTCTAATTTGGGCATGGGATTCATGCATTCAGTCCCTTAATTTTTTTTCTTGGCAAATCTCAAATCTTTTCCTCAATTGGCATCCAATATCTCTTATTTTTCAAATGCATGTTTTGGCGCCCAGACTTGCCTGGAAGTGATTTTATGACAACATTTAATCCTAAAAGGAGTTACAAGATTTAATATTTTCCTTCCACTAACCTGGGGCATTGGAATTTGTGCTCCCAAATGCTCTTTAGAATTGCATTTAAATACACATTTCTTTCAAATTCAATTTCAACAATATTTTTTTTTTGCAATTAAACACCATGTTGAAAGTGCAGAAGGTGTAAAATGTGACAATTTTCCCCATGCTTGGAAAACCATCAAAAGTAAACACACCAAAATATGCAAATTAAATAAAACCTTTTTTTTGTTGTGCAAGATAGCCCATGCACCTGAATGCTCTTGCATCATTTATCAAAACAATGCATGGTTTAACAATAATGGCATGGTCTATAGACTAATATGTCTTACTATTTCTCAGGATACTCTACATCACATAGAGCACACTACATTCCCTTTCATTGCTTGGACCATCATCCATCAGTTGTATGGAGACATTGAATCTTCATCTGAGAGTGATGTTTCCTTGGAGAACCAAACTATTGTGGATGATACTAAGACTTATGTTTCCCCATCTATTGTGGACACATCTTGTGTGGATGATCATGTTATTGATACCCCATCACACATACGATTGCTACTCCAAATTCCAGAGATGCTTCTTCGAAAGGTTCCAACGATTCATTGTAGCTAGATCATTTATTTTTTCTGGATTCAATCCATTAGGACCAATTTCTACCAGGCATTTCTTGTTTGTTTGTAGATTCCCTCATTTCGAATCTAGATGACACTATTGAGGATATTCGTCTTCTATTTGAGGACAACTCTTTGTTCCTTCCATATACTATTGCTACTTTAGATTCTAGTGTTACTTCTTCAAAAGCTTTCAATGACTCTTTGCAATAGGACATACATTATCTTTCAAATTCAGCTCGGGATAATCTCTTGACGGGTATTGTAGAGTTGTTTATGGAGGCACATATTGTATATTTGGGAGACACTATTATTTGTATTCATCTTCTCTTTGATGAAGGTGATTCATCTTCATTTTTTGTGAGGGATCACTCTAGCCCTCTCATTCCTGGTCATTCATTTCAGTTTGACATGAGTGTGGATACTTTGGATCAACATTTGGAGTAGTGATTTTTTAGTGGCTAATAGTTAAAATTTTGGAATAAAAAATTGGTTAATAGTTCAAGCTCTAACACAACCTAAATCACCACATTTTTCAAAATTTCATTTTAGTCTTATTTAAATCTCCAAAGAATTTATTTTATTAAAAAATTTAAGTTAAAAATTTGTCAAAATATTTGATACATGATTATATCAGATTTGCCTAAATTTTAAAAGTTATAGTAGACATATATATTAATTTTCCAATAGTATATCATAATTATTATTTTCTTTAGGGTCATATTTCTAATCTTTAGTTTGCACCATTGGTCTACAATATAATCTAATGGTCATTATTGTATTCTTTGAGGTAAAATGTGCCTGTGATTTGTACTACTCATGGGTCTTGAAATTGCTTTTGGATCATTGATCTTAGAAGATCAACGATCCAAAAGCAATTTTGTGCCCCATGAGTATTAATATTGTGGGTACAGTTTAGCTTGTTTAGTAAAATGAGGGTCATTAGATTATATTTAAATCAATGGTGGAAATTAAATATTATAGTCTACCCCTTAAACCCATTGATAATTTCCACCCTTGGACCCTACTTTTCCACAAGAATTAGTTTTTTAGCTTGGAAGGATTCACCATCATAATTAATGGTTTTTCCAATTATTTTCCAAGATTCACCAATATTTTCTACAAAATCTTAGTGATGTAAAAAAAAATTGCCAATAATTTTTTTTTTGAAAAAAAGGAAAGATTCACCAATAGAAATTAATATTTTTCCCAAAAATGAAAGATTCCCAAGGATTTTATATTTTTTTTGAGGGGGGTTTCTTAAAGTTATCACTTGTACCAATAATACTTTTTGGCCATATATTTTGAATAAATCCCACATGCTAGCAATAAGGCTATTGATGTAATGGCTACCAAATACTTTTTGGCCATATCTTTTGAACAAATCCCACATGTTAGTAATAAAGATATTGATGTAATAGCAATAATTTGTAATGTACAAATATGAAGATACAAAGTAAATAATTAAATTTGAAATTATAGATATCCATCTATAGCAGTTTTAAATATTTTATTTGATTTTTAATATTTATTTTTGAGTTTTACTTGTGTTTATATATATTATTTTATTTATGTTAGATTTATTTACATTAATTTTGTAATATTTTGTGGTTGCATATATTTTAATTTAAAACATATATATTTTAAGCATATGTACATTATGTTTTATTTCTATGTAACGACAATATTATTTTCCTTAATATCACTATATAACACTTTGGTGTAACTAAACTAATTTAATGTGTACTATTTATTAAAAGTATTTATGTTTTTCAAATTTGATTTATTTTGTGGTTATATGCATATGTCCTTATGATTCCAAATATTGATGTAATATTATTATAATGATAATCTCTCTCTTTATTGATTATTTTGCAATTATATAGACTTTGACCTTTTATACAACACCCTAACATTTAAAATTTGAATATTTCACTCTTAAATATGTGTAACAACTAGTTGGAATTAAGTTGGTTTAGGCCCCATGATTAAATTAATTTTTTGAAAGAAAGAAGTCTAAGCCTCACATGTGTTTGGTAAGCATTCATATCTACCCTAATAGTCTTGACCCACAATTGAAAATAATAAAAATAACCACCTAAATGGCCTTGACCTACAATTGATAAATATTAGAATTGAAAATTGGGTCTAGATCATTAGAAAATAAAAACTTAAATTTACATTAAATTTAAGTTGGATAACAAATATTTCATGCAAATACACTATTTTAAACACTAGATCATTAAATTAAAAACTAAAATAAATTAAATTTATTAATAATACACTTTTCCCTAAAGCATTTTGAATTAGGCTCCCTTGTACCAATAATACTTTTTGTCCATATAATTTGAGCAATCCCACATGTTAGAAATAAGGCTATTGGTGTAATGGCTACCAAGGATTCCTCTAGAACTAAATCCTCCAAAACTCTAGTAGAATCCAATGAAGCCTCACCCAAATCAAAACCCTTGACGAGAGCTCCTTAACCAAACTAAATCCAATATGCCAGTGTTTAATAAAAAACCCCACTTGATTGTAAATATAAGGGCCTCCTTAAAAATCCCTATTTCACTTTTCAAGCAAGAAAATACCACCATAAAATAATTGTTGGTTGTTTGCACCACCTCCATACCTCCCTTTAGGGTCCAAGTATGATGAGCTCATGATTCCAAAAATGGAAGAGAGACTCAGATCTCCATAAACTTACAGATTAAAGAATGATTACTTAAATAATTTGTATCCTCCACTATAGAGTCTGATTGGATTACTAGGATCGGTTGAGAAAAACTCCTCATTAAATATCCATTCACTTTCAGAGCCCAAGAACCTCCAACCTAGGATGAACCCACCCCATTTAAAGAATTTTTAAAAAAAATTATAGCTTTGGCATGGTTGGATAATGGTGGATCTACCCCCTTCAAAACCTCGGAAAAGGGAATTTTATTAATATTTCTTAGAACTGCTATCATCGCCATTCATAACCAAGACACCAACAAAAAGAAAAATTAAACTAACACACACCCCAACTGTTACAACATTTGTTACTTCAACCCCACCCCACACCAATCACCAACACCCCTGCAACCTTGAAAAAACAACCCCCCACACTTGCAAAAAAAACACTACACACTGCCCTAGCTCATCCACAAACCCTATGACTTGCAAAAGCAAGAAGAGTCACAAAGCCAAAGTCTTTTACCTTTGCACACATGTAAAGGCATTAAAATAGGTCGCATAAACCCTTGGCCAAACTTAGCACCAAGTGATAGTCAATGTCCATTATATTTTTTTCTATGTAACGATTATATTATTTTCCTTAATATCACTACATAACACTTTGGTGTAACTAAACTAATTTAATGTCTTCTATTTATTAAAATTATTATATCTTTCAAATTTAATTTATTTTTATGGTTGTACGCATATGTTCTTATTATTCCAAATATCGATGCAATGTTCTTATAATGATATTCTCTCTTTATTGATTGTTTTGAAATTTTTTAGACTTTGACCTTTTATACAACACCCTATCCTTTAAAATTTAAATATTTCACTTTTAAATATGTGTAACAACTAATTGGAGTTAAGTTGGTTTGGGCCCCATGATTAAATTGATTTCTTCAAAGAAAGAAGTCAAAGCCTCACATATGTTTGTGAAGCATCCATATCTTCCCTAGTAGTCTAGACCCACAATTGAAAGTAATAGAAATAATCACCCAAATGGTCTTGACCTACAATTGAAAAACATTAGAATTAAAGATTGGGTCTATATCATTAGAAAATAAAAACTTCTAAAAATTTACATTAAATTGAAGTTGGATAACAAATCTTTCATGCAAATACACTATTTTAAACACTAAATCATTAAATTAAAAACCAAAATGAATCTAAAATAATTAAAAATATTAAAAATATGCTTTTCCCTAAAGCATTTTGAATTAGGTTCCCTTGTACCAACTAGTGATTTTTTAGTGGCTAATATTCACCAATTGGCTAATAGTTAAAATTTTGGAATAAAAAATTGGCTAATAGTTCAAGCTCTAACGCGACCTGAATCACCACATTTTTATAAAATTTTATTTTAGTCTTATTTAAATCTTCAAAGAATTTATTTTATTAAAAAAATTAAGTTAAAAAATTTCCACAATATTCGATACATGATTATATATGATTCGCCTAAATTTTATAAGTTATAGTAGACATATATATTAATTTGTTAATAGTATATCATAATTATTAGTTGCTTTAGGGTCATATTTCCAATCTTTAATTTGCACCATTGATCTACAATATAATTTAGTGGCCCTTGTTATATTCTCTGAGGTAAAATGTACTTGGGATTTGTATTGCTCATGGGTCCTAAAATTGATTTTGGATCATTGATCTTAGAAGATCAATGATCCAAAGGCAATTTCATGCTCCATGAGTATTAAGACTATGGATACATTCTACCTTGTGTAATACAATGAGGGTCATTATATTATATTTATATCAATGATGGAATGCAAATATTATATTCTACCCCTTAAACCCATTCATAATTTCCACCCTTGGGCCCTACTTTTCCATAAGAATTAGTTTTTCAGATTGGAAGGACTCACCATAATCAATGGTTTTTCTATTTTTTTTCCAAGATCCGCCAATATTTTCTACAAAATTTTAGTGATGTAGAAAAACTGCCAATATTTCATTTTTGAAAAAAATGAAAGATTCGCCAATAGGAATTAATATATTTTCCCAAAAAATGAAAGATTTACTAGGGGATTTTATATATTTTTTTGAGGGGGTTTCTTAAAGTTATCATTGATTTGGAGAAGACATCTTCAAATGAGATACTTGAGTCTTTGGCTTATGCTCAACATCAATCTCTAGGAGAATTTGATTGGTCACCTTCAATAGTGTGACCTAGAACACATGATTTGATTGTGATAGCCTCCAACATCGACATGAGGACACTTGAGTTGACTTCAAAGGATTCATACATCTTGCACTTTCTTCCTACATATTCCTTTCAAGATTGGGAAGATAGCTCACATACACCTTAGGTTTTGTTTCTTCTTAAAGGGAAGAACGTTGTTCGATGATTGTGGACCATCTTCTACATTCAGATTCAAGCATCTACCATTGGATCTCTTTGTGGGGCTTCTTTATCCTTCCACTTCATTTCTCTCTATTATGGGGGGCGTACTTCCTTTTTGTGCGATGGGACTTATTCTTTAGGGGGAATTTTATATGTACACTTGCACCTAACATGGCTTCATTTGTCAGAACCCATCTTTACATCCTCCTAAGTTATGCTTAAGGGGAAGTGTTGGTGTAGGTTTTTATTTTCCTAGTGGATTAATTTATTTTTCCTTAGTATTAGGTTTTTCCTACACGTAATTAAGCTTTCTTGGGATAATAAAGTAAGTTTATCATTTAATTACTAGGAGATAAGTGATGTGGTGTCCCCTTCCTTAAAGGGTGGAACACTTTCCACTTTTGGTGGCCATCTCCACTTTTGATTGTCCATATCCACTTTTGGTGGTTAATTCCTATTGGTTGGATTTGCCACCTCCATCATCTCCTTAATTCTATATATTTTATATAAACTCACTACCTATCTTGTATTTTCATTATTCTCACAAATTGTTACATACTTTGGCATACATGCACTTTGATGCATGCAATCATTATTCTACATATTTGCTTTGAGTTCCTAATACAATCTTGACATCTTGATATTTTCACATCTCTTAGAATACTAGGTCTGTAATTATGTAATTTCACTTATAGTTTTATAGCTTACCTCTCTCATAGAAGATCTTGCTTATTCAATCTATTTTAGATTTCTAACACTCCCATATCCTCACAATCCGAATCACCCCAATCCTACAAATCCACCTCATCCCATGTCTCCCATGACTTCCTCCGAGGACTATTAGTCAAGAATCCTCAATCCCCTCCTCTAAACAAAGTGATGCAACCTTCCCATGTCATGAATCCACCTTCATCTTGTCCATATAAATATAAACCCCCATCCCCTAAACCTCATGAATCTTTTATCCCTCCTTCTATCCAATTGGAGAATTATATTCAACCTTCCTCCTCCAACACACCATCCACACCAAATGAAATATGTCAACCCCTTAGTCCAAATCATGCTACCATAGATCCCTCTCTATATCAAGATCAAGGTACCCCTCTCACTCCATGCCATGATCCATTTCCATCTCCCAATCAAGAGACAATTATACCATTCACTCCATATCCCATTCCCTCCCAAAGTCAAGATCAACATGTCCTTTTCTCTCCATATCATGATCACAATCCATCTCAACATCAAATCATTCCTCCATCTCATAATCCTATCCATTCCATATAATCTCCCAATACCTTTCCAAGTTAATATCAAAAAATTTCTTCATCCCCATATCATGGTCCCATCCTTTCCATGTTATCTTATGATCCTCCTCCATCACATGATCCTAATCCTCCAAAATATCCATCACCCCTATCCAAGCTACCCATGAATCACATAGCTATCAAATGGGTTCCACCACCTTTATCTAATCCGATTTACTATAAGAACCTATAATTCCTTCCATATCACATCCCCCTCCAAATGGACTCACGTATTTCTTCCAAAATAACAAGTATCCCATTTCCAAAAGGATTTATCAAATTATGCATTATCAAGGTAAGGGGTTTGGCCTCCATGATCAAGGAATATTACAACCCATCCAAATAAAAGAAAATCCTAAATTTCATGGCCTTGGCTATCAAGCTCAAGACGTTGGTACTCCTCCTAAATCTCACAACCCTACACTTAAGTCCAAATATTTATTTCCACCATCCTCCAAATCCATCTTGGGTCCTTATATTCCTAAGAAAAAACCTTCATCCCTTCCATCCATTTTGGGTCCCTATGTCCCAAAACCAATTCCTTCATCCCTTCCATCCATCTTGGGTCCTTATATTCCACCACTCATCACTCTTATTCCATAATCCCACTATCCTATTTACCCATCACCTCAAGTTCCAAATCAATATCAACAAAGGCACACATCTTTGAAGCCTTTCCAACATCCTACTTACATAATTCCATCCAAAAAATCTCTGTCATTCCTCTCCATCTACCAATTGCATTGCTCTTGGAAGCAATTTGGATGCCAAATATAAAAATAATCAATCCAAAAATCCACATAAATCCAAGAATCACCATGTCGTACATAAAAAATACATGCTAAATCAAAGAAAAATATGATCCAAAAGCAAAATTTTCAATCCAAAAATCCACAAAGGTCTATTAAGAAAAATTCCAAAACTATGTGGATTCCCAAACTACTCATAGAAGAAATATTTATTAAAGAGAAATCAAAATTTGCATCCAAACATGTTAATCCAATAGCTTCATCCACTCCTGTGTCCTCCAATCCTCCATCTAACAATCCTCCATCTTCCAAATCCATTTTGGGCCCTTATGTCCCAAAATCCATATCCACTCCATCTAAATCTCCAAATGCAAAATCCACTTCTCCTTTACAACTCCACCACCCTTCAAGGTGTGTGCCAATGTTGATCTTGCCAAAATTTCCATCCACTCATCCACAAGTATTCCAACCTTTCATCCATTATCTAAAATTCATTCCCCATCATCCTCCTTCAATCCAAGTCCTTGCATAAATCCATTTTATCATTTTACCAACATCTATGAGCATACCTCTACTTGCCATGCTCAATTATAGCACCTTTTTCATGGGATATCATCCATGGAACTAGATACTTGAGTTCTTTGAAGGTGAGAAACTTTGGCTTTCCTCCTGATGGTAATGGTGGTAGGTGTGATGATGAGTTTGTTGAAGGTGTGGATTTGTTAGTCTGTAACAGTGTTGATGGTAATGATGGTGGGTCCTCTCTAGTTTCTTTTATTCCATACTCTTTGGTTTTTGGGGATGGTGCTCATTATGTGCCTTGTGTGGGGGGCCTTTATGAGTCCTCTTAATGTGGGCTTGTCCTCTTCTCCTTATTTGAAGATTCCTAAGAATGTTTATGTCGGGGAAGGAAAAAAGTGTGTGGGGGTCAAGTCTGATGGACCCAGTTGGTATAATATTTTTGGTGCTTAGCATAAGGGTAAGAGTTCTTCACCTCCAGTTAGCTTTTTAGCGAACCTGGCTACCAGGGAGTACTTAGTGTCAATTCCTGACTGTATCATTGAGAATCATTTGGAATTGATGGATTTATCCTTGGTGGGGAAATGTATGGGTCATCATCCAAACATTGAGTTGGTTCATAATCTTGTCTTCAAGAGATGGAGGCTGAAAGGTCAAGTGGAGGTGGCGGTGATGGATAGGGGTTTCTTTTTGTTTTCCTTCACCTGTGATGAGGATTTGGTTAGTAACATTTAATAAGTGGTCTACGGAGGATTGGAAAATTCTCATTGGTCTTGAAGAAGTGGGAGGTTAGCTTTAATCTAAGTTCTTGCTCGTTTTCCTCAACCCCTATTTGGGTTCGTCTCTTGAATCTTCCATTGGAGTTCTAGGATGAGTAGGTTTTTGCTAGTATTGTAAATACTTTTGGGAACCTTTTTTCTATTGACTAGATGATGACATCTCGAAAAAGGTTGGTGTATGCATGTTTTTGTGTTATTGTTGATCAATCCATAGATTTTCCTAAGAAAATATTGATAAACTCAAAGTTGGGTGTTTGGAATCAAGTGATTGAGTACAAGTATATTCCTTTTGCTTGTTTTCATTGTAAGAAAGTCGGGCATTAGGAAAGGAAATGTCGTTCTCAACCTCCTAAACTAACCCATTATCTCCTTTGAAGGAATGGAAGGAAAAGGAGAAATCAAAGGAGGGGACAAGAGCTAATGATGGAAGAGTTGTGGTCTCATTGAAGTAGGATGTGGGCCAAAATGGAGTGAAAGGTTCCTTGAGTAAGGAGGAGGGAGATTAGGGGAAGATTCTTGATGCTCTTGTGGATTCAGGGAAAGATTTCCCTATGAAAGAGATAGGTTTGATGACCAATGACTTGATCCCTCATGAGGATGGTAAGGTCCTTATGAGGGATGAGCCAATTTTGGAAGAAGGGGAGGTGAATGCTCATAACTCCCTTGGTGCGGCTGATGAGCCAAGAAGTGGAGGGGATGCTCTAGTGGATGAAGGTACGGGACTGAAGTCCCTTGAGCTAGTGGAGTCTACTTGTCTTGTTGATTTCCTTGTGTCTCTTGTTAAACCAAATGTAGTGCCCACCTCTTCTAACATTGGGGATGACATGGGTAGCTCTTTTCCTATGAAGGAACCTCCTTTTTCACCTGTTAAAACTAGAAATAGGAAGAAACTTGCTTCCCCTTAGGATGTTGCATCTAGGAACCACCAGAAAGATGATTATGGGTTGGATCTAAGGGGTAGGGGAAAACCTTCTCTGTAGCAGCATAGGGAGAAAGAGAGCAAAGAGAAAATTGTTGATGGTTCTCAAAAAACCCTATTTGAGATGTGTGTGAAGAGCACATCTCAAAATCCCCTATGAAGATTCTTTCTTTGAATACCTAATGGTTGAACAACCCTCACAAGCAAGATCTCCTTGATAATTTGGTAAGGGATTATAAACTGGATATTATTTTGATTTGGGAAAATAAAATGTCTATGGATAGGCTAGATAGTTTAAAGAAAAGGTTGTTCAAATATCGCGGGCTTCATGGCTTTGATGTAGAGGAAGCTTCTGGTGATGTGGCGACCTTCTGGAATACAAAGGTGGTGATTGGGAGGGTTGTATTTGGTGAATATAACCATATTGCTACCTCTTTTCATCATATTAGGGATAAATTTTCTTGGGATTTAGTCTAACATTTATGCCCCTAATTTGAAGAGTTCTCATAAGCGGTTCTGGGGGAATTTAAATTCTTCCAAAGCTCTTCATCCTATTGATCATTTGTTGGTTATGGCTGAATTCAATACTCCTTTGAGTTGCTTGGAAAACATGGGGGGATCCCAGGTGGATGACAAGAGTATATTTGATTTGATGTCGCTTATCAATGACAATGCTTTGTTTGATGTTGACTTGCGGGGGGGCTCCTTTACCTGGTCGAACCATAGAGTTGGTGATGCATTGAATCAGGTGAAGTTAGATAGGGCCCTCCTTTCTCCTAATTGGATGATTCATTATTCTTGCTCCCTCTTCACCCTCACTAGATTGGGGTCAGATCACTTCCCCATTTCTTTATCGACTGACTTGGTTGGTAGAAGGCAATCCTCCCCTTTCTAGTTTGAAAAAATGTGGGTATCACATCTTGAGTTTAAAGATAATATTTCTACATGGTGGGATATCTATATTGATGGTACGATGATGTATAGAATTTCTAAGAAGTTGGCATCAGTGAAGTCTAACATGAGGATTTGGGAATATCTTTCATGATAAATCTCGTATTAAGGAGGAATTGGACCTATTGTAGTAGACTATTCAAGTTTTGGGGTACAATTCTAATGTGGCTAATGAGGATAGTGTGCTTTTATCTCATTTGCATAATATTGTGGCTAAGGAGGAAGTTTTCGAAGTAGAGATCTCATGCAATTTGGCTCAACTACGGTGATAGGAACACAAAGTTCTTCCATATCACTACCTTGAAGCATCGAACCTCTAATCAAATTAATTGTATCTATCACAATGGCGTGTTGATTGAGAATTTTTGGGAAATCCAACAAGCGGCTTCCGCTTACTTTGCTAATCTCTTGTCTGATAATTGTGTTCCTATTCTAGCCGTTCAAGACCAGTTGTTGGAGGTTATTCCTAGAATTGTGACTAAGGATTTAAATAACATATTGTGTAGTATCCCTTCTACCAAGGAGTTTAGGAATGTTTTCTTCTCTTTTGTTGGGAATAAATCCTTTGGTCCAGATGGCTTCCCCATGTTTTTCTTTCAAAAATTCTGGACGATTGTTTCTAAAGATGTGGTGGATGCTACCAAGGATTTTTTTGGTAGCCACAATTTGTTGGAGATAAATTCCACCTTCATTGTTCTTATCTCAAAGATTCTAGGCGCCTCTACCTTTAATGAGTTTCATCCTATTAGCCTTTGCAACTCTATTTATAAAATCTTCTCAAAGGTTTTGGCTATAAGGCTACAAAGGGTTATTCCCTTTATTATCTCTTAGCAACAATGTGGCTTTGTTTCTGGTAGAAAAATCTTTGATCTTATCACTATAGTTCATGAAAATATCCATTCGTTGATGGTTAATAAGAAGGTTGGTTTCTAGTTGAAACTTGATCTTGTGAAGGCATATGACCATGTGAACTAGCAATTTTTGGCTAAAGTTTTATCTGCTATATTCCAAACCCACTTATCCATATCCTTATCCTCATCCTTCTCCATATTTTCTATTCTATTGTCCCAAAAAATGAAAAATGAGAAAGATTAAAGAGAATTCATTCGTCTAAATGGTGAAAACCACTTCTTGTGGCACCTTGGGCAAGTACCATGATAAAAACCTAGAAAATAGGCACCATGTGTAATCTCCCATCCACTTACACTCTACACTTGGGTGTAAGATTAATGCATATCACATCCTATCCACATATTTCATTATCACTCATCCCCTATCCATCATCCTATCTAAGTCCATCCCCCCTTTTCACCTTTGATCTTGACAAGGCTAAAGATATTTACTGGCATCACATATCCTACCTAGCTTATAGCATATCCCTCATCCTATCTAAATTCATCCTCCCTTCCCATATTTTATCTTGATAAGGATTCTCCATGTTATCCCTTCATCCATATCTTATCCATATCCTTTATTATCCATCATCTCATATCTCTTATCCTATATCCATCCCCCATCCTATCAACTTCATCCTCTCTTTTTAGCCTTGATAGTGATAGAGAGTTATGGGAAAAATATCCATGCATTCTTTGGACAAGCCAAGCCTTACTTTCATTTCCATTCATATCCACTATCATTCCATCTCATGCACCTTTCACCATATTCCATCCATAATTGCACTTCCTTTAGTGTGGGGCATCTTGTTCCTTTGCAACATAGTCTTTGGAGCTCCATCCTCCTATCCTTCATTCACCATCCTATGAACCTTTCATCCATCCACTTAACCCCCCTTATCTCATATCCAAGCAACCCATCTATATTTTCATATTTTACCAATCCTTGTTTCTCCCTTGTCATTGGATCTTATAAATTCCTTTATCCTAATCACTCTATCCTCCATCTAATCCTATGCTATTCAATCTATTTGGTTTCTATCTACCATACAATCATATTGTATCCCATCTATTTATCCTCCATCTAATTCCATCTTATCCTATCCTACACCTATCTTTCTAATCCAATCCAAAAATCCTAGTAAATCCATATATATGCAATCAATCTTAATCCATACAATCTAATCTTCCAATCTAGCTCATCATCCAAAATCAATCCATCATTTTGATCCAAATCAGCTGAAATCCATTAATCCAACGAATCCATGTGTTTTTATTATCATTAACAACACAATCCTTGGGGTATGCATTGTTCTTATCATTAATGTTGCTATCCTCATCAACATCAATTAATCAATTATTTTTTAGCTTGACTAGGGGCATTATCCTGGTTTATTTTTATTTATTTTTGCATGCTTGCTTTTTACTTGTGTGTTTTATCATTGTTTGCATTTATCATGGTCTTTTCACTCTATTTCCATAGGCACAACATGGTATTCCATATCATAATGTTATAAGGCATAAAAAATTTCACTTGACCTTTTTGATCATGTACTTGGCACATTGTCACCTTGGTTCCTTATACCTTGGTGCATAATATCAAGTACAATCTCAAATCTAGGTTTCTTATACCACTGTAGCATTATTATTATCTATCATTTCTCTCTATCCATATATCTCAATTTCATCCTCTTTCTATCTATCATCCTCTAGTTATCCTCTCCATTTTAAGAGCACACCCATGTTCTTTGAGTTCACCTATCCTCTCAAGGGGGCATATCACTAGTTGTCATCCTTCCTCATCTTACCAATTATTGGAGCATCATTCCACTAGTCCTCATCCCTTTCTATCCACTATATTTTATTCTTCTTTGATACAATACAACTTATTAGACTCATGACATTATATCAAAGAGGGGAAAAATATAAACATCTAAATCTATACACACCTAACCACACTTGACTTTACCCCATTCTATCCATTAATTAAATAAATAATATTTATTTATTTAATTCACCCTTATCGCACCCTTAATTAAATAAATTTACAGTTATTCAATTAAATCTAACCTTAGCCCCCAAACCTTCCAACTAAATAAATTAATTAATACCTACTTAATTGATTTATTTAGACTAATTAACCTCCATTACCATTTTCTTGTTATTTAATTCCACTTCACCATCAATCCTTCTCTATTGAATCCTATCCCTTGAGTCCATCTATATGGATCAAGATCTAACTTGTCATCATGTGAAAAGTGTCCTAACCTACCTATCCTACCCCTTTCTCACACAAGTGTGAGCATATCTCTCACACATGTGAAGCCACCCTACCCCTTACACATGTCATAGACATGTCACTTTACCTCTTACACATTTCATAGACATGTCACTTTCCCAAGCCACTCTACCTCTTACACATTTCATAGACATGTCACTTTCCCAAGCCACTCTACCTCTTACACATGTCATAGACATGTCTCTTTCATGTTCTTTCCAATATGTGCTCACACATGTGTGAGAATACCTTGCTCTTAAACCTCCTTTCCCTTGTGACACTTATCACAAGGCTAATCCTTCATCATCTCATTTAATCTTGACCCTCCATTTAGTCAATACAGCTAGGCCATTGATTTCATTCATCAAAAATTTATAAATTGATGCATTTTCTCTCACTTTGAGGAATCTGCCTTGATCATATCCTTATAATGTCACTTTCTTCTATCAATCCTCAATCCCAACATCATGTTGTTGGTATGAACAACCACATTCTATCCAACCATATAAAAAGGATCATATCAAGTAGATATGGATGCATCTACTTCGACTCAATCCATGAGGTGAGAAAGGTAAAAGCAAGGTAATTTTTCTTTATTTGCATTCATCTTCATATTTATAAATTTTACCCATTTCATCATCTTCAAATATGACTCCACATCACCATAGGATTTTCATATAATTTCTATACAATATTAGTATCCAACACTTTCTGGCTAAATTTTTATCTACTTTCAACTTCTCAGATAATTTCTTGAAGTTGATTTTGAGTCTTATCTCAACGACTTCTTTCTTTGTGTTTGTGAATGGCTCTCCCTCTAACTTTTTTAGGAGTTCTAGGGGGTGAGACAAGGTGATCCCATTTCACCCTTCCTTTTCATCATCCTGGCCGAAGATCTTGGGAGATCCCTTTAGAAGCAGGTGTCTATTGGTGTCATTAAGGGGCTTCATCCTACCTCTTCCTCTCCTCCCTATTTGCATCAACAATTCATTGATGACACAATTATTATGGGAGAGTCATCTATGACGAAAGAAAAATCCATCAAATTGGTTCTGCAAATTTATGAAGTTGCCTCTAGCCAATTGGTGAGTCTTCCTAAGAGCACTCCTTTTTTCCTAAACAAACCAAATAGAAGAAAGCAAAGAATTGTTGGTATTCTTCAATGTTCTATTGGGACTTTGCTCTCTATTTATTTGGGTATGCCACTTGGTGCTAATGTTGTTCCTGATTTGTTTTAGAATGGACTAATTGATAAGTTTAACGCTAAGTTGTCCAAATGGAAAGACGCTCTTCTTTGTTAGGCTAGAAAGTTGGTTTTAATCAAATCTATGCTGCAGAACCTCCCAGTGTATGTGTTAAGCCTTTTCCAGATCCCGCAAAAATTTTGGGAAAAGATTGAAAGTATTCAAAAACGGTTCTTATGGTCTGGTGTGGAGGAAAAGAAAAGGATGAGTCTAGTTTCTTGGGAGGATGTGTGTCAGTCTAAAGGCCAAGGTAGTTTAGGACTGAGGAAAGTTAAGGTTTTCAATTCTGCTCTCATGGCTAAGCAGTTATGGTTTCTTTTGGCTAGTGAAAAGGATTGGACGGCTATTCTTGCTTCTAAATACCTCTCTGGAGTTGATAAGTTTAGGGACTTCTTAAGGGAAGATTACATTCCTCCATTAGGATCTATCTTTTGGAATTCCTTGGTCAAGGTTAGAAGTATTGTTTCCACTGGTCTTCAATGGTCGGTTGGAAATGGTAGGGACATTCTCTTCTGGGATGACTGGTGGATTGGTCATGGTCCTCTTCAAGATGCTATATGGGTGGCTCCCTTTAGGGATATTTTTGTTTGGTAATTTTGGGTTCTTGTTGTGGATTACATTGCAGATGGGGCGTGGAAAAGAATTCATGAGGAGTTTCGAGAGCTAGAAACTCTTTATGGTTTGTTGTCTCTAGTTCATATTCCCGTTGTTCCTCAAAGGGATAGGGTTGTTTGATGGTTTCTCCTATAAGGTCATTTCTCAGTGGTGTCTGCTTTTCACTCTCTGAACAATATTGTGGGCCTGTGTCCCCCTTGGGCTCTTATTTGGTCTTCAAATCTAATTCCAAAGATCAATATGTTTTTATGGTTACTAGTGCAGGATAAAATCTTGACTATTAACAATCTTTGGAAAAGAGGCTTCTCCTTGCCTAATAGATGTTATCTTTGTGAGGAGGACTGAGAGAACTGTCATCATCTATTTATTGGGTGCAAATTTTCTTGGGAGGTGTGGGTGTTTTTTCTTAATCTTTGTAAGTTGGAGTGTGATGAGTCTAGTTATTAACATCTTTTTATTGCTTTTTATATACTTTTAAGACAATCTACTTATTTTTTTGAAGTATCTCTTAGACAATATCTCCATAGTATGTTATCCTATTATGCATACCTTGCCACCTTGAGCCCATTTTGTGAAAATGAAATATGGTGAATTATTTGTATAATTGCATGGATTAAATATGAATATATATGGATGTGAATGGATGCTATGATTTGATTATGGTAGTTAGGTATATATATGTGTTGGATGGGCTAAACTCTTTTGCATCTTAACACGTGGTGGCAAGGAAGGAGTATTTATAGCAAGTACCAAGTTGCAGAGCAGGGGATTAATGATTTCAAGCTAATCAAATGAGGGGAACTATGGAGTTGAACGTGGTCATTATAGAAGAATAAATGTTGGAAGATGTATGTTCTTAAATATCGGATAGTTATCCATGTGTTTCACATGCAAGTTGTCTTTATCTAAATAGGTCTCTTTTTCCAGTTAATTAGAAGAATAAGTCAAATCATTATTTCACCTCCTCATATCTAGGAGTGAGATTTATGATTGTTTTTAGTTAGTTAATTGGCAGTTCAAATAAGACTCTCCCCATTTTGTATAAAGTCGGGGGATGAGCTCATAGATTAGTGAGTTGATTTTGTTATAAACTTTCAATAGTTAGTAGTTTTTCAGTTGAACAAGGATATGTTTTTTATGAGGAAAAGAAGGTTTTTAGGGGACCTAAAACCCATTACAGTCTAGTTTTGAAGGGACTAGAAACCTTGTCCAAGCAAAAAATGTTACACCAAAGATAATCTTAATACCATCAATAGCCCATCAACAACAACACTAATAATGAAACAAGAAAGCATATGTTGCACAAAGGTTTTACAAGGACCTTGACCCCACAAAAAAACTAAAACTAGGACCTTAAACCCTTAACCAGGTTTTTTAGGGACCTTGACCCCATAACAGGTTTTGAAGGGACCATGAACCCTTTACAATCAAGTTTTGGCAGGGACCTCAAAACCAAATAAAAGAGGAAGCAAAGAAGAGCCCCAACCTTTAACTAGTACCAAACATATTGCAACACCAAATCATACTCCACCTCAATAGGGGAGAGCTCCCCTCTATAGGAGAGGACAAAGTGAGATGTAGCACTACTAGAGACACCACTCTTCCACACACACTAGCTCCACCTCAATAGGAGCAAACAACAGAGCAAAGCACTTTCCAACACCACTATAGCAACCAACTCCACCTCAATAGGAGAGGGCTCTGCCTCAATGGGAGCAATCTTCACCTCTGTCAATAGTAGAAAGCCACCACTCTCATAGTACAGGAAAACACTTCATCCTTTGACTACACAAGAGTTAGAAACTGGAAAAAGTACATCCTACAAACCTTAGCCACAAGCCAGCACCATTAAGCATACTAGAGTGTCAAGATAACCAGCTCATACCACAAACAAAGAAAAACAAAACCCCCTTTGAAGAATAGAAGCTTGAAAGCACAAAATAGGGACCAACCAACAATAATAAGTGCCAAAACCTCCTAGGACTCAACCCAGATAAACCAAAAAAGACCAAGCCTCACCAACAAGCTAACAAGCTTTAGCAATAGGAAAACAACCGAACCAAACCGAACCAACACTACCAACAAAACAAGGATCTCCCCTTCAAGAAAGGAAGTAGAGACATCCATCAAATCCATAAAAACTTGGGTCATGAAATAGATCATTGTATACAGCCCAATCAAGAGCAAAAACACAAAGAAGAGAAGAAAGACCTCCAAAATAAACACCCAGAAGGGGCTCCAAACCACCCAAATTCCAAGGGGACTACCTCTGCCCTCCAAATGAACACTTCCAATAGTAGAATGATGACCATCAGCCTCCTTATCATGAAAAACTTTAAAGACGCACTGCTTGAGGCTCACCAATCCCAAGACAACCAAAAGTAGCTAGGGAAGTTGTGAAAGAAGAGCTTCAAAGAGAAAAACCCCACCCCCCAAACATAAAAGACACTCCCAACAAGAAATAAACCAATTAATACACCACCGTCTGAGTGTCACCAGAAACAAAAGAAAGCTTACTAGCCTAAACTGGTCAAGCCCAGAAGAGATTCCAAAAGCCACAGAGCCCCACAAGCTACAACATGAGGACAAGTGCAAGGAATGAATCCCTTGCAGTCCACAACCAAGAGCTCCATGAGAGTCCAATAGAAGGGGAGCCAAAAGGAAAAGAACAAAGACAACTGACCCCCTTCTACCACGACAAGCCCGTTCCAAAACTCATTTGAAGACAGCAAAAGTAGAGATCACCACATGATCTTCTAGGGACCAGGAGACATCAATACCTACAGCCAAAAGAGACCCATAGCACCAACAACAGAAAGGCTGCTAAACCAAGCAAAGCACGGGCAGGAATCAAATAGGGTCGTCAAAAACCAAGCCCCCAAAAATGATAGAAAAACAAACTAGGAGCTCCACTCCAGCTCTCACCCATGCATTCCACATGCTTTGCACCCCAAGATGCACCCAAAGCACAGTGATCCACAAGAAAGCAAAGCCCCAAAGCCACCAAACCATCATCATCATCATCTTCATCATCTGAATCTCCCCCTTAGCAACAAAAACTGACGCCAAGTTCAAACGCCCAGGCCCGCACCTGTTCTTGCCTCCGCTCTCCATTTTTAGGCTATAAAGTATTGATCTAGAATATATTGATCAAGGATATGTTGTTACAATGAAGTTATGGAATAAAGTTTGAAGAAATATTTTTTCTAATATCTAGTGTTGTATAATAAATGGCATTGTATGACTTATGGATGTATGAGAATTTGAATTAGATCTGGTTTCTAGTTAAGTGAAGCAGTCTTCTGAGCTAGCCACTTAGGTACTATTCATCACTTCTTTTACATTTTAGTTATTTATATCCTTTCATTAATTATGTTTTCTTTATCTTATACGTGAATTGCAATTAAATGGTTTATGGATAAGTTAGAAGTTGTGTTTGTTAATGAACAGGGATATAAAATAGTTCTTCAGAGATTAGGATTGATTGTCTTATCATTTTAAATAGTTTCAGATTGATTTTGTATTCACAATTTTTTAGCAGACACCTGCAGCTTATGTTGTAGGTACCCATAGCCACTAGGTTCTGTAACTGCTTTCATTGTTCTTACAATTTTGTTAATTCCATCAAGTAGAATAGTTTGAATAAGTTAGAGTAAATTAAATTAGGTCAGTACAAGCCTATGAGGACACATATAGTGGAGTGCCATCATAAGTTTACACACCATGGTCGATAATTTAATGTAGACCTATAATGTCAAGAGGACTATTCAGTTTCGTGCATCCCTGAATTATGTAAAATTTACCAAGTCCATAACACATTAGTTTATAGTTTTCCTCTACAAAGTGGATCTTCCCTTCTTTGATTTGGGAGCTCTGGCTCCAATGGAATACACCCTCCTCCAATCCATCTCTATGTCTGCTCTAGTCCCTTATTCTTCCTCTTGTTGTTTGGGGTCTTTGGAAGGAGAGGAATAATAGAATTTTTAGGGATATTGCTCTTTCCCCAATCTCCTTTTTTTCAAAATCTTATTGGCCATTAAGGAGAATTTCTTGCAAGTTGTTGCTAATACTAATTTCCCTGGTTAGGTGGTGGTTTCTGATTATGATTTTTGGGTGGCTGATTAGTGGAAGGTTTCCTTTGACATTGCCAAGCCATTGAAAAAAGCCAAGTCAGATAGAGAAGGGGTTATTTAGTATTTTCCCCCTCCTGGCTGGTTTAAAGTCAACTTTGATGGTTCTACTAAAGGAAATTTGGGACCTGTTGGTTGTGGGGGAGTCTTAAGAGATCATAATGGTAGGCTTATTTCGGTGGTGGCACTCCATTTTGGGATCTAGACAAACCACTATGTTGAAGTTGCGGCAGCTTATCATGGTTTAAAATTGGCTAGGGAGAAGGGGGTTTCCAAAATTTGGGTGGAAGGGGATTCTTTGAATATTATCAATTTCCTTAGGAAGCTCTCCCCTCCTTTATGATCTATTAAAAGATTTATCATTGATGCTCTCTCTTTGTTGAATGACTTTGAAGAATTTTATATTTCCCATGCCTTTCATGAGGCTAATGGTGTTTCGGATTTTTGGCTAATTTTGGTGTGTCTTCAACTAGGTCGTGGGAGATTAATGATAACCTACTAGTGGAGATTATATCCTTGCTTAAAAATGATAGCATCTAATTATTTAGAGGGGGTTGAATCTTCTGGTGAACTCAAGGGATGGTGAGTTAATAATTACCCTCTAATGTTAATTAGACACTTGATGGTTGTCGCTCTCATTGGAAATTTTAGGAGGATGAGTTGTATTTTTAGGAGGAATCTAGCCATTATCTTTTTTTGTACCTCGAAAGGTAGACCCGCATGCTTTTTGGGTGCAATTTTATACTTATCATTTTTTATTATTTGCATTTGTGTTTTGTGGAGTTTCTTTCCTATGAAGTGCTTAGCACCTTTGAAGATGGGGGTGATAGATGCAAGATGAAGCCCTTCTTGTGTGCTGAGATTAAATCCAATGTGATGTGTGGAAGATTTTCTAGAAAGGAGGGGTTACTCCATTCATGGAGAAATTGCACAAGTTTGAGTCAAAGGTTTCATAGGAGTTTGTGGAAGCCTGGCATAGTCAGGTGCTTAGTTTGTTTGGTATGGACATCATTGTAAATGAGGAGTTTATACTGGAAGTTATAGGGCTATCAACTCAAGGGAGGAAATTCTTCAGAGAAAAATCCATGTCTGGGGTGGAAAGAATGAATTTCCTGAGGGATAAGGAGAAGGAAAAAATGGTTAGACTACAGTGTAGTGGTTTTGATCAAACCAAAATTAAACCTATTTGGGGTGAGGAGGTCATGGTTCTGATGCAATACTTTACCTTGGACGGGAGGTACATGGCTCTTTATGGGAACCACTTTATGCTGCTAAATTATTTTTTCCATGTTAAGTTGGTCTCATTCCCTTTCTATCTTCTTTTGTCTTTGGAGAATGGGATTTTAGATTTCAGAAAGAATACCAACAATCCCTTTTTACATGAGGGTTTGATTCTTTGTATTGTGGAGCATATAAAAGCTAGATATGTTATTGTGTCCCATGTTCCTAGTAAGCCAAACAAGTCCAAGAAGAAGCTAAGATGAGAGGTAAATGTCAGTCAAAGGAGGAAGATGATGTTGAAATGGAATTTGAGGATGAATATTTGGCTTGGTCGAATGGTTAACATATAGACTTGGATTATATCCCATTTGCTAGGGTTAAGAAAAGCTCTATGAAAAAGGTTAAACCCTCTTCCTCATGTGTGAAACAAAAAATTTTGGTTGATTGTGAAGATGTGGTTATGGAGGGAAAAGGAAGTAGAAGGAAGAATTCGAAACAAGGGTCGATGAGTGTTCAAGTTTCCCATGATGTGGTGGAAAATTTGAAGGAGGGAATTGGGGTTAATAAGGTTTGTGAGGTGGTGGAAATTGTTAATGAGGATAATATTCAGGATTGTGGTGGGGATGGGAGGGTCCCAATTGATGGGGAGATGAATAATTTTTTTGATTTGGAGGAGTCCCCTACAGTGTCAGCTTTTAAAGACAAAGGCAAAGAATAGGTTGTTTTGCATGATGGTTTCCAGGAAGAAGACCCTCTAATGAGCTCCCATCAGGGGAGGGGTTTGTATTGGGGTGCAATGGATTTTACTCATGCTTTCAGTTTGGTAAAGGAATGGGTAGATGTCTTTTTTAATCTGCTCATGTGGTGTGAAGAGGTCCAGGGCCTCCATGGTAAGTATGATATGATAGCTCGCTGCAACATCTCTACCCTAAGAAGTTTAAGGGAGAAGGACTCTATTTTTAGTATGGTTAGATCGCCGAAATCTAATCTCGGCCTATTGGTGGAGGATGTTGCTAATATGAAAAGAGACCATGTTCCAAGAATTTTCACTTTGGAAAGGAATTCCTTATAGATGCGTAAAGATCTCAATTCTTTGATCAATCTAAAAAAGGATTCACTTGAGACCTCTACTGAAGATTTAGTGTTTCTGAATGATTTGAAATCAAGAGAATGGACTGGTAAATCCATGTTCAATGATCCAGCAAATCAGGTTGGTGGTGAGGATACTGAGATAGGTAAGCAGGTAGTTGATTTGGGGACTGGGTCGAGCATCCATACTCACAACAAAATAAAAAAGAACAATGTGGTGTTGATGCAGGATGTCAAAGAAATCATGGAGATGCACAATAAGGTGATAACAAAGGATATGGAAGTAGCTAGGATGTTAAAATAAATTCTTTAGTCATTGCTTTGGTTTTCTTTTTTTTATTCTTGTGGCTTTACTGTTTTCCTTTTGTTGATGGTTGGCTGATTGTTGTTTAATCAGCCTGGTGTTTTTTGTGGGGCAGCTTAATTTCTTTATCTTTGTGTTGCCTTTTCTTTTGTATAGGGTTTCAGGGCCCCTTTAAAACCTATTTTACACTAATCAAAAACATATGTTGTCATTACTAAATATGGATCAAATGCTTATTAGTTGGCCACCCTTGAGGTTTAAGAGCTTGGAAAACCCATGAACATTATGCACCTCAATAAATATCCTAATTAGAAAATCCATAAATATTAAAAAATTAGAAAAATTTAAAAGTTTAAATAATTTAAAAAATAGTAGAAATAAAAATTATCCTTTAGTAAAAACCACTCCTTATGACACCTTGGATAGGTACCAGTGTGAAAACCTACTTGCAAACATCATGTATAATAATCAAACTATGTTGCCCTTCAATTCATCATCATTTGTTCATTCATCTCCATCTCATGAGTCTTAAAGTGGTTTTAGTATATCCCCTACTCCTTGAGTCATCAACCTATCCTCCCCACATTATTACCCCCATGGGTTCATTTAATGATTCTTCCACTACCTTAAGCCATCATCCTCTATAGCACACAAAATCTACTCTTGCATCTCACATGACTATTGGTAGATTTTCCCACACTAGTTTCAGTATATCTTGCCACTTCATGAGGCAGCTTGGCCTTGTCTTGGTCCCCTGATTTCTATAAAATATCTATACAATAAAAACCATAATATACCAACCACGTGCAGTTTGTTCCTCTTGGTTTTAGAAACCCACTCTCTATTATACTCCCTATTCCCATCACATTGTTTGTGTCTTGTTCTACATTGAGGGTAGGTAATTACATCTTTAAAAAAATTGATACATTCCATGTTTCTCACTTAGTGTCAAGGATGGATTCCATAATACTTGGTTTCATACATTTAATGTTATCCCTAAAACTAAGCTTATAACCTATCCTACAATTGAAATTTTACACTTTCCATATTCATAATTTTTAGACACTTGCAAAAACAAAAGCATCATGCACCCTAAATTTCAAAATAAACTCTTGAAATGTCACACTTAAAATGTAAAACTAGGGGTTTTAAATTAACCTTGATAACATGCATCAATCACATCATTTACAATCATGAAACTCCATTATCATCATTTTCCTTTGTGGGATATATCATTACCATATTAGGCACTATAATTTTATTTTCTTTTCTCCACCTTGGCAAGAGGAAACACTTATGTATTGTTGATTAACCATTTATTTTCACATTTCATTTTATCTTTTGACCCAAATTATGCTTACTGAAGGTTTCCATGATCATTGTATATCATGGTTTGTCTTGGATGGTATGCATTGGGGCATGGCCCATTGTTTTTATGTCATTTTTTTTATTAGCCCATCACAAGACCCACCAAGGTTGTCAAACACCTTATGATATCATAAGACATATGTTTTTTTCCCCCTTTAGAAGACCCACCAAGGGTGTTAGAGCATATTGAAATGTTTTGGGAATCCTATTATTTATTGTATTCTTACAAGTTAATCCTCGATACATTGGATGCATCGTCACCTTGGGATTTATACCCTTGTGCATAATATACATTACTATATCAAATTAGGTTTCAACATAATAGTTACATTCAAACAACCAATCACCTGTAAATATAAATCTATTACCCATATCCATATATTTTTTCCCTTTACATGATGATATACATTGTGTAAATGATTAGTTAGAATAATCAATTCATTTTAATTTACTAATGTACTCAATTTTATCATCATTTTCCTCTAAGTTATACCCTAAATAAAAAAAATCATCATCACATATCATAATATTGTCATTTATAACATCATCATTAATAATACATTATATATTTAATAAATAAACATTATAAATAACCATCATATCAAGTTTACCTCATCATCAATAGTGTATATAGCTCATGCAATACATCATACCTACATCAAGATATCAAATCATATGCATCATCAATATATAAATATCTCATAAATAAATACATACCATAATCATAATCAAAACACACATCATATAATCATAATCATAATCAAATAATATGTCATCACAATCAAAACATATCCATCCATCAAAATGTCATCATAACTCATAAACCATACAATATCAACATAATGCATCCACCAAATATCCATGGCCTAAGCTCCACCCTAACCCTAACCTTATGCCTTGGTCTAACCCTATCTCTAAAATGAAACTTGTCCCTATTCTTATTCTCTCAACCCTCCACCATGCCTCCATCTTTGTACCTCATGCACAAACATTATCTGGTACTACACCTCTTTTTGGCATGAAATGTTGAGTCGCACTAGCCTCATCTACAACTACCAAGTCTTATAATCAACTGTCATCTCTACATTTTTTATGTCCTCTTGTGATACCTAGGGTCCCATCACTAGGTTGTGCCACCCACTATGCCCCAATTATGAATCCACATATGGTCCCTACTCCTTTCCTCTTAAGTCATTCCTAAGAAAAAAATGCTTTCCATCTATTAGCATACCTCATCATAAGCCAAATTGACACATTACATAGTCTATCCTATATCACTCTATGCTTGAATAATATTTTCTAATGATATAGCACATGACATCTAAACATACTACACATAGAATGTTTCTAGCACTCACTCCTCACACCCCTACTACAACCTCCAAACCACATTCCAAAAGAGTGAAACACATGTTTCACTTTAGGCACATGCACTAAATGAAATAAACATCACATAATGATCAAATACACTACATGGTGAAAGTGCACACATTTCTTCTTTAAAGACACTAACTAATCCCAAATATGTTCCAATATCAACACATGCATTCCTCTCATGCACATGCAACATTCTAGCCAGATGCATCGATATACTTCACATGTAGTGCACTATCTAGCACACATGTTGCACTCTCTTACACATACATCGAATCATAATTTTCATGATTCAAAATATGCACTAACAAAATTTTCTACCCCCATTTATTTTACTAAAATTACTCCTAGAGCTAGTTTATTGGCACATACAAGTGCGCTTTCCTCCTCTAGTCACTTGTACTATCGTACTCACTCCACTCAAGTCAATCTAGTGGCATGTTCTCCATTTTCCTCAACTCCTTCTCTCACTCTACTCTATGAACTCTAGGGGATAATGGTGAAAAATAAATATTTTCACCCCTAGCCCTATTTATACAACCTCGATCCCTAAATTTTGACCCCCTATCAAAAACTTCACCCCTTTCACTCTTTTTCATCCTATTTCTCTACTTTTTATGTTTTCCCCTCATTTTTCATCTTCTATTATATTTTTCTCCCCATTTCTTCTTTTGAGATCTCACCCACATTTTTTTCCTAACTAAGCTCTTGATGGGTCATATCACTCCCCCTTTTCTTCATTAAAGTGCTACATTTTAGTTTTCTTTGAAACAACATTTCTTCTACAAGGTTGTAATACCATCTCAAAGAGGGGAAAAATGTAGTCATCTGAAATCATCTCTTAACAATTTTGTTGTCAACAATCCACTACACATCATCACTCCTACATTAATTAATTAAATTATATTCATTTATTTAATTAATTGTCCCAAGTTTTCTTCTACTATTAATTAAATAATTTTAATTATTTAAGTAATTCATTTAATCATTCTTTTATCATTGATTTGATAAATTAGGACTATTTATTGATTTAATCAATTTAATTTTGTAAATTCCAACCTTAAATAAATAGATCCAAAATTTATTTATTTAAGCCCATCATGCACATTTCCAAAATATTAACTAATTAATTTATATTTATTTAATTATACCTTTTTACTCTCACATAATTAGTACACTAAAATAATTATTTAATCTAACTAATCATTTGTACAAGTTAAAGCATGATTAATCAAGGAAAATCTTGTTTGATTTCTTAGAATGAATGTGTCCACAAAAGGACATTGCATATACATTTGTTCCATGCTTCCCACTTCTCTAAATATATTCTCATTCAGTCCCATCCATCCATCCATGTTTCTCCAAGAAAATATTGACCCTTCACATAAATCTAACAAAAAGACTTTTTGGTCTTCAAAAAATATTATTTTTTATCTCATCCCTCTATCTATTTCAAAAAAAAAACTCATCCATAATCTCCTTGAATTATGAAGCTCACATTATGCACTAATCATAAGGTGCCACTTGGTGGCCTCTCATAAATCCAAAGCTCTCATGCAATACCAACCCTTGATCTTCAAATCCAATCTTATCCATTGATCATCCATCTCAAAAATCTATAAATAGTGCCTCTTGGGGACTATTTACACAAAATCATTGAATGACAAGTTATATTTCTTGAGTGAGTGACCAACACAGCTTCAATTGCACATCTTAATTTTGAGAACATCTGCACTCATTGTGTCAACCAGAGGTATTGAGAGGCTTCCTTTAAGGTCTTTCAACATGGGTGTAAATACCTCTTTAGCTCAAATGGAGGTGCAAATGAGTATAATTTAAAAGCTTGATTTCATGTATTCAAGTATTTTTTTCATTCGTTGTGCTCTCTTCTCCACAATATCAAAATGAATTAATGTTTTAGAATAATGTGTTGAACCCAAATAATGTTTTTCAAGGTGATCCAAAGGAAACACAAGGATGACCTATATTGCAGAGAAGCCTTCTAGAAATGTGAAAATATCTTAAGATGTACCTTGGACAAGTATTTTGAATATTAATATGAAATTTTATTCTTGAGTATAGTGATCCATGGTAAAAAAATCATGGTTTCATAACTCTAGTACAATAATAAGTGTATAAATTGGTAGTCAACTAACAAAATTTAACCTTGTGGGTGTGTCCATTTTATGATTGATGATCATATGAAATTATTGTAAATATGTTATCCATTTCATATGCAACATATTTTCCAATTCATTTTGTGTATAGGAATTGAATTGGTTGGTGGTTGGAGTGAATAATGGTCTCTTTTTTTAGAATTTAGTGGCATTGTTGCTTGAAAACCTATGGCATAGATATAATTATTATAAACAAAGTAACATCACTTAATATAACTAAATGGTTTAGAGTGATAGGTAAGAGAATATTTTCATGCATCCATCTACATCTCAAATAAGCCATTTCATGGCCCTCACCCTTTCAGGTTTGAAATTATATGGATGACACACCAACATTTCAAAAAGCGCATTGAGGATTGGTGGAGCTATCTAGTTCAAGGTTCTGCTATGTATAGAATTTCCCAAAAACTGGATTTTATTAAAAAAGAAGTTAAGGGATGGTCTAAAGTTACCTTTGTTGACTTTTTTAAAACTAAAAAGATGATCAAGGACAAGCTTGAGGGCGTTCAAAATCTTATGGAAAAGGGCTCTCTCCTTCAACCTTTACATGAGGAGGAGGAAGTGGAAATATATTTTAAGTAAAGAAGAAATATATTGGAAACAGAGATCTAGTTTTAGTGGCTGAGAGAGGGTGACAGGAACTCTGCTTTTTTCCACATAATGACTTGTAGGCATAAAAAAAAAAACACCATCAAGTGCTCAATTAATGAAGACAACTAGGAGGTCATGGAGGTTGATAAAATTGGAGAAATAGTGAAACGCTACTTTAGATAGATTTACTTAGACACTGGTAACACCCCTTATGTTGAAGTGCAGGACAGACTTCTGAGGCACCTCCCTTCTAGCATCAATGAAGAGGATAATTTATAGCTTTGCGCCCCTGTTTTAGAGAAGGAAGTCAAGATGGTTGTGTTTGCTATGGGTGCCTTTAAAGCCCTAGGACTTGATGGTTTTCCCATGGCTTTCTTTTAGGAGTACTGGGACATTGTCAGCTATGATTTAGTCATGGTTGTCAGAGATTTTTTCAAGACTGGTAAACTGCTAAAAAAATTGAACAATACATTCATTGTCTTAGTCCCTAAAATGCAGGAGCTGAAGTATATGGCTGAATTTAGGCCCATAAGTCTTTGCAACGCTGTCTACAAGATCTTTTCTAAGGTCCTTGTTAACCGGCTTAAGCCACTATTGGATAAGATTATCAACAAATGCCAAAATGGTTTCGTCCCTGGAAGATAAATCCTTGATGTTGCTATTACGACTCATGAAATAATCCACTCCATAGAGAAAAGAAAAAATAAAGGTATGGCTTTCAAAATTGACATTTCTAAGGCTTATGATAGGGTGAGATGGAAATTTCTTTATTCGGTTCTTGCTAAATTTGGGTTCAATGATAAGGTGATTGGATTTGTTAGAGAATGTGTGGAATCAGTCTAGTATTTTGTCTTGGTCAATGGGACCCCTTGGGGGTTCTTTAAGGTAGGAAAAGGCATTAGACAAGGTGACCCTCTATCACCATACCTGTTTATTATGGTTGTTGAAGTCCTTGGTAGGAACTTTCTTTCCTTACTTCACTCTAGGAAAATATAGGGAATTAGAGTTGCCTCCACCCTCCCCCCCTCTGTTCTTCAGTAATTTGTGGATGATACCTTCCTTTTTGGAAAATCTTTTGTGGTTGAAGCTAGAGAATGGAAGTGCCTTCTCCAGGATTATGCCAATGCCTCTGGGCAATGTATTAAATATAATAAAAGTTATATCTATTTTTTCAATACAAAAGATGACCTTCAAGCTAAGATATTATCTATCATGGGATGTCATAGTGCTACATTTATGAGGATTTACCTTGGTCTACCCCTCACTGTTAAGGAGGTTACTCACAGTTTTTGGAATAATATTTTAGAGAGAATGCAAAAGAAGCTTGCTAGATGGAAAGGTACACTCCTTAGTAATGCTGGCAAACTACAACTTCTCAAGGCCTCCCTAAAAGGGATCCCAGTCTACTTCCTCTCCCTATAATACCCCTCATGTTGATGTTACTTTCTAGATACTCTTTTATTTTGAGTTGTGTACTTGGGTTTGTGATGCTGATTATTTCACCGGTTTGATTTGTGTGGATTTACAATTTAGTTTGGCTGGATGCATTTGATACTGCTTATGATATTTTATGACATGATTTGTGATGTTTCTACTATCTGGGTATGTAATCATTTTTTATGTGATGTTATGTCGTGATGTTATGGTTTAATGCTTGTTTATGGATTATGATGTGTATGCTAGTGGGTCTTGGTGAAAGGACAGAGTAGCATCACTCGCTCGTGAGTGCCCTGCTACCCCGTGACTTCCTTTCACGGTGTGTCTGTATTGGAGATTTATATGCTACTTGACGTTGTTTTCATGCAAGATGCAGGTACTGGACACCGACGCCACCTACGTGACAGGTCTAAGCGTGTCCCATAAACCCAATGGGTATGAAGTTGAAAGTGAGTTTATAAGGAAGTGTCCCCATCCCAAGTTCGTCACCCCCATTGTTGTGTGTAACGATGTCATTTTCCAAGATTTCGTCTTCGTTCTACATGGTATTGTGTTATTCATTTATTTTAATCTTTGTTTTATGTGCCATTTAATTAATGTTTATGTTTGATATTTCTTGGTAGATTAATAATGTTATTTTAATTAATATAATTAAATAGTTAAGTAAACATTGTTAAGTTTATTGTTAAATTTAAATTAGTATATTTTAAAAGGTTGTTAAATTAAATGTTGCTTATTCAATTAAACAGGATAAATTAATAAATTAAATAAGTAATATTGGTTTTAATTATAAATTATCTTTTGTAAAATGAAATAATATAAATTAATGATTTTGTGATTTGTTATTAAATATTAAGTTGTGTATAAATATTAAATAAGATTATTTTTAATTAATTATTTGAGATAATTATGAGCTTTAAAATCAAATAAAAATAAAAACAAAAGATGTCATTCAAAAATCATGCTTGATCATGTTTGATTTATTACCTAAAAGAATTAAAAGTTAAACTTTTGCAGGTGGATTTTTGGTTTTAGAAAAGAAAAATTTCTTTTAAAACAGACGAAAGGGAAGACACTGGGTTTCAGAACATTTTAGATGAAGAAGAATTAGTGCCAAGAAACAACCCTCCTTCTGGATCTTCATGAAATTCTTCCAGGGAACGGTTTCAGGGACCAGGGCCAGGGAGGAACAGGCTTGAGGAAGGAGAAAAGAATTTTTATGAGGATTATTTGAAAGATTTACTTCGAACTCTTCAACCGATGCAGAACTTCCCAAAGTTCTTGGTATCCTTTTGCAATCGACTGGCTCGATATCCAATTTGATTTCGGATTCTGGCAAAGGTCAGTATTGCTGGCGTTGAAGAACGCGCCACCAAAGGGTTGACTCAATTTACGCTGAAACCGATTTCAGGGGCACAGCCAATCGATCTTTAACAATGGCGCCAGCCTTCGCGGGACCGAAAACCTGCCATTCTTCTTCAATCCGGCTGGTTCAAACTACAAACCGCAGGCAAAGAAGAAAATTCGCCAGCAAACGCAATTTTCTTGCAGTTGGGAGGGTTTAGCATAAATTGGAGGCTCTGGGGAATTCCAGCTTTCAGGCCGGTGTAGAACTATTTTAGTTAGCTGAAGCCGCAAAACCATTTCGAAGGCATTAATTGCTTTTTGAAACCTGGGCTTCGAAAGAATGGCATTTAAAGGGAGAAAACCACTAACGTTTCGCCGACCGAAACGAATAACTATAAAAAGCTCCATACAGTAATTAGCCACATTTGGCTAAAATAAAAAATATCATCCGCTCTATATATATAAAAGTATTATATAAAAGGTTGAGGGATAATTGTGTACCATATGACCAATATTGTCTTGAGGTACGTGGGGTTTGTAACTTCAATTTGGCAAGCATAACCTTTGGGTTGTTGCGCGCAGCCCTGGGCTGGCCACGGCCTCCCCATGTGGGGAGGTTCGTAGCCTCCCCCAACTACATGCTTTAAATTTTATTTTATAAAAAAAAAATTTATAATTTTTTTTAATTTCATAAATTTTATTTAATTTAATTTAATTTTTATTAATATATATGTATATATATATAATACATAAATAATTTGTGTGAATTCGCGGATAATTATGTTGATTGGTAATTTTCAAAATAATATATATATGTGTGTGTGTGTACATATACTTGGTGAAAATATTAAAAAAAAATTATGATGTTAATTGCAATGCTTGATTTTATGTTGTGATTAGTTAAATTGAAAACAAGCATTTTTAATAAATCGAATAGAATGATTTTTATCAAAATTAAATATATTGGGTAAATTGATTGTTTATATTTCATGGATGAAATCGTGCAATAATTTATTTTAAAATGTGTTTGTTGAGTTACAGAAAACTCGTGTTTTTAACTGAATCTTGAAGTCATGTAATTGTTTAACTCTTTAATTTTCCTTGGGTCATTTTTTGTTTTGCTTGAGTTGGTTTATGGACACGTGGGAACCCTCAGGATAGTTTGGCCCTCTGTAGGAGTTGAGGTTATTTCATTTTAGGCTTCCAGAGGCGAGTGTATACTTGTTATATTTTGAGTTTTCATTTGTTATGGTGCTTGACAACACTTTGATTATAATTGTTATTCTGATGTTATGCTTGGGTTGTACCTATTTTTATGAGTATCTATAGATTTGGATGTTAGCGAGATGTTTGTGCCTTGCATGTGCTTTCAGTATTTAAGATTCAGTATTTCTTGTGTCGGTACAACCCCTTGGAGCTTTGGCTTTTGTGGTTTGGGTTTCTAGGGAGAGTGGCTCTTCGTGGGCACCAACACACAAAGGGGAAATCAAGATAACCCACATAAGAGTTAGTGTAATAAGTGACAACTTAATTAAATGAATTAGGGGTATGGGTAGTAATAACATTAACAAGGTAATTAAGGATGTCTCATCCACCCGTTAGGGCTTTCACAAACTAAGCATGGGCTGAGAAGGTCATGGTTGGAAAGGTCACTACCTCATCTCCACGAGAGGTTAATGGTTCTGCACGAGTCACCCTATGGGGTCGACGCCTAGAGAGGCTGTCAAGATAACCATAGATGGGGGTTGGTGCCTAGAGAAAGGCAGTCAGGATAACCCATGTAGGATTGTGTGATGACACTCTCCCCTAGCATTCCCTTGATTTGTTATCTTTGTTGGCCTCTGGAAGTGTTTTGTTGTTGTTGTTGTGTTTTTCCTTGTGTTTTCATGTCACTTTTGTTTGGATTTGAGTCTTGTAGATTTTTGTTTCGATGACATTGGTTGGGGATCCTTCCTTATTTACTCCTAGCATGGGGGTGGTCGGGTGGAATGTGCTACACACCCCGTTGGGTTCCCAGTTAGTAGTTGTTCAATTCAGTGCATTGTTATCCAAATGCAGCATGATCCAGAGTTCTCTTTGTTGCCAGATGTATACCTTGTATTTCAGTTATACTTTTGTATTGATGTATTACTCCCACATGTGTTGGGAAGTTTTATGATGTAAACTTATGTAATTATTTAATGTGATGCACTAGAAGCAGATGTAATGTATAGTTATACTTTGTATTTCCTTTTAATCAATAATAGTGGTTATTGCCTTTCGAAACATGTTGTATCTATGGAAATATGTTTATTGCATTTCATAATTAAAATATATGTGTATGGTTATTTTATTGATTTAATCTTTTCATACTGGTTTATCTTCTGTGAATGTTTTTATTGTTAGCGATATGATGGTTTATATTAATACAATTCTGAATTTCGTTATTATCATTTTGTTATGGGTTAGAATATGTAATGTTACCTCATGTACCCCAAGGAGCTTAGGCTTTTAACTTATATCTATTTAGTTATACTATATGTATTGGATTCTTAACATACATATTTTTATGTTAAAAAAAAATTGTGCCATAAATGTTAGATGTATTAGTTTCCTTTGGGGTTGTGTGGCGGGGCGTTACACTCCCTCTTTAAGATTTCAGGCTCCATGGCTGAAAAACTTGAAAGAATACAAAGAGCCTTCCTTTGGACTAGTGTTGAAGAGAAAAAAGGCTTGCTCTTGTGAACTAGGACATTGTCTGTCATCCTAAAAGTCAAGGGGGTCTTGGGATTAGAAAGATCACCAATTTGAACAAAGCCCTCATCACTAAGGTTGGTTGAAATCTAGTATTGGCAAAGGCTGAATGGTGCAACATAATGAAGGCTAAATATTTGAACCAAGGACACTTTTCCAGGGCCCTAGATCTGATGGGTCTCCCATCTGGGTCAAAAATTTGGAATAATATCCTAAAATGCAAATCTCTTTTGAAGGAAGGTATCAGATGGAAAATTGGGAATGGGAGATCAATAAGATTCTGGGAGGACTCTTGGCTTGGTGGCAGACCCCTTGCTGATAGCAATCTCAATATCTTGTGGGAACATGCTAAGGAACATGTTGGTACTTATATTGTGGATTATACTACACCCAGAGCCAAATGGAAAACTCTGGATTTGAGTTTCTTGGATAGACTTGACCTCCTCCCTAAGGTTGTTGAGCTCTAGGATCTTTTAAATATGGTGAGACTTCCTCTCTTTCCTAGGGAGGACAGGGTTTTCTAGACAAAGAATCAGTCAGGGGCTTTCTCTGTCAAGTCTGCTTACCATCTGCTACTAAATTTTGATGGTGATGAGTATTGTTGGAAGAAGGTGTGGAACTCTCAGCTCATCCCCAAAATCAACTTCTTTTGGTGGGCATCCATCCATGGTAAAATTTTAACTATTTATAACCTTCTCAAAAGGGGCTTCCAATTTCCCAATAGGTGCACCCTCTATAAGTCGGAGGACGAGACTATTTTTCATCTCTTTATCCACTGTCAATTTGCTTCCCAAGTTTGGTAGAATTTCTTACAAAAGCTCAACATCCATTGGGTTTTTGATAGAAATATTCATCAATTCGTCCTTAATTGGAGGTGTCCCTCTTAACACCCTTTAATCAGGCAACTTTGGAAAATTATTCCTCACATTTGCTGGTGTCTTTGGAAAGAAAGGAACAATAGGATCTTTAGAGAGAAGGAGAACAGTGTGGATAGTCTGTTGATAATCCTTAATAATCTCCTTTTGGATAACATTTTGGTTTACCAATGGAAAACCCCCAATTGCCCTCCTACGGGCTGGGATAAAAATATGGCCAAAATTTGGAAGTTTCCTGATGACTTCCAGAAGTTTGATAACCCCAAGAAGATTGTCAGAAGCAACACAAAGTGGAAAACTCCAAAACCACCCTAGTTTAAACTGAATTTTGATGAGGCAGAAAGAGTTGGGAAGGTTGTTGGAGTTGGTATCATCAAAGACCACAATGGTTGCTTAGTTGTTTCCTACTCAGGGAACCTGAAGGATCACACTAGTAATCAGGCAGAAAGTCTGGCGCTCCTCTAGGGACTCAAAGTTGTGTTGTCAATCGGTGCTAAGTCCATGGAAATTGAGGGTGAATCACAACTGATTATGGAAGCCACAAAAGGCACGATGGTTTCTGGTTGGTCCATCCAAGGGGTAATTGAGGAGATTCACTCTATTCTTACCAGACTTCAAGAGTTCACCATTCAGCATGTCTACAGGGAAGGAAATGTGGTTGTTGACAATCTAGCTGCAGCTGGGCTTGATTGGGAAGGGCTACGGTGCTGGAGGAAAGAAGAGTCTTTTCCCCCTTCTGCTATGGCACTTCTAAGAAAGGATTTTAATGAACTTCATCATGATTCCTAAAAAATTCTTTCTAAACTTGGTGTGGTTGTTACTAACTTTTGTTAGTAATGATGGTGGGAGTTTTTATTTAAACAATTGGCCGTGTGAGAAGAGAGCGGGGAAGGATTTGCCACGTGTCATGTATGACCTTTTTTGGATTGTCATTGGGACTCACCATTTTGATTCTAATGACCAATGGGGTCATTATTTTTTGAACCCCCTTGAATTTTGTGATGATCTTTTCAGACTGGCGTATTTTGTTCGATTTTTTGAGCTGCTTGGATTTATTACCGATATCATGTCTCGTCATGTCGTAGACTTCTCACACGAGGGAACTGCTAAGCCTATGCTAGCTATGGGAAGTGGCATTTATTTTCATCTTTTACAACTTTACAAGTTACCTTTTGTCATCCATTTCTCTGCGGTTTTTTCTAGACTTGGTTTTCTTTGTATCTGCCCTGCTATTTTTTTGCCTTTCATTGTTCTAGTTTTACGCATCAATTGTGTTGGAGCTATGGGTGGGGACCAGGTGAGTGTGGAGCCAAATAAGTGTGATGAATGGAAGGCAGATGGCACCATCTAGCATATATGAAAGGTAGGTGGAATCTCCCAGTTTATGGAATACATGACTGGCCATGATGAGGGTCTATCAACACAATTCGTCACCTCTTGGAATGCCAGAAGGGTCACCATTGGAAGCATTTCCTTCGAAATCGATGAGGAGGTCATCACTAGGGCCACAAGTCTCACTCTGGATGGGTGTACCTAGAAGAAAACCACCAAAGTTGTTGATCAGACCAGCCTCAACATGTTCTTCCGGGGTGAGGAGAAACTTGTCAAGTTACATGGAGGCTATGACCACAAGGTGCTTCTTGAGCCATGGGACAGAATTTGCATGGTGGTGATGAAATACTTCACTCTCGAAGGAAGATACAGTGTGTATTACTACTACCATTTCAATTTCCTCAATCACCTTAGGAATCACCATAATATTTCCTTCCCATTTTTTCTCATTCATTCTCTTGAGTGTACTATGCTTGATGCGGTTGAAGCCATGAATTTGAATAAAAATTTCACCATCCTTCACCAAGGGCTTATGTCCAGACTTTACCACTTTCACTTGGCCCTTTACCTTCCTTGACCCACTACTGTTGAAGAATTTCCTCGACCCACCTCTGTTGAAGAGGCTTCAATTTCTTCTGCTCCCCCATCTGCTAGCATTATGGACACCCTTAGCCCTAGCAAGAAAAAATGCATCAAAAATCCAGCCATGAAAGTCTCTCCATAGGACACATCCTCCTCTCTAGGGCTTGTGGAGAAGAATAAAGATAAAAAAATGCATAGCCCCCACCCTGAGAACTAAGACCAAAGCCTCCAAGAAGACAAAATTCTGACTCCAACAAATTGACTCTGACATTGAGATCACCGAGGAGACTAATACCCCTCGCAAGTCAAATAGATTGGTTATCAAACAGGAAAAAGCGAAGATTTTTAAGGAGGCCTCAGATTCTGACAATGGAGACGGGAGTGAGAGTAGGAGTAAGGAGGAAATGGATGCGGGGGAGGAGGCTCTCTCGGTTTCTGCTAGTAGCTCCTCCCATGTTTCTGAAAGCCTTAAAAGGGGTCCTGCTAGCATTAAAATCAAGGAGGTCAAGTCTCATGCCTCCAACATTGCGAAAGGTAAGGATCCCATGGAGGAAGCCTATAGTAAACAGGATATTGTCTGAGAGGAGGTTGACAATCTAAAAAAAAGAGTCAAGAGTTTGGAGAAAAGACTGCAGGATGTTACGCATTTTGCATTGAAGATTATGCACAGGTCTGCCACTATGTTATGTCTGTTGCAGAAGGACAAGTCTGTGAACGATGTGGAGGAAGAAGCCAGCAACAAGGAACTACTTAAGTTCCTCACTGAAGATTGGGCTACCATAACTTTAGTTAAGCCATGTAGTGGGAAAAAGGATTAGTCCTTTGTGGGTTTAGTTTTTTTTAATGGGGTTGGTTGAATCAGCCTTCGTTTATGTTTTGTTATGCTAAAGACATTGTTATTATGTTTATTTTTCTCTATGACTGGCATGACCCTTGGGGGTCTATGGCTAAGACTATTTTAAATCATGCTATCATGATGGACACTACTAGTAGCTTTAGTTTTGATGTTAGTTTTTTTGGGATGTTTTTTATATGATATGCTTAGGGTGATGGTTTGGTTTTTAGACCTATTGTTATTGTGTTGTTAGTGTTAGTCTATTGTGGATGGTCATTGGTGCCTTGTATTAAAGGGACAACACCCTTGTTTTGCTACTTTTTATATCAAAAACAATTGGTGGAGAATATAGATATTGTTTGAGTTCATCAAAGGTAGATTATTGCATAAGAATCCATTGGAATGTTACCTTGGTGCATGTAATATAGTTAAGTGGCTAGGTAATTTAAGTGAAATAAAAGGACAAACCTTTAATAAAAATTGGCTTGTCTATGAAATTTATATAATTATATGAGTGAATGGAATATGTTGGTCTTTAATCACCTTGATTTTTGCAGGTTGACGTGAATTCTAGAGTGGTTTATTATGTAACTAGGATATTGAATCTATTGGTGCTAAATATGTATTTATTCATATTATCTTACAACCTTTGTGTCAACATACTCTAGCATGGTCCATAAAAATGGAAGTTTTCTTGCACCTATTTTTATTTTCCCAAAGATAGTAATTGTTACTTCATATTTTTGTTTACATTTATTTTGGATGCATTGAGGAATGCTTCACCTAAAGTATCTAACATGAGTAAGTCCATCTTTGCATAGATAAGATGTGAAAGTCTACTAATATATTTGAGGACTTTGAGATGCCCTAGAATTTCCTTATATAAATGCATGGAGATTCATGAAACTCATTATTGTAGGATATATAGACTAATTATATGTGTTTTAGTGATTTACTTGTATCTCCTTCTCATGTTGTAGTCATCTAAAAGAGAAGGGGACCAAATGAGCATTAGTGTGGAGATAAATTCATTACACCACATTTTGTGTGATTATATTCTTTTGTCTATCTATATTGATGATAGCATGTACATGCTTGTCATTGGCCAATGATTCATGTGGAAAATTTATCATCCATCTCATGAAGTACCAATTATAGTACTTATGTTGAGTCAATGGGCTTGTTGGTTGGTATTTTTATTTTCAATAGGATCTAATTTGTCTTTTGCAACTAGGGTTTGTTGTTCATGGAAATTAACATTTCTATCAAAGCAATAGTGATGATATTTACACCACTATGAGCTTTGCCATCACTTAGATTTATACTTTTCTATTGTATGTGTATTTGGAGACTATGGGTTTAGTGATGGTTGTTGAAAGCTTTATTTTGGAATTTTTGTCTTGACATACTATAATATGGTCCACAAAAATGAAATTTTTCTTGAACTTATATTTCTTTTCCTAAAGTTAGTCATTTTTGCTTCATTTTTCAAATCATCTAACATAAGGAATTCCATATTTGTATAAATTAGAGGTGGAATTATACTAATATATTTGAGGACTTGGAGATGCTCTAGAGTTTCCTCATATAAATGCTTGGAGTGTTGGAATTCTTTTTTGTCATTCATGTCAATATATCTTTGTTGTTGCATTGATGTCAACCTATGGAGATGCTTTGATTGGTTGCATTATGTTGTCACTAGTAGTATCACTGATGTCAACCTCTAGTGTTGCTTTGATGAGCATATGTTTGTGGATGATTCAACCTCTTGTGTGGTTGAGATGATAAGAGGAGTCTTGTCAATGTTGAGATGGTGTTTTTGGTGCTTGGTTTCCAAGTGCTTTTGAGAAAATTTGAATAAAAGAGAAAAGAGTGTCCAGAGTAGCAGAGTAGTGTTCAATGTTTTGATCCACATTTCTTCATGGTTGAAGATCTACTTGTGTGGTTTGGTTATGTTGATAAGAGGTGTTTAGGGGTGTTATATCCAGAGTTTCACGTTATGGATCATTTGGTAGAAAAAGTTGTGTTCACTAGTGTGTGAATGTGATGCAATGTTATCTGGGAGAAATGGTATTGCTTCGCATTTCTCTGCATTGTGGTTTCTAGTTTTGCAAATTTGGGAGTGTGCTTGCAATGTCTATATCTATCTTTAGTCTAATTTTTTTGAGTTTTGGTGCTCCACAAGGTTGGATTCATATGTTACAGTGTGTGGAAGGTTAACTAGGTGTACAAAATGAATATAATTTTTAGGTGTATAATGTTGTGAAGGATTTGTTGGGATTTAGAGTGTTGATGGAATATTCTAGATTGTGTTCAAGTGTTGTGTGTGGTCCGCAATTCATCTTTGGATTTAAGGAAGTGTGTACTTAAATGCTTAATGGTGCTAACACAAGTTTGACCGACCTTGGGTGTTTACACTAATTGCGGATATGCTTCGGTGTTTGTGAAAGTGTGGTGTGGAATGTATATGTGGATTTGAATCTGAGTTAAGGTGTGATGTGGTCTGCTTTTATTCCTCTCCACCACAGGAATGTTTTGGTGCCGACCTAATTTGAATTTGCATGTTTGAGGTGTATAGCTGACCTTGAAAGATGTTTTTAAGGTAGCGAATGGTATAAAAGGCAAGGTGAATTGTTGGTGAAAGTAGTGTAGATGCAAGGATGTGTTGAGATGCAAATTTAAGTAGATGTAGAGATCTGAAGTATGATCTTAATGTCTATGACTCCAATGTAGTGAGCGAAAAGGTCTACATTTGTAGAGTACCTAAATTTTCTAATAACAATGAGTTGGAGGTTACTAATGGTGTAGAAGTTGTGGTGGATATCTTTTGTTGCTCTTAGATGGATTTCTCATTGTAGAAATCTTCTATCTTCTTCTTTCTAATCTAGTAGTGAGCCATTGGAAATGAGCCCTTCTTTATTTTGGGTAGTAAGCCTATTGTATTCGGTGTTACAATTACTTTATATTGTGAACTAATCCTCACTATGGTTTTTACCTTCTTGGGTTTTCCATGTAAATCCGGTGTTCTCATGTGTATGGATGTGTTTGCATTACTATTCTCATGTTTATATTTTTCTAATGCATGATAAGGGTTTAAAGGTTGTTAAGGGTTTAAGGATTAATATTGATCTGAATGCTAATGAATATTTTGATGTTTTAATATAAAATTGATTCACCTCCCCCCTAGTTGTCTTGTGCATTAAACAATTGGTATCATAGCACGATTACTTAGAAGAAACATTAACCACTTGAGGTAGATTTGGGATGGCGCACAAGGAGGCTCCTCTATTTGATGGATCAAATTATGCATTCTAGAAAACTAGGATGGAAGGTTTCCTTGTTTCTCTAGGGTTTGGAGTTTGGAAGTCTAATTAAACTAGATATATAATGCTTACAAATGGTTTGAGTACTAATGATGAGATCAAAGCATATGAGAAAAATGGAAAAGTAAGGTATGCTCTTTTGAGTGGTCTTTCTAATTTAAAACTTGTGAAAGTTATGAGTCTTAAAACTACTGGTGAGATCTAGAAAAATTTGGAAAGTATCTATGAAGGAGATGATAAGGTCAAGTAAGTAAAGATGCAAAATCTGAAGACTAAGTTTGAAACCCTAAGGATTTGAGAAGATGAAAATATTATAGGCTACATGCATAGAGTGGACAGAGTTTTCAATTCCATAAAATGCCTTGGTGGAAAACTTGAAGAAGATGAGGTGGTAAAGAAGGTATTAGGAAATCTTCCTAAATCTTATAGTCATAAGGTTTCTTCTATTGAAGAATCTCATAATTTAGATCATCATTCTAGAGATCAGTTGTTTGTACTCTAACTACTTTTGAATTGAGATAGTTTGGTCCAAGTGATTCAAGAAATGAAACTGCTTCTAAAGTTGGAAAAGTGGAGAAGAATGAGGAATCAAATTAGGATGAATTTGATGAGCTAGAAGCAAACTTTGTGAGGAGATTGAAAAAGGGCACTGGAAAATACATAGGTAAGTTACCTTTCAAATGTTTCAATTGTGGAAAGATAGATCATTATGCTTCAATATTTCCAATCAAAGCTTCAAATGATAGATTTAAGGAGAATAGAATATCTGAGGATGGACTGACTTAGCTGATGATGGACTAATTTTGAACCATCTCCATGACCTGAGAGAGACAGAGATGGACTATTGATAGGCATTGTGAAGTTTGAAGGTGGTATTTTTAAGTTTGGTATGATACATCTACTAATATATGTGGAAAAGGTTCAATTAGTTTTGATGGAAAGCATAATACAGATGATGTTCTTTATGTTAAGGGTATCCAACATAATCTTTAAGTGTAGGATAAATGTGTAGCAAAGGATATAATCTTGTATTTTAGAATGGTGGATGTGAGATCATGAAAGGCTCTAAAACTTTGGTTGTTGTAGGAAGAAGGATAGATGGAAATGTTTATCATCTTAAGGGTGCTAATGGTATGTGCTTTATGACTCAAATCAATGAAAGTTGGCTTTGGAATAGAAGAATGTGTCACATCAATTTTGATAGCCTAGTTAGGATCAACTCTACTCAAGCTATGAGAGATCTTCCAAACATTACAAAGCCTATAAATGTAGTTTGAAAGGAATGTCAAGTTGAGAAGAAAACAAGAAAAAGTTTCAATGTTGTGTGAGGGGGAAGGATCATTAGATCAAATCAAAGATCAAAACGTGATTTGAAATCAGAAATCTAAGATAAGATCAAACACATTTATCTAAGATCTAATCCTACACATATGAAATGAAACTAATATATTGAAAACATAATTAGGACATCTATGATTACCAAAATGAATGCAAACAATAAACATAGTTTTACCATCTCATAGTGGAGTGTATTCACCTAATATTGGATTGTTCTTATCACCATGAAGCCTCCAAAGTTTGTGTGCAAAAGCAAGATGAATGATGTTGGGTTGATTGAAAAAAAGGTTGAAGCTCTATCAATGGTGATTGTGACAACACTTTGTTGCATAAGGTATGTTGATTCTTTGATCCTTATTTGTGAGGAGAGAGGTTTGTTAGATAGAAAAAGAGATTTTGAATCGATGATCAGGAGCGCGTTGGAGAATATCTAGATCAATGGTCAAAAGGTGTTGAGAGGATTTATACATGAGAAGATTGTGCAAAGTTGATTGCATAATTTGTGTGATTGAAGAATAGATTGGCTAGTCAGGGTTTAGATTGATCAATCAAGATTTAGTTAGGAAATTAATGGTTTATTATGATTTAATAATTTAATTAATTTAGAGGAATAAGGTGAGTTAGTGACATAATTAAATAATTGGCATTATTTAATCAATCAAGACAAAAGAAGATTAGATTAGGACTTTATTAAATAAATAAAATTTATTTAATTTTTGGAAATGGTGAAATGTGAATTAATCAAATAATGTTGTTTTATTCAATTAATAGAAGAATTAGGGTTTTCAAGACTTTGTTAGATAAATGGAATTTATTTAATTTGTCGAGAATGATGAAAAAGTGAATTAATTAAATAATGTTGTATTATTCAATTAATAGAGGTAATTAGGGTTTCATATGCTATTTGATGTTGTGTGATGATTCAGGATGTTTCAAGATGTTCTGGAGATGTTTAGAGACGTTTTGGGTTGATTTTGAGACGTTCTGAGACTTTTTGAGTTGTTTCAAAACATTATGAGTTGTTTCGAGACATTTTGAGTTGTTTCGAGATGTTTTGTGTTGATTTTGGGTTGTTTCGAGATGTTCTGGGTTGATTCTGAGTTATTTTGAGTCGTTTTGAGTTGTTTTGAGACGTTCCAAGTTGATTCTGAGTTGTGATAGGCATTAAGTCAATTTTACATGTCTACAAATGTTAGAATATTCTACCACAGGACCTTTGGAGTTGGTGCATACAGATATTTGTGGACCTACAAGAACAAAAAGTTTTCAAGGTGATAAGTGATTCATGTTATTGATTGATGGTTACTCTAGAATGACTTGGGTAACCTTTCTCAAAGAAAAATCAGAAGCTATATATAATTTGAAGGCATTTAAAGCTATGGTTAAGAATGAAATGGATATGAAAATAAAATGTTTGAGATATGATAGAGGTGGAGAGTTCACCTCCAATGAGTTTAATAGTTTTTGTGAAGATCATGGAATAAAGAGATATTTGTCATCCCTTAGGACTCCTCAGCAAAATGGAGTTGTGGAAAGGAAGAATATAATAGAACTTTCAAGAAGTAGCAAGGACAATGATGAAGGAAGTAAATCTACCAGATGTCAACTAGAGAGAATTAATTCATACTATAGTGTATATACTTAACAGAGTGCAATCAAGGAGAAACAGTTCAAAGACTCCCTATGAGTTGTGGTATGGAAGAACTCCTACTGTCCAGTATTTCAAATTACTTAAAAGCAAGTGCTACATCAAAATAGATGAAGAAAACTTAGGAAAGTTTAACGTAAGGTCTGATGAAGGAATCTTCCTTAGATACTCTACAAAGAGCAAGGCTTATTGGTATTATAACAAGAGGCTAAAAAGGATTGTTGAAAGTGCAAGTGTCAAAGTGAATGAAGACTTACATAAAAGCTCAGTGTTGATATAAGGATATGAATTAGATGAATCCTCTTGTAGAGAAGAAGAGAAGAATGATGGTAAGCAAAAAGAAGTGCAGGTTGAAGAGGAAGAAGCTCCAGAAAGGATCCCTAAAACCCCTAAGTATGTGCAAAAGAATCATTTTGAAGATCAAATCATTGGTGACAAAATTAGAGGTGTATTGACAAGAAGAAAGGCTGCTATGATAGAAGAACAAGTAAATTTATATGTTTAATTTCTAAAGTTGAACCGAAAAAAGTGAAAGAGGCATGAAAAGATGAACTTTAGATCAAAGCTATGGAAGAAGAACTGATGTAGATTGAGAAGATCCAGATTTGGGAACTTGGCCCAAGACCAATGAATAAGAATGTGATTAGAACTAAATGGGTGTTATATCCAGAGTTTCATGTTTTGGGTTGTTCAGTAGAAAAAATTGTGTTCACTTGTGTGTGAGTTGTGATGTAGTGCTATCTGGGGGAAATGGCTTTGCTCTGCATTTATCCACATTGTGGTTTTAGGTTTTGCATATTTGGGAGTGTTCTTGTAATGTCTATATCTATCTTCAATCTGATTTGTTTGATTTTTAGTGCTCTTCAAGGTTGGATTCATATGTTACAGTGTGTGGAAGCTTAACTAGGTGTACAAAATGAATATATTTTTCAAGTGTATGATGTTGCTTTAGGATTTGTTTTATTTTAGGGTGTTGATGGAATATCCCAGATTGTGTTTAAGTGTTGTGTGTGGTTTGTGAGTCATCTTTGGATTTAAGGAAGTGTGTACCTAAATGTTTATTGGTCTTAACATAAGTTCAACTAACCTTAGGTGTTTACACGAATTGCAAATATGCTTCGGTGTTTATGAAAGTGTGGCATGGAATGTATATGTGGATTTGGGTCCGATTTAAGGTGTGATGTGGTCTTCTTTCATTCCTCTCCACCGTGGGAATGTTTTGGTGCCGACCTAATCTAAATTTGCATGTTTGAGGTGCACAACTGACCTTGAAAGATGTTTTTAAGGTTGCGAATGGTATAAAGGAAAGGTGAATCATTGGTGAAATTAGTGTAGATGTGAAGATGTGTTGAGAGGTGAATTTAATCAAATGCAAAGATTTGAAGTGTGAGCTTAATGCTTATTACTCCAATGTTGTGAGAAGAAGGGTCTACATTTGCAAAGTACTTGAATTTTTAATAGCAATGAGCTAGAGGTTACTAATGGTGTAGAAGTTGTTGTGGTGGATATCTTTTGTTTCTCTAAGATGGATTTCTCATTGTAACAATCTTCTATCTTCTTCTTTCTAATCTATTAGTGAGCCATTGGTAGTGATCCCTTCTTTCTTTTCGGCAGTGAGCCCTTTGGCAGTGAGCCTAATGTATTCAATGTTGCAATTACTTTATATTGTGAGCTAATCCACACCGTGGTTTTTCCCTTCTTGGGTTTTCCATGTACATCTAGTGTTCTCATGTGTATGGATGTGTTTGCATTATTGTTTCTCATGTTTATATTCTACTAATGCATGACAAGGTTTAAAGGTTGTTAAGGGTTTAAGGATTAATGTTGATCTAAATGTTAATGAAGATTTTGATGTTTTAATGTATAACTGATTCACCCCCCCTCTCAATTGTCTTGTGCATTCAACATGGAGTAGTCATGGTACTTGTTGTTGTAGGGCTCCATGCTTTGATTTGTAGACTAATGTAGTTATTGAAACTTCATGTAATCATATTGTCTAAGAGGATATGATTCATCTTATAGAGCATTCATAAATTCATTCCAAGTTCTAATGAGGTCATGATCCTAAGTATGTTTTGTGCTAGTTAATTGCCACTAATGGTGTACTATGATCAACATCTTTAACACTATGAATGAGATATTCACATTGTCATTAATTTATTAAAAATTAATTATATTTAGGCTATCAAATCTATTTTTTTGGTGCTATTACATTGATTTTACCCTTGAACTGTGGAATGTCAAGGTTAACTTCCATCCTAAAAGGGTTGTGATGATATGTTGTAGTAGTTTGTCTAGGATGCATAAAATCTAGTTCAAGTTTATTACAAGTATGATGGTGTTGTCATTGATGTCAACTTTTTGAAGATGTCAACATCAACTCTTTTTTTGTAGAGTCTAAAGATGAGTTGGAATGAAGTAATGAGCTGAGATGATGTCTCTTGCACTTGGTTTCCAAGTGCTTTTGAGAAAATTTGATAAAGGTAAATTGTGTTGTGCAAGTGTTCAGAGTGTGCTCCAGTATTGTGCTCTATGTTTCCTCTATGTTGATGCTAGCCTGTGTGGATCTTACATATTATTCAAGGTTGTCAAAGGTTTTTATATTTAGAATTTGGGTTTCTAGATCAATGTACAGTGTGAGATATTTTTACCAGTGTGTGAACCAATCAATTAGTGATGTTTTTTGTGGCCTAGGAGAAATGTATTTTCTTTGTGTTTCTTCGTTGTTTGGCTTTAGGTTGTGCAGATTTGGGAAGTTGCTTACAATGCTTGTATTTTTATGTATTCAAGGTTTTACTTGATTTGGTGCAATACAGAGTGAGTTTCATTTATCAGTATGCAAATAAGGGTTACCAGTTGTTTTGAGTTGAAGTATTTGTATGATGTGAGATTGGATGAAGTTTTTAATGAATCTTAAGCAGATCATGGATTATTCTATATCGTGTTCAAGTGAATTATGTTGTCTAAAAGTTTTGGATTGATTTGTGGAAGCGTGTACTTAATGTTTATGGTGTTTTGCATAGGTATTGGCCGACCTTGTGTTTGACACTACATGTGAGCTTATAAAATCACATTGAGGTGTGTTTGGTTCTATTTGGGTCTTAATTAAGGATCTATGTAGGTCACCTTCATTCATATCCACCATGGGAATGTTTAGGTGCTGACCTATTTTGAATTTTTATGAATAACAACTAGTTGTCGACATTGGAGAAGGTTTTTAAGGTTGAGTTCGATATAATGAGTGTGTTGTTGTTATGAATTGAGGAATGAAAGAATTGAGAAGCAAGATAGATGTGAGATTGATGTGAGTGATGTATGTGATGCGAATTTGAGTAGAGTAGTGTGAATTTTAGTGTTAGGGTTCCTGAAGGTAGTGAGCTGAAGGAATCTTAAATCTTTCATGCAAGACTACACAAGTGTGTGAGCAATTGTGGTGGATTCCTTATTGCATTGAGAAGTGTTCTCTATGTAACATTCTTCTTCTATCTTCTTGTATTATTTCTATGGCAGTGAGCCCTGGTTGTGAGCCTTTTTGGATAGTGTGTCTTATTTTGGCAGTGAGTCCTTATATTGGTTTTTCTATTACATATATTGTGAGCTAATCTTCACTATGGTTTTTCCCTCATTGGGTTTTCCATGTAAATCTAGTGTTCTCTTGTGTATGGTATTGTGATTTCAGTTTCTGTTATTTGCATTTCATGTTTAATCATACCAACAGAATAAGGGTTTAATGAATGCATGTGGATCTAATTACTATTGAGGGTTTTGGTGGTTTAATTTGCTACAACTGATTTAGCCCCCTTTCAGTTGTCTTATTCATTTCAACAATTGGTATCATATCAAGGTTCCTTTGAGAAGATCTTAAACGCTTAAGTTAGGTCTGGGATGGTGAACACTTGGTTGCTTTGGAATGCCCTAGATTCGATGGTACAGATTATGCATTTTAGAAGAAAAAGATGGAAGGATATTTGATAGCTCAGGGATATGAGATTAAGAAGGCTTATTAGACTACATAAAATCCAATTGCAAAAGTCCAAGTACAAGTGTAGAAATCAAGGCACATGAGATCAATGCTAAGGAAAGGTTTATTATTGTGAATAGTCTTTTAAATACTAAATTAGTAGAGTTTGTGAGTTTGAAGACTACTAAAGAGGTTTGGGATAAGCTAGAAAGCATTTATGAAGGAGATCCAAAGGTCAAATAAGCAAAGTTGTACAACTTGAAGGCACAATTTGAAATGATGCAAATGTCTGAGGAAGAAACAATTAAAGGCTACATACAAAGAGTTGATGAGTTGGTAAGTGCTATGAGAGGCCTTGGTGCAACAGTTAAAGAATCTAAAGTAGTGAAGAAAGTTATCAAATCTCTTCCTGATTGTTATAGTGAAAGGGTGTCTGCTATTGAGGAAACTGCAAACTTTGAAAATTATTCCAGAGATTAGTTAATTGGTATACTAACCACATTTGCAATGAGAAAACTTGGTATGACGAAAGGCACAAAAGTAGAGACTACTTTCAAGGCTGGTAAATTGAAGAAGGCTGAAGACTCAAATGGAGAAGATCTTGATTATTTGGAAGCTAACTTTGTGAGGAAAATGAAAAAGGGCACTGGTAAGTACAAAGGTAAATTACCCTTCAAATGTTTTAGCTATGGTGGTATAGGTCATTATGCTTCAAGATGTCTGAAAAGAGCTATAAACAATAAGAATAAGGAAAACAAAGGAAAGATGATTAAGAAAGCTTATTATGTGAGAGAAGATGTTGGAATTTATGATGATGAATCAGATTTTATGGAGATTTTTATGATAATGAATGTTTGTTTTTGGCTATAAAAGAAGAATTTGGTTCTATTAACCCTGAAATTTGTGTGAAGGGAAGTGTTCCAGAGATGAAGGATAAGGTTGAAGGTACCTTGGTATCTTCTTTTCATGTCAAAGAGGATAAGAATTATTGGGTTGTTGGTAGTGGTTGCTCTAATAACATGATTAGAGACAAAAGTAAGTTTGTTAAACTTGAAAAATATGATGGAGGATTAGTCAAATTTGGAGATGATTCAGGAGCTAAGATTTGTGGAATAGGTCCAATCAGTTTTGATAGCAAGCATAACATTGATAATGTTTACTATGTTAAGGACTTAAGACAATCTTTTGAGTATTGGACAAATGTGTAGTAAAGGATATAATCTTGTGTTTAAGGATGAAACATGTGAGATCAGGAAAGGGTCTAGAACTATGATTGTTGTTGGTAAGAGAAAAAATGGAAACATCTACCAACTTAAGGGTGATAATGGACATTTCTTTATGTCTCACATTAATGATAGTTGGTTATGGCATCAGAGGATGTGTCACATGAATTTTGATAATTTGGCAAGAATTAATTTAGTTCATGTAGTAAGAGACTTACCAAGAATCACAAAGCCTATCAATGTTGTTTGTGAGAGTTGTCAATTTGGAAAACAAAGAAGGAGTAGCTTTAAAGGAAAGGAACAGTTTGCTACCAGACTACTGGAATTAGTGCATACAGATCTTTTTGGTCCTACAAGAGTGAGAAGTCTACAAGGTGATAGGTACTTTATGCTTTTGATTGATCATTATTCTAGAATGAAATGGGTCACATTTTTTAGAGAGAAATCTAATGCATTGGATAAATTCAAGGAATTTAAAGCTATGGTTGAGTATGAAATGGATTTAAAAATCAAATGTTTGAGGTCTAAAAAAGGTGGTGAATTCACCTCTAATGAGTTTAACATGTTTTATGAAGTTCATGGAATAAAGAGACATTTGTTTTCCCCTAGAACTCCTCAACAAAATGAAGTTGTTGAAAGAAAAAATAGAACTATTCAAGAAGTTACAAGGACTATGATGAAAGAGGAAAATCTACCATAAGTCTACTAGAGAGAAGTTATTCATACTATTGTTTGCATACTTAATACATTTCAAACTAAAGCTATCAGCACAAAGACTCCCTATGAGCTATGGTATGGAAGGGTTCCTACTATGAAGTACTTTAGAGTATTTGGAAGCAACGTTACATCAAAAGAGAAGAAGAAAACTTGGGAAAGTTTGTTGCAAGGTCTGATGAAGGTATCTTCCCTGGATATTCTATTAGAAGAAAAGCTTACAGATGTTACAACAAAAGGCTAAGAAAGATAGTTCAAAGTGCAAATGTTAAAGTTGATGAAAACTTGCAAAATTTAATTACAGTGGATGAATATTTGTCAGATGTATCTAATTGCAGAATAGAAGAAGAAAAAATTGTTGAAGAAGAAGTGGAAAATGAAGAGGAAGAAGCTCCAGAGAAAACCCCTAAAACCCCTAAATATGTACAAAAGAATCATTCTGAATATCAAATCATTGGAGACAAAAGGAAAGGTGTATTGAAAAGAAGCAAAGCTATTGAAGTTGAGGTAAATCTGTGTTTACTTTCTAAAGTTGAACCTAAAATAGTGAGTGAAGCATGTAAAGATGAACATTGGATGAAGGAAATGGAAGATGAACTTATGCAAATAGAAAAGAATTAGACATGGGAATTGGTTCCTAGACTAAAAAAAAAAACATAATTGGAACTAAGTGTGTATTCAGGAACAAGTTGAATGAGAATGGAGAAGTAGTAAGAAACAAGGCAAGACTTGTGTGTAAGGTCTACTCACAAGTGGAAGGTATAGACTTTGAGGAGACTTTTTCTCCTATGGCTAAGATGGAAGCTATCAAAATGTTTTTTGCATTTGCAGCACATAAAAATTTCAAGTTTTATCAAATGGATGTGAAGTCTGCTTTTCTAAATGGAGAGTTGGAATAAGAGGTTTACATGGAACAACCAGAAGGATTTTAGTTGTTAAATCTATTGAATATGGTATGTAAGTTGAAGAAGGCACTATATGGATTGAAGCAAGCTCCCAAAGCTTGGTATGCAAGATTGGACAAGTATTTGTTACAACAAGGATTCAATAAAGGCACTACAAATAGTAATCTTTACTTCAAAATTGAGGAAGACAAAATCTTGATAGTAGTATTATATGTGGATGATATTATCTTTGGTGGAAATGAGGCTGTGTAAGAAGTTTGCAGAGGAAATGTAGAAAGAGTTTGAAATGTCAATGTTTGGGGAGATGCGTTTCTTTCTTGGGCTACAAATCAATCAAATAGATAAAGGGATATTCATTTCACAGTCTAAGTATGTCAAAGATATGTTGAAGAAGTTTGGAATGGGTGACTCCAAACCGGTATGTACTCCTATGGTGACTAGTTGTAAATTGAACAAAGATGACTCACCTAAGGTTGATCAAAACAAGTATAGATCTATGATTGGTGGGATACTATATTTAACTACTATTAGATTAGATATCATGAATGCAATTTGTCTTGTAGCTAGATTTTAAGAAGATCCTAAAGAAACACATGTTGTAGCAGTGAAGAGGATATTCAGATATTTAAGAGGCACTCCAGATTATGGCTTGGTGTATCCTAAGGATACTAATTTCACATTAAGTGCTTATACAGATGCAGATTGGGCTAGCAGTGTTGATGATAGGAAAAGTACAAGTGGTGGTGCATTCTTTCTTGGATGTAGATTGGTGTCATGGTTGAGTAAGAAATAGGATTCAGTTTCTTTTTCTACTACAGAGGTTGGGTATATTGCAACAAAATCATGTTGTACATAGGTATTATGGATGAGACAAACATTAAAGGATATCAGAGTTGTTTATGATGAGCCTATATCTATCTTTTGTGATAATACAAGTGCAATTAACATTTCAAAGAATCTAGTGATGCATTTAAGGACAAAGCATATATCTATCAAAACATTCTAGTTTTGCAGGCATTTTGGCTCAGTGTCAAAGGGGGAGAACAATGCAAAACATTCTATCCTTTGCCATTGATGTCAAAGGGGGAGAAAGTATCATGTGAAAAGTAGAGAAAGTTTTGTATGTTTTCTAATCATTATTGTCAAAGGGAGAGATACTCATGTAAGGGGGAGAGAGTTGAGGAATGTTGTGTAGGCTATCTAATCCAAAAAAAAAGGAGAGTGTGTATGTTGTCCTTGATGGTTTTTCACATCTTGTGTAGCCATCAATGACAAAGGGGGAGATTATTGCAAGTATGATGGTGTCATCATTAATGTCAACAAGAATTCTACTGACTGGTGTTATCATCGATGTCAACTATGTGATGAAGATGTTGAGGACATTGAGAAAATTATGAAAAAGAGGAAAACAAGTTGTTGAAGGTTGTGCATCTATAGTTGAGATCTTGAGGAAGTGTTGTGAATACATGGAGCTATTATTTTGTTGCAAAGTTTGAAGATGAGTTGGAATGAAGTAATGAGCTAAGATGATGTCTCTTATACTTGGTTTCCAAGTGCTTTTGAGAAAATTTGATAAACAAGGTAAAATGTGTTGTGTAAGTGTTCATAGTGTGCCCTGGTATTGTGCTCTACATTTCTTCTATGTTGATGCTATACCTATGTGGATCTTATAGGTTATTCAAGGTTGTCAGAGGTTGATATATTCAAATTTTGGGTTTCTAGATCAATGTACAATGTGAGATAATTTTACCAATGTGTGAACTAGTCGTTCAGTGATGTTTTTTGTGGCCTAGGAGAAATGTATTTGCTCTGCATTTCTCCATTGTTTGGCTTTAGGTTGTGTGTATTTGGGAAGTTTCTTACAATGCTTGTATTTTTCTATATTCAAGGTTTTACTTGATTTGGTGCAGTACAGAGCGAGTTTCATTTATCAGTATGCAAATAAGGGTTACCAATTGTTCTGAGTTGAAGTATTTGTATGATGCTAGATTGGATGAAGTGTTTGATGATTCTTAAGTATTTCATGGATTACTCTAGATCGTGTTCAAGTGAATTATGTTGTCTGGAAGTTTCAAATTGATTTGTGGAAGTGTGTACTTAATTTTTATGGTGTTTTGCATGGGTATTGGCCAACCTTGTGTTTAACACTACATGTGAGTTTAGGAAAGCATGTTGAGGTGTGTTTGGATCTATTTGGGTCCTAATTAAGGACTTATGTAGGTTTCCTTCATTCCTATCCACCATGGGAATGTTTAAGTGTCGACCTATTTTGAATTTGTATGAATAACGACTAGTTAACGACATTGGAGAAGGTTTTTAAGGCTAAGGTCGATATAAATGAGTGTGGTGTTGTTGTGAATTGAGTAATGAAAGAAGTGAGAAGCAATATAGATGTGAGATTGATGTGAGTGATGTGTGTGATGCAAATTTTGGCAAAGCAATGTGAATTTCAGTGTTAGGGTTCCTAAAGGCAGTGAGCTGAAGGCATCCAAAATATTTCATGCAAGACTGCGAAAGTGTGCAAGAAATTGTGGTGGATTCCTTGTTGCATTGAGAAGTGTTCTCTATGTAAAATTCTTCTTCTATCTTCTTGTATTCTTTCTATAGTAATGAGCCTTGGTTGTGAGCCTTTCTGAACAGTGTGTCCTATTCTGGCAGTGAGCCCTTGTACCAATTTTTCTATTACATATATTGTGAGCTAATCCTCCTTGTGGTTTTTCCCTCATTGGGTTTTCCATAAGTCTGGTGTTCTCTTGTGTATGGTATTGTGATTTTAGTTTATGTTATCTACATTTAATGTTTGATCATACCAAGAAAATAAGGGTTTAATGAATGCATGTGGATCTAATTATTGTTGAGGGTTTTGGTGGTTTTATTTGCTACAAATGATTCACCCCCCCTCTCAGTTGTCTTGTTCATTTCAACAAAGGAGTCATGAAGTCATGCTTTTTAAAAAAATATCATGGTATTATATTTCTAAAGCCACATTGAGTATTTTTTACACTTATATTGGAGGCATAGACACACATTCTTTGACCATTTTTATTTTCTATTAGTCTTCATGTGTTTTTTTAAATTTTGAGCCAAGGGTGTGTTCTTTATGTTGTTGTCATTTCTATGGACATGAAAATGTTGAAATTTTTTAGGCTTTGATACAAATTATTCAAACTCCATAAGGATCAAAGGATAAATTTTTAAATTAAAGTAATAACCTACAAAATGTATATAATATGCATAAGAAACTTATGACTACTATGTAGATGCACATTCAATGAGAGTGGAATAATCTTCATTGTAAGTGTATTACTTATAAGAAGATATGTATTATATTATGTATACAACAATCTTGTTGGTATGAAATTCTATGCTTGTACCTTGTATAGAAATTCTATTTATACAAAGGGGTCATCAACTAGGCCTTTAACAATATGTTGATAGAATCATGTAGTAAAGGAGCAAAGAGGGAGCAAGAAGAGGAGCAAGGGGGGGGATTTAAAATCTAGGGATGATTTTGGAGAGGAAGGAGATGATTCTACATAGGTAGATGATTTACTTCTATTGGGTTGGCTGTGAGTGTCGATTTGTGGGGTTGCTGAGGAGTGGTGTTGGCTACTGTCTTTGGCCTGGGTTGCACTATTGCAGGTCTATTTGTTGCTTTCATCCTATTGGGAAGTTGTGGTTTGGTGTTGGTTGTTGTCGTTAGCCTATTGGGGAGCTGTGTTTCAAGACTAACTGCTACAATCGCCCTGTGGGTTTTTTTTGGGTCTTCTCCTTTCCCTAGTGTTTCTTGCTCTTTGGGGTTTTTGTTTCATAGTGTTGATGGTTGCTTTTCTACTTTGGCATTGTATCTAAGCAGCTCCCCTTCATGGGTTTATTGGGTCTCAAGAGGGTTGTGCTTAACATTTTTTATACTACTGAGACTCTCCTTGTTGTTGTTGTGATCTGCCTAGTTGTAAAAGGTTTCCCCATTAGCCTCTATTCTTTTATCCTCAAAGATTTCTCTGTTACTCTCTTTAGTTTGGAGTTGAAGGCAACGTTTGTTGGCCTTTTTCTTGATATGTTGGTTTTAGTTGGGCTTGAGGCTAAGATGGAGCGATGGATTTCCCTCCTTATTGTTTTTGTGGGTGTCTACCTAGTTTTCAAAGGTGCTTCAGGCCTTTGCTCAGACTTTGGCTTAGTGTTGCTTCTCCTTTATGTGTTCTTGAACCCCCTACGATCCTTGTTATTTTTATTGTTGGGGGTTGGTTCTTGCTAGGTGTATTTTTTTTCTGGGCTACACTCAAAGTTTGTTTTGTTGGCTAAGTTGGGTATTATATCCCATTTCAAGATCCTTATGGAGCAAAAGGAAGTGTTTACTACCCCTGTTTCTGGTGGGGTGTTGTTAATTGGGTTGAGTGTAAATCTTATTCAACTGTCCCAGATGTTTTATGGTGTTATGGTTGTCTCTGATGCCCCTTCTTTAGGAGTGTTCTATGCTCAAACTCTTCCTCAATGGTTATTTCCTATAGAGGTGGAATCCTCTCCTTTTGAGGTGGAGATGGAGATGGGTGGTTTGGGCTTGAGTTTTTTGCAAAAGATTTATGTGGCTACTGTGGCTGCTCTTATTTTTTTCTATTCTACTATTGGTTGCATTCAGAGTTTATCTTGAAGACCCAAGTGTTATTGTTGCTTTTGGATGTTATGTTCTTCAAGTTTTTGTAGGAGTTTCTACCTTTTCTCTAGATATTGAGTCTCCTATAGAGGTGAGATCGCTCCTATTGAGGTGGAGTCTTCACCCCTTATGGTGAAGGTTGGTTTTGGGGTTGAGGCTTCTATCAGCTTGCTCCTTTTGAGGTGGAAACCATTCCTATTGAGGTGGAGTGTGAATTTGCAGGAGAGTTAGTTCTGCTGTAAAAAAGGAGTTCTTGTTTTCTTCTCCTATAGACGTGTAGAGGTGGGGTTTTTAATATGGATGGTATGCATCATCTACTAGACTGTGATTTTTGGCATAGAACTTAGTTTTTTGAGCAAATTGGTTGTGGTTTCCTAATTGTTTTAGGTTGTTCTAGTTGCCTGGGTGACTTAGGTGATTTCCTTTAGTAGTTTGGGTTTCAGGTCCCCATAAAAACCTAGTTGTAAATGGTTTAAGGTTCCCTTCAAAACCTGATCTTTGCAACATGGGTAGTCTAGTATAATCTTTGGATGGCTACTGTTGATGGGTTGTTAATTGTTTATATTTTTATTTGTTTACAACTTTCTTTTTTTAGGGTTTTGGGTCCCTTCAAAACCTATTTGTAAGGGGTTTTGAGTCCCCCCAAAACTTTTTTTTCCCAATTAATCAAAACAATATGTTGATAGATGTCAAAAGTGTATGGAATTCTTTGCAAGTGAACAAGAGTATAACAAGTGTTGAACTTGTATGATTCCAAGTGTCAATTTTGTATGGTTGGTAAAACATGTGGTTTAGATGTGGTCAAGTGTTAGATGCATATGACATCAATCTATATGTATCTAAGTGAGGGCATGTGCTCCCATGTATGAGATCAAAATATGTAGATAAAAAGTGTTATGTAAAGACATAGTGATTATTCTCTAAGTAGTTGAAAGCATAGAATATAGAGAAAATTAAAAAAATCATTAAAAAGATAGAATTTAAAACATCTTTCTATCCAAAAAAAGCTCTAGTTGAGCAATAAGAGGAAATGCACCCAAAGAAACCTCTATTGAACTCAAAACAAATGATATTGATTTAAAGTATGTATGTGGATGCTCTCAATTCAAATGCAACATAACATTAACATTATTTGGATGTTAAAAATGATAGACCATTATTGCATTAAAAATTGTATTATCAAATGATGAATAAGAGGTTGAATTTATAGATTTTTGGGAATAAAAAATGGATAAATAAGATTCAATCTTGGATTGAAAGGATTGTGGATTCAATATGGAGAGGTGGCAATCATGGATGAGTTGAGAATTATTTTATTTATAATTAAAATAATAATTATTACTCAACTAGATTTGATGAGTGAGCTAGAATAAGTTAATTGCTTGCTTGAAAAGTTAACTAAGTGCATGGAAGAGTGAAGTAAGTGCATGAAAGAATTAATTGATTGCATGAAGGAGTTGAATAGTTGCATGAGGGAGTATACTGAATAAATTGATGAGTTAACTAATTTTGATTAATTAGTTAACTGAATAAGATGAAATTTGAGGATTTAATTATTTATTAAATGGATAATGTTAGCTCACTTTAATTAAATAAGAGAAATATTTAATTTAAATGGTATGGAGGATAATGGATGATAATAAATAATGATAGGATAATGATGAATGATATTAATAATAAAATTATGATGGATGAAAGAAGAATTATTTTAGTGTATATAGTAGTGTGCAAAAATATTCTTTGTAGAGTTGTGTTTGGTTTCTCAACATGTGTTGAGTGTAGACAAGTATGCAAACTAAACAAATGGGTGAGACTATAGTTATGCATGTGATTATGTTTGAATAAACATAGCTAGGGAATGGATTGGTATATTTTTTAATTCCAATTTGGGGATCAACTAAAGGATTTCCCCCATCATTGATACCTTCTATATGAATCATATTTTAACTATCAAAATTTTCACTTCATGTTTCAAAGGCATACAACCTTGAGTATGATGACCATAAACTCTATAAAAATTACAAATTGCATTCTCATTATCATTTTTAGAGAGCCCTATAGTTGGCTCTAATTGAAAAATATATGGAATAGTGATCAAATTAGAGCTCAGTAATCTTTGAACCAAAGTATTGAAGGGTTCTTATACCTTTGTAAACTTTTTGAAAGTATCAGGCCTTAAAGAAAGTACATTATAAGTATTATTAACATGATGCACATCATCCTTTTTTTCTTTATTAGCATTAACCTTTGAAAAAGTATTAGAATTTTGTAACTTCAAAGGGTAAAAAGATGTAGAATACCCACAAGAAGATGAACCATACTTAAGCACATTAAAGGAAAACAACTTCCATTCAATGTTCTTCACATAAGCACACATTTCTATAAAAGAATAAAATATATTAAAGTACACATTGTCTCTTGAAGAGGTGGTAATAATACCTTAATAAAAATAGTTTAGAACTCATCATCATGAAGTTGATGGTGCAACATAGAACAAAAGGACTAAAATCTAGTAGCATATTCATGGATGCACTCATTAGGTCCTTGTATACACTCAAAAAAATCAACAATAATAGTCTTTAGGCCAATGAACTAAATTTCTAGTTCTTAAGGAATGATTTGACTAACTTAGAAAAATAATGAATAGATCCATGAGGTAAAGAGAGAAAATGCTCATAATTAAAAATCTTTAAAAGCGTGTGGAAATAACTTATCCAAAACATTTTCATACACAATATAAATATGTAACAATGAAGGATCTTAAGAGTGTATTAGGATCACTTTTTCCATTGTACATTTCAAGTCAAGATGCCACAAAGCCACTAGGTAAAGGATAAGTAACAATCTCAATTACAAGTGGTGTATTTTGTGCTTCCACATATTCATCTTGATCTTGTCCATTATAAAGTGTATCAACTTTATACTCTAATGTATCTAGATTTTGAATAAGTGGATCCAAGGTAGAAGTAAGGATGGTGGTAGTAGTTACATGAGATAGAATAGGTTAGGTATATATAAGTTTGTAAGAAAGAGAGGGATAACACATTGTATGGTAGGAGGAGCAAAATTTAGTATGGAATATGGCATGGAATAGGGGATGGATAAAGGAATAGAGTGAGGCATGGAAATAGTAGAGTTAAAGGTAATAGTAGAAGGATGGGAAGAAGAGGCAACACTAGTGGTGAAAATGAGAATGGTAGAGGAAACACTACAAACATGGGTAATCATGGCACTAGTAGCTTGATGGTATGGAAGGTAGATGAAATTATAATTGGATGGGAAAAAGGACAAGTGTATGCATTAAAAAAAAGGGAAGTAGGCATAGTAATAGAATCCAACTTAGTAGGGGGAGGAGTGGAAAAGGTGTGTTGGTACACCTAACTAAGGAACAAAATCATGAGGAAATTGTGAGGAAGATTGCACCATTTGAAGAACTAGAAGGGGTAATACTAAAATCAATGCCTTAAAGCACTTCCCAACCAAATGGCTTGGTAAGCAACAAATCATGAAATGCTTAAGCTATATATGTGGGACTCTATACCTTAGCTAAACTAACAAGCTCCTATATAAACTATTGTTGTTACAAATGTCTCTCATTATCAAAATTTATAACCTTAGGATCAATAATAGTATCCATATGAAGACCATCAGAAATACCATTCTCACCAAATTTGTTCATTTGAGGATTCAAAGGAGGACTTCTCTAAGGAAATTGATTACGTGAATGAGACCTTGACATACAAAGAACTCATAAAATCCTAAAGGTGAAATGATATAAAAGAGATGACGTAAGATCTAATCTAAAGTTTAAAGAATTAGCAAGCAATCAAATCTACATATAAATCAACAAATGAAACTTGAGAGGTGAAAGTAAGGGTGGGTTGGTGGAATAAAAATAAGGTCACTCAATATAAACACAAAACCCTAAAGAAAAATATTAATTAAATATAATAAAGTGAATCCAAACCCTAATGAGATCTAAAAAATATGCATTGTAAAGTCAAATCTAAAAGCCCTGATAAAAGAAGGATAAACTCTATGACCAAAACCCTAGATTTTATAGGAATGTTGGGTTCATCAATAAAATGTAATAGAATAAATCATGCTTGGTAAAAATATAAGCTAATTAAATAAATAAACAATCAAACTAGATTTAAGAAGTTAGGACTAGAACAATAAGTGCATAATTAATTATAAAATTTAAGTAACTTAAATGCAATACTTAGTTGGATTTCTAATGGTGAAATATTTCATTGAAGATGCCAAGAATTGATTCGCCGTTGTGCTAGAATTTTAGGTCTTGGTCAAATGAACACCTCAAAATCTATAAAATGGTTGCTTTATGTCATGGTTTAAATCCATTCCTATGAAATTGATCTTCACATATGTGAACTTAATACGATACATGGAATTAAATGTGTACCCACAAAAGTGAACTACCAAGGAATAGATGATGGTAGTAAATTTTTCTTAGCTTGTTATATATGTGCCTAAAGTGAGATGTTGTTTAGAGACCATTTGAAAACCTGTTAAGTAAGAATCGTGTTATTCTTAATCAAACCCCTAAACAAGTCAATTCAATGATTATGAAACAATGATTACCATCACACTTGAACCTTCCCCTAACACTTAATGTTGAATTACTAATAACAACATACTTATATTGTCATAAAAAAGATGCCCCAAAATCATCCAAAATGTTTTTTAAATCTCTCCCACTTGAGGCCTACCACAACTTGATGTGGCAGATGCTCTCCAATAGCACCCTAAGAATTTTATTTCCTCTTTAACAACTTGGAGATTCTTGCCTTTATTTTTGGTATCAAAATAATTTTTCTCCTTACCTACTTCCACCAAGTTTTTTGTCCATTTTCTATGGATAAAACAACTTTAGAACTTAAGAAAAGAACCTATTTTGTCCTCTTTAAGGCATATATTCCATCAGCCCTTTGATTCCATTTCTTATATTCCCTACATTTTATTCAACTCACTCAATTTTAATCATTACCTTTCCAACGTGCAAAAAATAACATATTTCTATATACCTAGTTGACCAGTTTACTTGTAAAATTAAATATTGGAAACTCTTAATCCACAAAATATTTAAGGATCTGAAATAATAAAATATTATTCGTCCTTTATGAGGAATGCTTGCTAAGTTAAAGTTTTTACTTTTTCCTTTTCTTTAATTATTCTCTCAAATTACGAATTTAGTAATGTTGGGGAATTACAGTAAAGTTTTTGTTTTGAAACAAACCAAAAATTTGGGTAAAGTTTTATTTTCAATTTAAAGTCTTGGAATCATTAGGTATATATATATATATAAAATTTGATTCTTCTTTCATGATTATAGTTGAAATTATTTTTCAATATGTTATATATAGAATTTGTTTTTTTCTAGAATTATAATTGAAACTTTTTTTGAATTATCAATTTTAAATTTGGAAACCTTCCTTTTCAAATTATTATTTAAATATTTTATTATTAGAGTTACTCATGATCTAATCATCATTCTATAAAGTATTTTTCAATATTAAATTAAAATTTATAAGTATTATTAACAACATTTTCAAATATTAATTTTGCAAACAAAGAATATCATATTTCTTATTACTAATAACTTTAAAAGTGAATCTACTATCTCATAATATTGGTGAACAATTATTATTTCTTTCTTTGTATGAATTCTTATTTGTAGTAGCATTTTCTATCTTGAAAAATAAATCTAAAAAAATAGAAGCTCTAACAATTTCACAAAGATTTAAGATAGTTGTTTCCTTACATTATAAAAGAGTAGAAACTCAAGGTTTCTTTCATCATTGCTTCCCTTGCTTACCATAGGATTGCCCTATCTACTAGCATGCAATATGTCCCTAATGCATCCATCTCTTTAATAATCCTATGTCCTTTGCAAATGTGTTCACCCTTACCTTTTATCAAACAAATGTAATAACAATTTTATATAGTTCTCGAAGGTGTTGATTTTGTTTGCCCCACGAGCTTGCAGGATTTCGACACGTAGCTTGGATGAACAAGTTGAAGAATTATGGCATATGAGGACGAATAAGGAGATGCCACATGGCATATGTTTATTTGTGAGATCTTGTAATTAGGTCCTCTTGGGCACTTTTGTAATTACTTACTATTATTATTGATATAATATATAGGCTATTAGCCTTTTGCCAAAAAAAAAAAATTATTATTCTTTTTGTAATTTTTTTTTTATCAAATCTTATATTTATTTTTGATTGGTAATTCAAAAAAATTAGTCTACCCTCGAGTCAGGGGAGGCCATAAATAGGGGACCTCATCCTCGACATGAACATGAATAGTCCAAATTTGTGAGCTCAATAGCCCAACATGGGCACAAATCCTATGAGCACACCATCCCAGTGAGGGTTTGGAACATGAACATGTGGGAACTAATAACTTTAATGTGAAGGTTCAAGCCAGTGAGCACATTGGATCAGTAAGGGAACAATGCCCAAGATCACAATGGCCCAACAGAGGTTTAAACCTTGGTGACTACAACAATGCCGCAATTTTCCATCACATTATGCCATGGATGATATCATCCTTATATTAATTATTACATTGCTAGTTATTATTTAATATAACATTATAATACCAAACTTTTTAGCAAATATAATATCATCTTAGAATGATAATTATAATTATTTTATAATATTATATTACCAATTTAAAAATTATAATAATAATTTATTATATATTAATAATTGTACTCTTTTTGTTTTATTTCTCAAATTTATAATTTGAATATTAACATAATTATTATAATACTTATAATCATAAAAAATATTATATATATGATATTTTTTATATTTAGACATCACCCTTATGCATATAAGATTTGGGATTGATCTTTTTGAGATTGAATGGGATGGGCCTCTCCCAAACAATGTTTTGGATTTGATCAAAAGTGGTACTTAAGAGTCAAATCATTGGGGCTGAAATTGATTTGGGATTTATTTTCAATAGTGGCTATTCAAAACTCGTGGCATAAAAGAAATTGAAATCTTTTTTGGAGAAGATAAGCTATGAGGAGAGGATTTGGGAAATGGTCATTTCAATGCTACATAAATTAAGGGGGTATAGGGAGAAGGCGGATTATCTATATAAGGATATGGAAGTCCAATAGTTAATTTCCTAATCAAGGATTAAATAGTTGTGGAAGAGTTGGTAGGAGAAAACTATGAAGGGGGTCATGGTAAGTTTGTTTCCCCCTAAACCAAGATGGGTCAAGTTAAATTTTGATAGGGTAACCAAAGGCAATCCGAGGACCACATGGAAATGTGTTTTTTAGGGATGTGTTACCTATTTTTCACTCTACGCTCAACAGGTAGAGCTGAATAAGTTTCAGCTTTTGTAGGTAGAGAATTTTTTCCAAATTTTGCTGATAAAGTGTTCGTTGAATCATCAATGATGTCATCTTACAAAGGTATCATAAGATTGTTGTGCAAATGTTTAAAACAGAAAATTAAAGAAAATTGCACTTTTATTCATTTCGTGAAAATGCTGAATCTCGCACAAGCCGCGAGAGTAACTGAGATTGTTTCTGACAATCAAAAAATGAATACTAAATCTAAGCACAGGCCACACTGCTGTAAATAGCATGAGCGTAAAAAAGAAAGCAATTCATCATTGCCTGTTACGGCGAATCACTTCGTTGGTGCTTTTGGTCGTCGAGCCTTCAAGCAGTTGCAGCCTCGCTTCATCGCTCCGCATACCTGCAAAATCATTTAAGGAAATAATGTTAGAGTTGTACTCTAAGCAATAGTGAATTACTTTCTGTCTTACGTTTATGCTACAGACAGAAATGTAATTTGCGTTAAACCGAGCATTCATCAAATGATTGCAAGAAATCAGCAGAAAGACATAATACAATGGAAGCTTTCAGCTTCTTTTATTTTGCTAACATGTTTGTTTCAGTGTGCAGGAGCAGGTTTTTCATATTCGAATTCATTTCAGCTGATATGTGGAGTAAAACGGGCTCCCACAAGGGTTGAGCCCGGCATATCAGGTATTCAATTATAGAGCCAGAAAGGAATACAGAACAGTAATATCAAATGATTAAAACAGTCTAAATCAGCATATTCGAAATGATTGAGCAGTTACAGTTTCTAGAAAAATCAAAAAATCAAAGGAATAGCAAAGTATCATGGTAGATAACAGATTAATTTCAGCGTTATGAAGATAATTTCCATATTCAGCAATTACAATGACAAGAACAATGCTGTTTTGATGTTTTGGTAAAGCATTTACAGTTGAGTCATTTTTAAGGTAACAGAGGAAATAAGCTTCATATAACACTTTCTCATTGTGAAATAGAATGCCAAATTAGTTGATGAAAAGAGGCAGCAAATTCTGTTTTGAATCAGCATTTGATAATAAAATATACAGATATACATTATCTTCTACCAAACAGAAACAATCTAATGTTTCAAGCTAATGTTATACTCTGGCACATATTGCTGAGTGCGTTTATAAAATACAGCTATGATTCGAGGCTTGAGAGCAAGAAGAAGACTTGCTTGCTACCGACAATAGCATGAGGATTATAGATGGAACATGGTGGTAAACAAAGAGAAACTGATTATTATCACAGAGATGGAAATGATTAAATGTCATGGATATATCAAGAAGAGAGAGGGAACAAAATTCATATGATGAGATATATTATCTAGGTCTAGTATCATTCATGGCGGACTGGGGGTGAATTTCATTCATAGCAGTTTCTGTTTAGTGATAGGGTTTTTTAAGAATACAGTTTGTATTGTCACTTATATCAGGTTTCCCTTTGTGTCGAATAGTAATGAAAGAAAAACAGATATTGTCTCATAGCCATTTCCAGAATAGTGATTATGACAGCCATGGCAGTAAATGGAAATATACAATTATCATGATCAAACTCAGCTATCATCAACGAATAAATACAATACATTTTTTATATGCCAGTTCGTGGAAAGTGCATAAATTCAGATCTAAGCATAATGTTTCAGCTTTTATGCATTGAGCAAAAACATAAATATCTAATGCTGCACCCAGTTGCATTGAGCAAAAACAGAAATATCTAATGCTGCACCCAGTTGCATTGAGTCAAAGACAGAAATATCTTATGCTTATGCAATATAACAGTCAGATGTATTGTAATATATGGCCATTTCCAGCTCACCGCCAATTAAAACAGTGCTCATGGTGCCCATCGATTTGAAGGGAGAAATAACAGATTTTGCTCAGTTCAACAAAAGAAACGAAGATATCAAAAATGTCTCAAGCCATGGACAGTGATATACAGAAATTTCTGCGCCCAGAATGGAAATATGATGGTTTCTTATGCTCAGATATTGTAATGAAACTCAGACACAGGAAGGTGAATTTTCTTCAAAGGTCATACATCAAGAGTCATTAAATAAGCATGAGTTTGAGCCATGATTTTTGCTATCAACGTAATATATCAAAAAACGAATGCTACAGAAAATGCAATGGAAAGGCTAATTACCCAGATAACTTTTTAAACTGGAGAATGCATTAGCTTCATATTTTATGAATTTTTGAAGTTATAAACACAGAAAAACACAAAAACAGAATATTCTTTGTAGTTCCCAGAAATCAGAAAGGAAGGTTTACTGTCATGCGCCTGGAGAGAAGTTTTGCATACACCCAGATGGGGTTCTTACTGAGGAGAAGTTTATGCTTAGTTTATCAACTCTGAGAGAGCTTTCAGAGCTTGCTAACCAGAATACAAAAGGGTAACTGTAGGTTCATTGTTTTCAAAGGTTAATCAGTGATATGGCGCCGCCTTTTCATTAAAAAATACATACTCAAAGTCCAGAAATCACTAGATTAAGCTTAGCCGCAGCCAAAGACAGAAAATCTGGTGTTTATGTCCATTATTAAGCTGAGGTATTGTGTTAAAATTCATTGACAGAGGTATGAAGCTTACCACATTTTTTTGTTGAGATTTCATTTTTTATACTGGCTCTCTTCAGAGTTTTCTTCCAGCATCGACTTCAGATTTTAACAGAAAAAGAGACGGATGAAAAAATGTTAGAATATCATCATGGCCGCGCCATAAGTTAGCAAAATCTCATGTAAAATGCCCAGAAACAGCTCGAATTTGTGGCGAATGGTTTTTATCTTACCTGTTACGCCAAAATCTGTCAAAAGATCATGGAAATCGACTGTAAATTGCAGAAGTCGAACTTGAAACCCTAGTGGAGCCGCGGCCAGTTTCCTTCGAGAAAGTTCTCTCAAAAAAGTCAATGTGAATATGATGGATTTTAGGGTTCGATTATCTTTTTGACCCTAAAATATGCTTTTGAGTTCGACAATGATTTTATTAAATTATGATGTTTTATTTATTCACATGCCAAGATTCTTTATCATCATATGGTCGGCTTTGTTCAAATTATTGCTGATGAGTATGGCCGAATATTTGCTATGTGGTCGCCCTATTATCATGAAAGAAATGATATGTATATTTGTATTTAAGAATGATAGTCGACCAAGCTTCAAATTGCATTATAATATTTATAATTTGCATTATTCAATGAATAATTAATTTGTTAAATGATAGCGACAGATCATTTAATAAATTAGTTATTTTAAACATGCAAATTGTAAATATTTTAATACGACTTAAAGATATTATATCAGGCAAGGTTAACTGAGGGTGTTGGATATTTTTATCATGCACATGTAATAGAAGTGGAGTTTCAGTTCTTATGGGCGAAGTTGATAAAAACGAGGCAGTTTTGCATGCTTTGAGCCACTTTTTCAGGGAGTTGCAGTTCAGTTGGAATAATGCATGTATCAGTTATGACTTGGCAGTGAATTTGAGCTTAATTGGACTCATTTTTACTTGAGTTTGGCCACTTTTTCAGGAGATTTTCATTTGTGCTCGGATTTCACATTGTAATTGTCATCTTTTCACCTTCTGATGACTGGCAGTTCCTTTTGCATGCCTTTTTGGAAAGGTTTTTGTATATATTGAAAAACTTAACTGTTTTTCAAGTTAGTTCTTATTTTCTGCCTTTGCCTTCAGCAAAGAAGAGAATCTTGTAACTCAGCTTTCAGATTAATATAGCAGTGTTTTATTACAGGTTAAAAGTGCGTAATTGCAGAAGATTCCTTTGAATTCAGGACTTTAGAGTTTGCCTTCTAGATTTCGAGCATCGTTTTGTGAAGAATTTGATCGAAGAATTGCTGTGTTTCGGTTCGGAAACCTTTAGTTTTATCTGTCTTTTTCACATATCTGTATGCAATTTAGTTTGTAATCACTGGTTATACATTGTGCTTATTAATGATTTAATACGTTTTGTTGTGAAAACCTTGTTTTTCTTCAATAGTGCATTAAATCACAAGCCTTTGTTTAAATTGTTCAAGTGATTAAATTATTGAATCTGGTTGTGTGGATTTGAGTTTTAAGAAATTTTTTGTGAGTCATAATTGCAAGTCATTATCATTTAGGTGCAATCACCTCTCATAGCTTTAGTTTTTCAGTTCGAGCAAGTTCTTTTTCTCTTTCCCAGCCAAGTCAATTAGTTTTAGGAGTTTTTTTTAATCAGGGAACCAGCCCTCTCTGGAGATTGATTCTCGAAATTAGGCAACCCACAGGCCTGAGAATCATTCCATGTTTCAACAGATTGCTAGGTTTAATTAATCAAGCGTTCGGGTGCAATGAATTAACAACATGTATATTGGAGAGAAATTGTGCATACAACAATTTATACTTTGAACAGATTTTAGTTGAGAGTGAACAGTGAACATACCTCTTATGAGTTGTGGTATGGAAAACTTGCATCTATTAAGTACTTCAAAGTGTTTGGTAGCAATTGCTACATAAGAAGAGAAGAATATAATTTAGGAAGCTTTGACTTAAGATGTGATGAAGGGATATTTCTTGGATATTCCACCCAAAGCAAAGCCTACAAATTCTACAACAAAAGGCTGCACAAAATTGTAGAAAGTATAAATTTCAAGGTTGATAAAGATTTGAAACATGTTAAACCTGACAAAGGTAGCTATGATGTTGAATCAGAATCTGAAGAAGAAATTGTTGATGAAGATTTTGAAGAAGAAAATGAAGAGGCACCTGCTAGATATGTTCAAAAGGATCAGCATGAAGAGAAGATTATTGGCAACAAATATGAGTGTGTTTAGACAAGGAGGAGAGTTGCAAAGAATAAAGAGCAAGTAAACTTTGCACTATTGTCTAAAATAGAACCCAAGAGTTACGTTGAAGCTAGCAAGGATGAAAGCTGGATAAAAACAATGGCAGAAGAGCTAAGCCAAATTGAGAAGAACAAAACTTGGGAATTAGTTCCAAGACCCCCAAGCAAGAATGTGAAAGGTACTAAATGGTTCTTTAGAAACAAGCTCAATGAATATGGAGTTGTAAGAAATAAGGAAATATTGGTGTGCAAAGGATATGCACAAGTGGAAGGTATAGGATTTGAAGAAACATTTCCACCAATTGCTAGATTAGAAGCTATAAGAATGTTTCTAGATTTCTTTGTTTATAAGAAGTTCAAATTTTATCAAATGGATGTTAATTCTGCTTTCCTGAATGGAAACCTAGAAGAAGTCTACATAGAACAACCAGAAGGTTTTCAGCTGTGAAGAAGAGAATTTTGTTTGCAGATTGAAGAAAAAACTGTATGATCTAAAATAGGCACCTCGGGCATGGTATTCAAGATTAGACCAGTACTTGCAACAACAAGGGTTCAAGAAAGTTTGTGTAGATAGCAATCTGTACTTCCAATCTAAAGGTGAGCATATGATAATTGTTGTGTACGTAGATGGCATTATTTTTTGTGGCAACAATGACAAATTATGCAACGAATTTTCTATTCAAATGCAAAATGAATTTGAGATGTCAATGGTGGGAGAAATTTTTGTCTTCCCTAGTCTACAGATAGTACAAACTGATAAAGGGATATCTATATCTCGAAAAAAGTATGCTAAGGAAATGCTTAAGAAGTTTGGAATGGATGACAGTAGACCAGTTGGTACCCCCATGATAACCAGATGTAAATTGAGCAAGACCGATGAATCCCCAAATGCAAATCAGACCATGTATAGATCAATGATAGGTAGCTTGTTGTACATAATTGCATCAAGACCTAATTCCATGCAAGTAGTGTGCATGGTTGCAAGATTTCAAGCTACTCTTAAAGAGTCTCATGTTAATGCAGTAAAAAGAATTTTTAGATATATCAAAAGTACTGTTGACTATGGAATGTGGTATCCCAAAGGTGAATATTTCACTTTGACAACATACACAAATGTTGATTGGGCAGGAAGTGTGGATGACAAAATAAGCACTAGTGATGGTGCATTCTTCCTTGGAAACAAACTTGTTTAATGACTGAGTAAAAAGCAAGAATCAATTACTCTTTCTATAGCTAAAGCAGAGTATGTGGTTGCAGTGGGATGTTGTACTCAAGTGTTATGGATAAAGAAAACATTAAAAGACATCAAGGTTGAGTACAAAGAACCTATCTCTATTCTTTGTGACAATTCAAGTGCCATAAATGTATCAAAGAATCCAATGATCCACTCTAGGACAAAGCATATGTCTATCAAGTATCACTTCTTAAGAGAAAAGGTAGCATATCAAGAAGTTAGTGTGGAATATGTGCCAACCAAGGATCAAGTTGAAGACATATTCACTAAGCCTCTTCCCAAAGACCAATTTGAGTATCTAAGATAGAAATTGGGAGTAATTGCTCCCACGTCATTTCACTAAATCTTGGTGATAGTGCATGAATCTAGGGGGAGCTTAATAGTAACTTTATTTCATCCCTGGAAGAGAGGAGAGATCAAGTCAGGTATAATTGGTTTTATAGTTTTCTAACAACTTGATGGTTACAGATTAGACATATTCTTTCTCTTTGCATTGTATCCATGGATAGGGGGAGAAATTGGTGTTCCTTTACCATTGATGTTAAAGGGGGGTAAATTGAGCATAATTCCCTGAGTCTAGAAGTATTGGGGGAGAAGAGAACAGTTGCAAATGCTCTTTATTTATCAAAGGGGAAGATATGTCAAAGGGGGAGTTGTGACTATAAACAGTTGTGCGTCTAAGGAGAAAAAATAGTTGTTGTGCAGAATGGTCTATGCTAATATATGCTCACTCACATTGGTTCATTTGGTTTAGAGCATTTTGGTTTTGCCATCAATTACAAAGGGGGAGATTGTTGGCAATATGATTGTCATTGATTTCAAAAGGGGTATCTAAGTGATATCTAATAAGGGAGATTGTTGGATCATTGAAGTCAAAAGGGCATCCTTGGGGCAAGCCTTGAAGAATTGACGATGTTCGAGCCTCGGGCCTCAGGCCTCGGGCTTACCGTATACTGCTTGCTAAGTAAAGGAGTTAGTCATTTTCAGCTAAGTTTGATTGGGCCTCAAACTTTGGGGTTATGAGTTAGGTCTTACCGGTCGAGCATCAAAGATTGATGTTAAGGCTTATGCCTTAACATGATGCAAAGGAAGGGGTATGAAGGAACCCCAATTTCTAACACTTGAAATGGTTTCAGTGTTCATTGGCCAGAGTTAAGGCCTTCATCTTAATAGTTTGTTAAATATGAAGAAAGGAGGAAGCCTGAAGGTCGACACCTAAAAGGGTTAAAGGCCATGAAGGAAATTTTTAGGCATCATGATTCAATAGAATGGCTTATGCCTTGTGGAAAGGGTGGTAAGCAGTATGGTGGAAGAGAAAACCCCGACATCCGACAAAATCATGCATGTTTCAGATTTGTACGCTTTGGTGGTTCAGAGATCAATTTGTTGGCTAGAGATAAATGCAAAGGAGGTAGAAGGTAAAGGGTAAGGCCAATAGCTGAACCTTGACAGGTATGGAGAAGCATCAAAAATTGGTGTTCGGGCTTGCTTTTTAAGCTCTGTTATGCACCTCAAGTATGAGGTAAGAGGGATTAGCAATCCCCGACCCCCGACAAGCATGAATGAAGAAGTAATTATGTCATTCCTCAGGAAGCTTGTGTTGACTTGGGTTAACCAACGCGTATACGAATTAATGACATGTGGTGAGAGATGATTGCTTGAATGAGTGATTCACATCGTTGTTGTGAATCATTAATGATCCATGATCCACATTTAATCATTGATGATTGAGTGTTAAACGATTGTTCATGGTATGAATTTCATGATTGATGGCAAACATTTAAATCATATTTTGTCAATGGTGGAACTCCAAGTTTAGATGAATGGAATTGTGGCATAGAAGATGAGGTAATCGTTCTAGCTACATTCTTGCAAAGAATTAGAAGAAATAAATGTCATTAATACATACAGCTAGAAAATTTGGAAGAGATTAAGCAAAAAAGTATGGTAGCTGTGAAATTAGGGAGAGATCAATTATGCAAGAATATAGAATTAAATGCAAAACAAACCGTATTGTGATATGCCAAAAATATCAAGAGCAATAAATGAAGTCAGTGATGTTGTTGGGCTTGATACAAGGAGTCGTGTATGTAAAGAAAAGAGGTGAAAAACCCTAGCAGGAGTCTTGTCGATGAAGATGTGTGAGAAAAGATGGACGATTAAGTGTAATGTGAGTTGAGTAAGTGAGTGAGGAGAGAATACATATGTTGTGAGAGGTAGACCTAGACCGATATACAAAAACATCATTTAGGATATGCATTGAGTTGCAGAGGTGTGTGAGATACAACAGAGAAGGGGAAAAAGAAGAGCAAAGTAGAGAAATGTGTTGTTGACTGAATAGCAACAAAGAATGAGTAGTTGCATAACAAGTTTGCAACATTGAATTGGATTCATTTTGAATCATATGTAATCTAGAGTTGTAGTTCCATAATTTTATTGTAAATCTGATTGGTTGGTGCCATCAAATAGCCGGGTTGGTGCTCAGTTAGTGAAGGGGTGCTTCCTTAGATTGGATGCTCTTAAATTAGGGGGTTGATGTCTCCTTAGTTTTGGTTCCCTTAAACATTGTAACCAGTGAGGTTTTATTGTGAGGTTGGACTAGGACAATAAATCCTAGTAGCTATTCTCACTGTGGTTTTTCCCATATTGGGTTTTCCATGTATATCTGGTGTTATGTGCATTTGTGTGTTTGCATGATCTCTGCATCTTTACTTAATCTACTTTAAGAGGTGTTAAAAGTTTAAATTTTATTGATCTACTGATTCACCCCCCTGCTCTTAGTAGATAGTTGTGTTCTAACAGAGGAGAGTACATACCTTAAGACTTACTAGAAATAGTAAACAATGTTCATTTTATTTAAGAAATTGAAGTGTTCCAAGTTATGAAAATTCAAGCACAAAATTCTTGCAACATATAACTTCAGTAGTTTAGGGTTTAATTGTCTTCAATTCCAACAAACACCACAAGTTGCTTAACCAATTGATCAATAACCCTAAAATCTAATAGACAATTATGTGAATCTAACTAAAAACCGATAAGTAGATTTATACCTTCTATCAAATGTGGACTTATGGATAGAAAATGTGTTAAATAGAGCCATAGATGCACCTATACTCTGCACAATCATGCTCAACTTTCTATCAATTATGCCCGAGTTTCTATCAAATGTGCAACTATGTACAAAACAAAAGAAATGTAGACACAAAACTAAAAAACCTAATTTGAAGGATTAATTCATTAGTCCAACATTAGAAAACATCAAAATCAAGGTTATTAGGCTAGAATCGAACACAAAAACCTTGAAATCATAGAAAAGAAAGTAAAATCAAATGTGCCTAGATTAGCCATAGATGTGCCCCTTTGGGGCACGATTGTGCTACTCAGTGCAATAATTGCGCCCAAGTTTTTGTCAATTGCACCTAAGTTTTTATCAAATACGTAACTATGTAAATGATTGCGCCAAACGAACCTGCAACTTCAAAAAATCACAAAAACACTTGCAAACAAATTAAATTAAGGACTAGGGTAGTCCCATTGGGCATACCAAAATGTATGACCTCAAAATATGATTGTAAAAATAAAAGAATAAAGCAATAAATCAACAAGAATTCACAAATCAAAAGATCATAATCAATGAATCAAATAGAGAAAATTGAATAAATGAAATGTAAACCTTGCATACACTGAAATGCATAATCAACTCTAGCATAGCTCCATTGTTCTCCTCTATTTCACCCTTGGAGAATGGTGTAAGTAGTAACCTTTGGTCTCAGATTTGTAATAAGCACAATAGCATAAAATCACCTAGAAAAACCATTATAGTTTCTCTGCACAATTTGAGATGAAAAATGAAGGATAGAATGGTTTGATTTATAAATATTTGGTGACACCGATTGACGGTCAAGATCGGATGAGACTAAAAAGATCAAGGGTGGAGGGTTGATGAGAGGAATTGATTAATTGTTAACTGAGTGCATGGTTTCAAATAAATGATTGCATGATTTAGTTAAGAGAATCTATTGGAGTGTCAATTGAGACTGATGGTTAGTGGACTAAATTGATTGCTCAGAGGACTCGAAATGAGTGGATGTGAAGTGAATTTTTTTGATGAGTGGACTGATTAGATTGATTAGTGAACTAAGAGTAAGCCTCAGTCAATAGGTGAGGTGGAATTTGCATGAGTATTTATCATTTACATGTGCAAGGTTGAATTTAATAAATAAAATGATGATTTTATTTATTTTGGATAATGTTGAGAGATAATTTAATTTGGGAAGTGGGAATTAATTAAATAATAAATTGTTTAATTTAGAGATGAGAATGGATAATTAATTAAATAATAATGAATTATTTAATTAAACTTTGGAATAGAAGAATAATTAGTAAATTAATTAAATAATGTTGGTTATTTAATTAATATAGATGAATAGTGGTGAAATAGATAATTTAATCAAATAATTCAAAATTATTTAATAAATGTGGTATTAAGAAGAAATTCAAAATTGAAAATATTAAATAATTATAAAAATCATTTAATTATCAAGATGAAGTGAAAATGATGATTAATTCAATCAAATAATAAAATTATTTAATTAAATATTGAAGACGTATTAGTTAGGTCAAATTATTTAAGTCATTGTGGATGAAAATGTGTTAGTTAGAATTAGGTGTCTACATTTTCCAATTAAATGTTTACAAATTTAGCTCTTCTAATAATTATAATTTGTAATTTTTTTGTTTGCTTTAATAATTTCCCTTGCCAATTCAATAGATTGAATAATATTAACTAATCACTTATAGTAATTTACCTTTTTACAAAATCTCTATCTATAATTATCATATGCTACAACTCAATTGTATATTATGGATAATAAGTCCAAATTATTTGTAATATCAATACAAGCTACTATATTTTTTTGAGGAATGGATATAATTTGTGAGTAATTAACCAAAATAATTCAAAATACATATAATAATCTAAAATATTTTACATATGTGAGTGGTATTTCAAGTCTATATCGTGGAGAATAAATCTAGATTGTTTGAAATTATATAGAGAAATGAGTCCAATTTATTAAGAATAATATTCTATTTGGTCCCAAAAGGGGCCATGAATTTAGATTATTCGAAATAGTTGATTTAGTATGAAGAGGTTATTTTCTATTACTTTTTATTACCTTGTTAGGTTTAAAATACAAAATATTGGTCTTTTATTTTGAGCAAACGATTGTTTGAGAGTAGATTAAAGCAACACTAGCTAGATTCAAAATTTGGAACAAATTAGAATTGAATTGGACTCCAATGTCCAAGTGAAATTTGTCCTCTCAAATGCCCAAATGCAATTTGTCTCAATATAAAAAGATATAAAAAGTTTTAGAATTGTTTATAGGTGTGAAATTAGGTTTGATGTCACTAAAAATTAAATCTATAACTTGAGATAAGGTTGGAAATCAAGGTAAATGGTCCTAGAATACAACTAGAGAACTAGTCATTATAATGAGTGCACAAATTAGGTAGAGATTGCAAACTAGGTAATTTCCAACCTTACACTACTGAGGAACTTACTTTCATGATTCTTCTTATATTTTTTCCCCTTATTATTTTGGCTCTAAAATGGAAATATTACTTTCCTATTGACCTTTTTCTTTGTTTTCCTCATATTCTTCTTTGCATCCTTCTATACATTTTTTAGCTCTAATTGCTCTACCTTGTTTTTAATTTTGTTAGCATTATGCATAATATCTCGTAAACTTATTTTTTCTTAATATATCAAAATTTCATGGTTTTTTTGTGCATTAATATTGATTGTTCCTAAGTAGAACAAGATCCAACTTATTTGTATCCAAAACATAAAAAATTTGAATGTAAAACATATTTTTCCATGTTGAGCTCCAAGTCTTCAAAATTTTGATAATTCTTACCCTCTTTGTGAGTGTCCTTGATATTCTTTACTTGAACTTATAATTGTTTGGTTAAGTCTATGATGATAAATTGCTACAAGGGTTTATATATACACTATCTATATTTTTGAATTCTTTCATAAAATTGATATAGTGAATCTTCCTTCTTTTGAGCTAAACAACATGCATGAATGACCTTCATCTCATGTTCCTCTTAGTCATTTTTTCTTCTTCATCCCCCATCAACTATTATTTCTTATATTGGTCATCTATTTGAAGAAAGTTCATTTCATTTTTTCAAAGAAAATTTGACTATAGGCAACACATAAAACCATATAAGAGTTACATTTTTCAAAAATTATCTATCAACTACTATTTTCCATAGTTTAGTTGATAATAAACCCCTTTGAATTGGAACCATCATTCTATAGTATTAGCACTTTCATTAAACTTCGAAAACTCCATGAAAGTTTAAGTTCAAAAAAAGTCTTATTTAATCATCTTTTCTACCATAAATCTAAAAATAAAATAATGTACAAAGGTAGATCTAAATATTTCCATCTAGTTTTTTTTTTTTTTTTTTAAATAATTTCCTTAGCTTGCAAGATTAGAAAATATCTTAACTTTACATTGAAAAAAATAAAAAATTCACAAGATCAACTTCAAATGAATGCATCTCTCTCAGTATTGCTCCAAACAACTATTATAACCACTTTCAAAAAGCTCATAATTTATTTCTCAGTGAATTGTATGGCACTTTAATTGGACACCTATATGAGGCAAATGATCTACAAAAAAATTACCCTAATTTCACATTAAAAAGTCAATCAAAAAATAAAAATCATAGGGCCAACTTTAGATCATCATATTTTCCTCGATAATACCTTGATGGTGACCACATTTTAGAAATCTTGAGAAATTATCTTTCCAATAAAGCCAAGATGACATTAGTTAGAGATATGTAAGGTGCACAATCTTTTTCCATATAGGCAATTTGTTTAGAAAATATATAAAAAATCCTCTTCCTCTTACCCCAAGTTGAGAGTTTGATACTAGATGTTATGAAGCTACATAAAATAATAGAAATACTCCAAATAATATCCAATAAACTCAAATAGAATAACCCTTGAGGTAGGGAAACATTGTACAATAATCCTTATAGATACAATCACTCCACTCTCTCCAACATGAGATCCCAAACACAAATAATATTCTTCACACTTCCTCTCTAGCCAAAGCTCCTTAATACACAACACTCAACTACCTACCATTACTTCACACATGTGGGATAAATATTTTTATTCTAACATTACACCTTATAATTAATTTAAAGGATATTTACCAAATGTTGACATGTCGATCATCTATATTATAATATTGTGGCCCTAAATAAATGACAAAACTCTCAATCTTTAGAAGATGTCATGGAACAAGGTAGTAGATGGGATAATATTTTGGATCATTATTATCAAACTAAAAAACTCTACATAACAAACCATGTATTCTAATAGTCAACAACATGTATTGCATGTCTACAAGATGCCCAAACCCATCATCTTTTCCTAAGTATTTTGATGATATAGAGGTCCTTATGTCACGTAGTTAAATCACACACAAAATGATCATAAGTATACTAATAACTAATATTTTTATGAAACGTGAATTATGGGCACTCAAGTGAAGAATGTAAACAACCAAGAGTAATCACATGAAACCACTTCCTAATAAGACATTGACTTGTAAATATTAATCCAATGGGGGAAACAAGCATAGCAAAAAGGAAAAATAGATCAACCAAGGACTTCATTCCAAGTATTTAAAAAAATTCGACCATACCAATCATCAATACATAATAGAAAATGGTTTTCTCGATTTTACACACGACCATATAGAAACAAACACAATTATGAACTTCACCACAATTCAATATTTCATGCCCTCTCAAGTTGCAATATACTCATCCATATTCAATAATCACCTATCAACAATATCACCCATAATACTTGCCTCCATTAACAACCACATGACTCCTAATTACAAAAATGACATAGTTGAAGGCATTATTGATGATAATGCAAAATCCATGATCAACTTTGTAGAGATATGATATAAAACCAATACCCTTTCCCACATTCCATAACAAATGCACACATTAATTGAATTTGTACGCAACAATATTTTTCTCTTGGAATCACCTTATATGTAATGAGAGATGTAATGCAAAGAATTTTGGCATCTTGTACTATATGCCTTCTTAATCAATTTATATTTAGCCAAAAATGTGTTTCATATGGATAATGCTACTCATCCCTAACCCTTGTAATAAAATTGGAAATGAAATAGACCCTTTGGAATCATTTGTTTGCCTATTTTTAGTCCTAATGTCAAAAAACCTACAAATTTTCATTTCTTTCAAATATTACTTAATGTAAGAATGAATAGGAAAAAACAATAGAGGGACCAATCTAACTAACTTCAAAATAAGACTTGTATATACCATAATAACATCACATGGAGCTACCCATTCATAGTATTGAACTCCTGCTCAACACTGACTTGCACCTCACCTACTGGCTCCCACTGAACAATTGTGGCTCCTAATGCACAAGATTTTATCCACTGCGCTCCACCATAGGAACTTGGCCACAGACACACTCTACCCTTCTCCCTCATTAGATTGACCTCAAACGTTGGCACCATTCTTTGATGCACCCACTGCAATGTCTCATTGCAATCCTTCTTCACTTCACGACACCCTATTGGCCACCTTGGTTTGCATGCACAATTCTACAGTACTGCAATGAAGCACCTTGTACGAGCTCATACCATCTCAATTTAAAACCCTTTCCTCAACTCACTGGACCTCGACATCCTTCTCCTGATGTGCCCTGGCTCAACTTTTCTTAACACCGGCGAAGTCCATGGGGAGTTCCAAACCCCCTCCTCTTCTCCAATACTTGTCTTTCAAGTATTAGAAGAGCCATAATTCTTATTTTTATGGCGTGAATACCAACTTTGTGGTAATTTGAGAGCTACTCACTATCTATGATGCCAACTATCACGAGGCTAGATTGGTTGAACATTTTTTCTTCAAAACATCCAACCCCTATGTGGCATTGATAGACCATACTCACAACTCCCTCTTTAGACAAGCCCTTTCTTGCCTTCAGACTACACCTTCCCCAACTTTGTAGTTCCACTTAAGGAATCCAACTTTTGCACATGCATCATGAAATAGCACACATGTAGCTCTACACACGAGCTCTCTCCAACTTTAGGTGTCCCTGACACTCTTTCACTCTTGCTCCAATACCAACTCGTTGGGCATTAGAGGAGTATTAAACTCTAACACCACTCCATGGCATCACAAGAGCTACACCCTAACTCTACTCCACACCCCTAGTGCTCCTCGCTCCATGCCCCTGGCACCCTCCTTGGTTGACTTCTTTCGACTATTGTTGCACCATGTACAAGGTTTCATAGTACTCCAAATTTTCACCCTTGTGTCCCCCATAAGACCCGAGTTACTCACCTAGCCATGTCTTGCTCCAACGAAACTCCAAGTCCACATCCAACTCGACACTCCACCTTGGGTCCTCCCACTCCAAGACTTGGCATCTCCCACAACACCCTCACTCCAAGCTTCTAGCATGCCCATGTTGGTAGACTTGTATTGGTTAGTAGAAATCCCTGCACCCCCTTTTTACCATGCACGCCTCTAGCATGCCCAACACTATTCCTTAACACTAGCATCATGTCTTGGACCTACTCAGTATCCCATGCACCATTCATCCCCACTCCTCAAAATGGGATGACTAGCTCCCTAAACTAGTACCTTGTCCAACTTGCATCCCATGTTGCATCAAGTCCCATGACATACTCCCAACACTTTGCACTAGTACCAAACCCATGTGACTTGCCAACCTACTTTGTGGATCTTGTTCTTATACTTGTGTGTGCCAACTCAACCCTCTTGAGTCCCTTCCATGTAATGCCCCATACTGGGTACTAGAACATACCTTTGTTCCATTTAGGTACTCCCTAAGTATTATCCCAAATTGCACTTCCAGTTCCGACACCACACTTGAATTTTCACTTGACCCCTTCTTGAGTTCTTACCCAATTGTCTCTTTTTGAGCACTTTCTCTAAGACCCTATCCCAATTTTGGGTCATCTCCTTGCTCCTTGGTGCAATAGGTTCCAAGACCCCATTAGAACTCTCACATTTGGCAATACCTAGACGAGCACCCCAAATAGCACTCCAAACTCCTTGTTGGGGTCCAGATGCCTAGCACTATGCCCCAAACTTATCCGTTGTCCATGGTCTTGATGCACCCCTCTTCATCCCTCTCTTTACCTCACCCCAATGATGAGTTCCAACACTCATCCCCCTCAGCAGCATGCCTTGGGACTGACCCATGTTGGTCGTTTTACTCCACTTCACAAGGTAGGACTCCTAGCTCATCTTACAACTCCATTCTTTTGGTAGCGATAAGAGTTACTCTCATTTCCTCCCAAGATCCATGAAGAACACCATTCTTACCTCCCTAAGCCATGGTGGCAAAGTTACTCTTCTTCGCTCCCAAGGGGAGGTGTCCCTAGTCACCCTTGGCTCCAGTACCACTAGACACCTTTGTGCACTCCTGGCACTGGACTAGTTCACCCCCTTCAAATGAATTTACCCCTCTATATAAGTTGTTTGGCTAATTCTCAAGCAACGATAGGTTGAACCACTATTTTGGTCCACCACCCCAATTTTTGACCTGACCTTCAAACTGCTCCTACTTAACCTTGTGAGTTCCCAACCTAACTTACACCCCACTTTGGGTTCTTTGAGCACCATACTCAAATTCCATGATGTTGCACCTTGTGCAACCCATATCCATACTTTTGGTGCACCCTTAGCACACTTGGAACACCTTAATGGTGCATCTAGAACCATTGGTTCCATCCTAGTAGACAACTTGGAGCACCCTTGCTGGCACCCCTTAGAACACTTTGATGGTGCACCCTTGGCATACCTAGAATGCCCATGTTGGCATCCCTTGGACACCCTACTGGTGCCCCTACTTAATACACCATGAGTACTTGTCCTAGTACCAAGGTTGGCACGCCAGTGTGACCCTTGTTCTCCATGCACTGTGTTGCCTTACAACTTGGCACTCCACTTTGGCCTCATGCACTCCTTTGCAACCTAGCCCCATTTTCATGCCTTGGCACTTGGACTCCATTCCACAATTGTGCCCCAAACCCCCTTTTAGCACTCACTCCATACCCAGTACCCTAGTACCAAGGGACTTCGTACCTATCCAGGTGCACAAACTTGTTCCTACACCCCTTGAGAGCACACTACCCCTTATAATCTACCCCACTCAAAATAGGTGATGCCCTCAATGGTAGACCACTCAGCTCAGGGCACCCTTACCCACTTCCTTAAAGAAGACCTATCTTGAGGGATTCTCAATTAAATGCCTTGCATTGGGATAGACTTCCATGCACCTTTCTAACCCTGTCATACTTGGTTCCTACCAATGTTCCAAACATTGACCCACATTGCAAGCCCTCTAACTTGACTCACCCACTGAGTTGTTCCTCATTATGAACCCCTAAGTTATGTATTGTAGTCCTGGAAAATTGTATCTTCCCATTTTCACCTTGGTCCGAGTTGACTTCAGTGCAAGCCCTACCTCACCAAACCCTCAACTTAGCATCCAAGTTCTTGGCTCTACCACATTCCATGGCACTGAACCTAGTTTTGAAACTAGTTCCACCAAGAAACCACATGAACACACCCCCACATTTACTCAATTCCAAATTTCAGGGCATCCTCACTGATACCACCCCTATGTATCTCAACTTCTTCTACCTTAGGACCCAATCCTAGCATCCACTGAAAGACCTACCTACTTCCAACCATATTGTGCAAACCCTTTGTACCTAGCCACCCTGAAGAACCACTCTCTACTAACTAGCATACCTCTTACTGACTTCCCAAGATTGCACCATCCACCTTGGGCTTCACAAGTTCTCTTTTTTACATCACTTTGCTTGCATGTTGACTAACCTCATGGCATGCCTTGCACCCATTCCTATCCCCAACAAGCGCCCAACATTTTCCCAATGATACACTTCTCATCTGTAATGCTTTCTTAGTACTTCATCTAAGCTCACTTATGCCATTTTGGTGTACTCACAAACCCATTTTGAGTCTTCCTAGGTACACTTCCCTAAAGACACCCACTCGAAGTTGCTCCAAACACACTTGGTCCGCCCACCAAAATCCATTGGGTCACTATGTTTGCCTGCTACACTACCTCATGGCATGCCTTGCACCCAATCTTTCTTGCAACACTGCACCACAAAGCACTATCCAACATCCTCCAACAAACCTTCTTCCTATGTCAAAGCCCTTTGCTATACCATTGTCGACCTCTTTCTGCCAACATGACTCAACACGAACACCTTGTTCTAGTTCCTCTCCTTGACAACTCATGTGCTTGCCCTTGCCAACACTAGACAACTCATGTGCTTTCCCTTGCCAACACTATGCAACAAATTCCAAAAAGTGACGTTACTTTTGCAATTAAATACATTTAAGATGTATTTAAGTCATTTCAATAGTTTATAATTTTCACTTATGAAGTGAACACACCTTTTAAGTGACTTAAGTGATTTAATTTTTCACTTTATCACCTTAAGTCATTAATTTAATATATTTAAGTGGCTTTTTAGCTTTTATAAAGTCAATTTGACTTTATAATATACCAATTAGTTAAATAATTAACTTAACCACAAAAATATTCATAACTCCCTCAATTCTCCGTGTTTTGACATGCCGTCAGAAGTTGGCGAACATTGAACTGCAAAGGCCTACGCTGAGCCCAACATTGAACTGAAGGGGTGGAAACGACAATATCCACCAAACTCTGTCACTGAGATCCTCTATCCAATGCAGTAGCCTACGAGGACCAAAATAATAGGCTAACCATCACAAAACAAGATCATGCTGAAAAAGGGGACATTACAAACCATAGTCTTGGTTTGCACTCTTTTTGTAGGGTCCTCCATCTTACTTTCCCTTTTCCCTTTCTATAATTCATTTGTAGCACATAAAGACTAGCTACAAAGTTTTTTATGGTATTTTTGCTAAATGCAACCACTTGTGCAAGATTGTCTTTTAGCTTTTGATTATTTTGCAACTTGATGATTTTTTTCTCTGGCATTTTCCATTTTTGGAAGGTAGTAAATAAGTTGTTAACTTGCTATCAAAGTTCCATCATCAAAGTGATTATTGGGTTCCTCGTTGATCTTGAACAACTTCTAAATTTCCTACATTCTCCTAGAATCTTGATGTTGCCAAAGGAACCATTTCATAATATTGTTGTGAAGGTTGAAATCATCTTCAAGAAAAACAATTTGGTTTTTCAGGTTGAGACCAATGGAGCAATTCTAGTTTTGCACATTCACCAACTTGCAAGAGGGATCAACAATCATTTTTTGCCTCAACCCAACAACTTGGGGATTATGTTTGATGGACTTTTGCTCATTTTTCCTAGTTGGGGGCAAGGTGGGGGGGTAACTTTGGGGTTGGGCTCATTCCTCAGGGGGCAAGAGAAGCCAAGAAAGGGGCTAGCCAAGGGATCCTCAACTAGAATTATTTTCCCCTGTCCATGAGATGGGGTTTCTCATGGGCACAAGGTAATAGTCCAATGGGGCTTTCTCTTGTTGGGGATTCAAAGGTGGAACTAGAATAGTAACCTTGGGGGCATTGGGTTGGGTGGGCTTGTCCACCACAATAGTCTTAGAATGTAGGGGATGAGGAAACACACCAACATCACCCCTGAGAGAAGTAGCAGCACGAGGCTCTTCACTCAAGTTAGAAGGAACCACAAGCGAATCAGCAACCCTAGGATAAAGGGTTAGGGTAGGTGTTTTTGCTAGCTCAAATCTATAGATGGAATAAATTAAATCCTAGTGCAATAATAGCTTTACCTTCCCAAGGAGCACATTGAGCACAAAAAATTCAAGAGAGCTTAATTATAAAAGGGAAAACTCATTTTTCTTACGACAAAGATTATTGAGCTTGAGGAAGTGATAGAAGTACTCTTTTGTACCTACCTTCAATTGTAATATTCCTCATGAGAACTTCAACCACCTTTTCCCAAGGCTTGGGCAGGTCTTTCCTCTTGAAACGATTCTTAAATCTTCAAATTTTTCATGCTTCTTTAGGAACACCTCTGTGTGTTGATCATCTCTTAATCATTTTTTGAAGCTTGAGGCCCTCCATAGATAAGCTCATAACTCTTGCAATAAGTTCTTTAGAGATGTTGAAGTAGATACCTTTGGCATTTATTGTTCTACTCTTCCAAAACCTCGTGAATTTGCTCGAGAGCGCCAAGTCATACCCATTGATAGCTTCCAAGAAAGGGGTAAGGCCTCCCTTTCAAAAGATGTTCCAAATAGTAACTTTGTTCCTTATTTTTTCACACGAAGATGGTTCAATTATGAGCACATCTCCACCCATAGTTCTGCTACAAGGGGAAAACCTATAATGATGAATGTTAATCCACTGAACAAAGTCGATAGTATTGCTGAGAGAAGTCTTGGGAATGATGAAGAGGTGGTTTCTTGCTAATCTAAATAGTAACTTTGTTCCTTATTTTTTCACATGAAGATGGTTCAATTATGAGCACATCTCCACCCATAGTTCTGCTACAAGGGGAAAGCCTATAATGATGAATGCTAATCCCCTGAACAAAGCCGATGGTATTGCTGAGAGAAGTCTTGGGAATGATGAAGAGGTGGTTTCTTGCTATCAGTGCTAAAAAAATTAGCATGATTATGAATCTCCCTTTCTGCAAAGACATTTAATCTTTCATGATTACCATGGTATTCAATTCTTAGTTGCCTCATGAGAGAACTAACCTTAAGAGAATAAGCTATTGGCTGAAAAGTTAGGGAAATTATTTGTCATTGGTAAGGCTCATTCTAATGTTAGGCTCATACAAATAATACTGACTATTACTTGTGCCTCCCAACTTAGCAAATAAGCCTGCTGTCTGATTACCTTCTGTATAATCATGGAGGATAATATTTTGAAAATATTTTAACACCTCCTATGCATTGTCTATAATACTTTTATAGGACTGATGAGGGTCAACCTGCAACCTTAGCATGTCTATGAAGACTTCTTTTTGCCCCTCAATCACTATGTTGGGAATATGTAAGTGTTTGGCTAGGATTAAGGCTTCAACATAAATGTTGGATTGAAAGCACAAATTCATAGCATAGGCAGCTATGAACTCAGGATTTCCTTTTTTGGATCCATCATAATTGAGTTTAACCCATCCCTTGTGAAGGGAGAGTCCAACTAATATTTTTTTTCTCTTCTTAATTTTGAATATCCACGTTGTCTAATGTGGAATGTAAGTTCTAGGTGCTAACAATTTCCTTCTCAATAGAGATTGAGAATTTTTTGGGCCTTTTGACTTGGGATGAGTTGACATTCTCTTGTATAGCCTGGAAAATATTCAAGAGCACAACATTCCAAGGGTTACTTGTGTTCTTGAATATCCTATTGCTTTTTTCCTTCCAGATGCCCCAGCAGATATGTGGAAGGGCTTGAGACCATAATTCATTTATAGTAGGGCGATTAAATAGGGGAACCCAGCTAGCAGTCACAAGTTTGATTTCCATAGGCCAGATGCACAATATGTTTAAGTGGTCATTCCTTTAACAAAATTTAATCATTTCCATTTTTTCTACTGCTAATTCTCTTCCTAGCTATAGAATGGCATAATTTGTAGATGCAGTGCATTTGCTTTTAGTTCTTGTTCTTCTGTGAATCAATACATGATCCTTGAAAAAATATGCTCTACGTTGTTTCCTACGAAAATATGCCTTAATGCATGTCAGGCTACGTAATAGTGGATTAGCAGATGTGTTCTGTTACATTTGACTAGCAAAGGTCAGATTGTTATTATGAATTGTATTCAGAAATGTCACAATCAGTGCAACTATTTTTTTCACTATGTGAACACCCAAAGCAGGTTACAAGGAACTGCTGAACATGCCCTTTAAAGTAGTATTATACATACTAGTATTACATTTACCCAGCAATGACACAGCAAACTGAAAGTGTAAATGGAATTCAATCACATGGGTTTAAAACAGGAAAATCATGGGAAAATACAACAAATTTCAAAACCCAAAAAAAAAGCTAAAACACTCAAATGAAAAAACATGATTTTATATACAAAAATCAGTGACCTTTTTAAAGGGAAAATACCCATGATTAATTCAATAAGTTTTTTCCCATTTTTTCCAGGTTTGACTGGGCTTTTGAAAAACCCAGCATGCCAATTTGACTTGGCATGGCCAGGATGCTGATTAAAAATGGGTAAACGCATTCTCTTCCCATCCTATGCTACTATGGTTTTATATGTCAACATGAAAATAGAAATAACAAGCTCAGATATCCCACCAAGGTGTTGATCAATAATTGTCATTACATGCAATTTGTCCAAATTAACATGGAATAGAATCAGACCTTTATTCAATTGAAGAAACATGCTGTAAATATGCAAATTACAAATTTACATGTGCAGCAGGAACTAAATAAGTACATCTGCGTGGATCCCAGAGAAGCCAGTTGCAACTTCTAGATCTCCTCTATTTTTCAAAAAACCTCACTTAACTAGCATATCTATCAAGAAGGAATCAACTCTTAAAATAGGTCTTCTCATTTTATGAATTTTGATGAATGTAGTACTCAGTTGCTATACCAGAATGAGCTCGGAATTGTCCATAGTTAGTTTAAGATATGGTGTTCATTACAATTTGGTTAAATCTAGCCCAGGTGGTCATAAGAGCCTACATTGCTGACAAATGGTCTGTTTCTTCTCTTCTTGGTACACATCATGCATCATGGAACAGCCGCCTTAGTTGGTCCACACTTGCAGGCATCAAAGTGATGGGACAGCGGTTATACTGCTTCATCAACAATACAGAATCAGAACATACTTCCATATGGACATTAAAAGAATGCAGTATTGTTACTTTTAATTATCTTCATAAGCATGTTTCTCACAAGGCAAAACCAGTAATGTAAACAGGCCACAACTTTGGGAAAAACACCAATAAAAGGTAGAACTAAGAAAATCAATCATGATGAATGGAGATAGTAGAAATTAAATAAAGCAGATGAGAATTCAGACTGTAGGGATGGATCAAGGTAAACTGTAGTGTTCACACGATAAGAGTAATGTCTGCCCACCACAGAAACATCCTTGCTGACTGTGTGCCCACTGGAATTCCTAAAGCAGGAATCCTTAGTTTAAGTGTTGGGGCAACAAGCAAGATGTCTTGTAAAGACCACATCTTTGTCCAGGAGACTCAACCAGTACAGCAACATGAAAATATAACTTCTACAGTTAGCTATGTTCGACAACATTTCAGGGATGGACGGCAGGACATGTTTCAGTAATGGCAGTCCAGGGGGTCATTTTTGGGGGGCAGCTGGTGGATGACAGAATATATATATATATGTGTGTGTGTGTGTGTGTGTGGACATTTTAACATAGGGATGCTCAATTTTCTACAAGTTTAACTATACATAATGTCAAAATTTAAGTTTAGACATTCATAGAATGTATCAAATTCGAAACCTTTAAGATATTTGGAATACAAAAATTCTCCCATGAAATTGCAGATGGGAGTGCTGTAATTTACATATTGAGAATATATTGTGGATTTATGATGTGCATATAAAGCCTATGTTACCAATTCTAGTATGGGTCATGTTTTGGGTTCTTGGATCCAACAAAAAAAAAATGGGGCTGAGTTTGTTTTGGGTTTTTCCGTACAGAAAACATGTAAATATCATATATATATATATATTTGCAGACTAAAAACAAGAATTAAGTTTAGAATACCACATATCATAATATAATCAACAAAACCACCATAAACTCTAATGTCATTTAAAACATAAATGATAAAATTAAATATTATAAAATATTCATTATTCAAAGTTCAAACTTCAAGTTCAATACTAAAATAATAATATCAAGTTCAACAATCAATTTTCAGCATCATAAAGATTTTCTAAATCAACACCAGCATCATCGTTGACATTAGATGATGTAGGAAAATTTAAAGAACCACAAGTAGTGCCATTGCCACTCGCACTAGAAGTGTGCTCACTTTTCAAACTCAAGTGTAACATGTTGGAAAGTGAAAGCATCCATGTCAGTTTGTTTTGACTCCATATCCCATAGCCTCATGGGGTCTAGGGACAATGCCCCCAACAGGGTCAAACAGGTCCGGGGGCACCACTCCGGGTGCATTCCTTGTTACAATATAGGGTGGGGTGCAGGGGCAAAACCCTTGCCACCAAGCCCAAATGGAGACTTTCAAAACTACATAGACCTTCATGCCAAACACCATTTTCATAAATTTTTAAAACGCAATGTCAATGGTGGAATTTTTTTAAAAACACAAAAAATGGATTAGTTCGCCCGAGGTTCTCCCAGATCGTACTCAGATTTGTCCCAAACGAACCCAACCCCACTCTCTCACATCCTAACCATACCAGCAAGCAGATTGGACCGGATCACAGATACGATTCAAAGCAAACCTAGATTTGGTCGATCTGCCGGCGAATCCAATAACATTGTATAAAGCGGACAAGATACAATGTCAGTCTTACAGAAAAATTGTATCATTGGAGAGAATGAGAGAATTTAATAAGAGAAATTGAGTATTTTTAAAATTAACAAATTTGGACAAGACTAAAATAGTTGTTCACAATTAAAAATAAATATAAAAATCTATGCTCCACGAGGACGCGTCCCCTGTGTTTTTATGCCGTTTCCCGTTCCGGGTACAAAACGGGGACGCGAGGATGGCTAGGAAACGTCCCCTGGCCGTCCCCTTTTTCCCTCCAAGTACCCAGTACTTCTAGGGGACTTTTGGCAAAAGGTAGGGGACGTAGGGTACTTCTAGAAGTACCCGAAACTTCCCAGCCGTCCCCCATCCGTACCGGGTACTTCTAGAAGTACCCTATGGCCCAGCAACAAAAAAAATACATTTTTATAAAAAATTAAAGTTTTTTAAAATGAAAAAAAGGCATGGGTGGGCCCACAAGGGACGCCCCATGCCACTTAACCTAATTTGTCTTATATATGCCCTAAAATAGTTTACATAAAATATAATAGACTTTAAAATGGCATTCATACATTGATCTGATTATCAAATTCTGAGTTTCATTTCCTTCAATTTTACTGTCATAAAATGTTACAATATAGCTACAGCCTCACACATATTCAAACTGGAAACTAATATGGACAGATTTGCTTATATATGATGCTGAGAATGGGCTACAGCAGTGAGGAAACTACAGATAACTAACTAATTGAATAACAGCAGCAACAACAATTTACAGATAATTATATATCTCAGACCAGACCTGGAATAAGCTCACGCCTGGGCCAAATAGTCACTGGAATCTCCTTGCAAATGAGTGCAGGTCTGAGTAATCTTCATGCCAAAGCATATCCCACTCCAGGTGACCAATATTCAAGCTAACTGGGCACAGATATTCACTCACAGCCACTGTGAAAGGATCCATGTCTGCTCACTGTTCTGAACTACGAGCTCACGTTGATATTAGAAAGTTAGAAACCTCTTCAAACCCAGTTGCTATGCCCAATATAGTAAAATGAGAAAAAGAAACTCATTTTTACATTTGGCTTGTGAAGTGAAGGAGAGCAAAAGAAGAGCAGCTAAGTGAAGGATTGCCAAACTAGTTAGTATCGTCAGACTCCAGCCTTACGTTGGGATGTTAATCCCAAAGATGCTATGCAGATTGAGGAGAATGCACATGAGGGATTGGTTGGGGTTCCATTGGTTGAGGCAGATCCTTCTATTGACATGGACACTGACACTAACTTAGACTCGAGCTCTAATGGCGAGGGCGATGCTGATTTAGACCTACCTTATGCTGATTAGGGACCTTGGACAGCGATATATTTTCTTAGTTTTATGTTTAGCATGTCATTTCATAGTTGAGACTTAGAGCCTTTGGGCATTTTGGTTATAATTATCAGACTTTTATATGATACGTGTGCACATTGATAATGAAAAGCATTTGAATTTTGTTAATTTGTTTGTCGATTCTCATGTGAAATCTCAATTCAAGTCTAATGATATGTATTAAGCTTATACAAATGTCTAGAATGAATGCTTTATCAATGTTATGCTATAAACATTTGAAATTTCTATATATTTTTAAAAAATTCCCTTTTTTTTTATCAGCCGTCCCCTGCCGTCCCCTAAAAAATGACCCAAAAGTACCCCCGTACCAGAAACTCGTCCCGCCGTACCGGGTACTCCCCGTCCCCGAAACCCCGTGGAGCATAGATAAAAATGTTAAAAGCATCTATATTATATAGATTGTTGCTTTAGAACTTAAAAAGAAAAATCAAATACAGTGGCTATGGGACTATCTCTAAAATAGCTTCAAGAATTTTCACCTCAAACTGTGCAATGTCAAACACTAGAATAAAGACTTCACTTAACCATATGCCAAACACTTAAACTAACACAAGTCAATAAATGAATAGGATTGAGATTAGGTGAGGAAAGCACAGGTTCTTATAATATCTTTTGACATTGAGAACCATCCAAAAATAAATTCTTTTGACATTGAGAAGCACAATAAAACAAACTTAAGCATGGAGGGAATTTCGAACATTGTGAGTGGCCTTGCCTTTCCTCTATTGAGGTTGATCTTGGCTTATATTTTAGACATTCAAGTATGTGAGAGGAATAATGAGAAGGGTACAGTGCACTCATAGCCAATAGTGGCTTCACTGTTTCCCCTCTTGTAAAACAAAAGAGAGCTACCGGAATGGGTAATAAAGCATCTCAGCAAGCTGCCTCTCACACCATCACACTTGAGCATCTCAGAGAGAGAAACTAAATTATCACAATTAATTTTCATCAATGTAGACCATTTGAATTTTCCTTTTTCTTCTTTTTTAAAGTTAAGTACTTTTTTTAACCATTAAGAATTTTTTTTGATAAAGCAGATGCTTGGACATCCCCAGCCATAATAGGGACAGCAAAACATCCTAATGTTGTTCCCTCAGTTTTGCATGCATACTAAGGCTGTTATGTGATTTGTCTATAGATGAAACATTCCCTACCATCTCATCATACTGGAAATGCCTATGGGGATGGGGACGCAAGTTTCAAATGGGAGGATGCATCCCCACGTAAGATAGATGGTAAATTATGATAACATTATTTTGCGGGATGTGTTTATTGATTTTCCTTAGTTTCCCAATTTTGTATTTACTTTATTAAGGATCTCCAGCTGGTTGGAGAATTTCATGTCACCTTTTTCCCGCCAATAAGCTTGCTTTATTTATTATTTAAAAATAGTCTTTGTATATATTATATAATATAAATATCCTAATAAAATATTAATAAAATAAAATAAAGTGAAAATTCAAAGCTTAAAAGTGGTGCTCACTTTGGGCCATAGGGCCTAATTCGAATCAGATATAAAGACAGGTCTTTGGATCATTCTGAAGGAATGCAATTTTGGATTATTGAAATTGATTTCTGGAGTTTTCAAGTAGTTGACCATCTAGGATGAAATCCCCTAGAGGTTCACTTAGAGGTGAGGATGAAAACCCTCTCCCTCTAGATGGCCAATTTCAGGCAGGTACTGTAGCATTGTTTAATCCATTTGTGAATGTGTCACAAGTGGAGGCAACTGAAGTAACATCAATTAGTGATTTGTAGCCGCCCATATCAATTCAAGTCTTTGGAGTCGAAGGTTGTGAAGGGTCAATTAGATAAAACCTATGTTACCGAGTTCGCCCCTGCTAGGCCTGGATCCGAGTGCGGTTTGGCGCTAGTTTGGGTCTTAGGCCGGTCCCTTTGTGGGTACCGGAAGGGTTCCCTTTTTGGGGGCCTAGTCGTCCGGGTCGAAGCTGAGCAAACCCAGGTGAAACCCAGCAGAACCCAAGCGGACCCAAGGAGAACCCGCACCCCCAATGGCATCATTTCAACATTTTTTTGCAATTATTTTATTGTTTTTCTCCTTTGACTTTGACCAGCACCCAATGGAACCCTAAAAGTGACTTCTAAATCACATTAAACACCAAAACTAGTTCATTTTTGTTCATTTGTTTTGCAAACAACCACTTTCATTCCAAGACACTGAGCATTCATTTTTGCTTGTTGGTGTAATGTCCCCTGTTTAGGTAGTACCAAATTTTAGCCCAAAATTAACAAATCCAATGATACAATTTATTTACAAGAGTATTACTTCACTAAATTACACAATAGCAATTGAATTTAGGAAAATAATCACCAAACAAAATGATAATGTAGCATGCACACTATAGCCAACCAAACTTGAGGGGGAAAGCACAATAGGGCTACGAGAGACTATCCTCCACAACTAAGCACGAGAGCACCAAACAACCAACCAAGTCAATCTGACCCCTTGGCCCACAAGCAATCCAACTCAATCGCTGATCTACTTAATTGAGGGAACCCGTACTCTTGCATCTCCCTATTATGTTTCCTTGCCAGTTCCTAATATGAGTGCTTTATGAAAATCAAATAAATAATTACTAATCCTAAGATTCTTGATGAATTAGCAAGTTGATTAAATAAATAAATATGTTTTTACTAAATTCACAAACTAATAAATATTGGATTCAAATATGTGGCATACCAACTACTGCAGAAATATAAAGTTTGTTGCATCTTGCTGCCCCATAATTCAAATTATCACTGCCTTATAATTCTAATTTCTTACTGCCTTCTTATCCAAATCAGATTTCCATGCCTTTCTCCTCCTCATTCTCCAAGAGGGGGTCTGCCTTATATAGTCAATATGGGACGAAAAGTCACAACCAATATTAAAGATTACATCTTTAGAGACATCTCCTCTTAGTCAACGTTGCCCATTCACTAACCATTGTTTGTTGAGTAGATGATTTTGAAGATAATTATAGTTGTCCATTCACTAACCATTGTTTGTTGAGTAGATGATTTTGAAGATAATTATAGTAAGGCATCCTGATGAGTAGTTTGAGCAGTGTGCTTCCCCGTGGTGTTGATAGAATTAATTAATGTTGATTATTTATGGAGATATGGTATTTTAATTATTATTAAAGTGATTACTTTAATAACAATTAAATTATAAAGTGATTATCTAAAGGGGACTTTATTATTAAAGGTGATATAAGGGTTAAATGGAAATTAATAAACTAATCTATTTAACGATGCTTTATTAATTTATTATATTAAATGGGAGACATAAGGACTTTATTAAAAAGGGATTTAAATGACTTTTAAAGTATACTTTATAATATAAGTTAAGTGTAATTTTTAAAAGGGAGATATAAGTGATTATTAAAGTAAGCTTTATTTTATTAAGTTGTGCACCAAAAAGGGAGGGAAAAGTAAATGAAATGAAAGTAAAATTAAATAAAATGAGAGTCAAATGCAAATTGAAGATTATAAAAGGGCATTTGAAGTTCATTTTATTGATTCTACACTTTGAAAATTGAAGAGTTTTGGTTGTGGAAGAAAACAAGGGTTTTCAGCTACAGACTGATCTTGGAGAACATAGCTCTCTCAGATTAAATAGCACCCAAGGTTTGCGTCTTCAAGTGGCTTCATTCAGTAGTCACAATTGTGCTTACAGAAAAGAATCAAAATAAGGGTTTGAAGTTTTCATTGTAATGCCCCGTCGCGCAAGCCCCAAAGGACAACTATTAACGCACAATTTTTTTTTTTAAACATATAAAGTATGTATATTAATGTATATAATTCATCTAATAGATTACAAGTTAATATCCTAAGTCCTTTGGCGTACACGAGGTAACATTACGCATACTAACCCATAATGAAACGATAATAAACAAATTCTGAAATGTATAATATAAACCATCATAACGCTAACATTAAAGCATTCACAAGTGATAAACCTATATGACAAGATTAAATCAATACAATAACCATACACACATATGTCATAATCATAGGATTGCAATAAACATATTTCCACAGATACAACACGAACAATAAACGATATTCACAATCATAGATCAAGAAAGAATTACATAGTATGATTACACATTACATCAGCTTCTAGTACATCTCATTGAATAAATACATAAGTTTACATCATAAAACTTCCCAACACAAGTGTAAGTAATACATCAATACCAAGGTACAACAGTAGTACAAAGTATACATCTGGTAACAAGGTGAACTCTGGATCATGCTGTATCGGAAAAACACTGCATAGCTGCTGATAGGGGACCCCACGGGGTGTGTAGCACGTTCCACACGACCACCCTCGTGCTAGGAGTAAACAAGGAAGAATCCTCGACCAAGTTCATCCAAACAAAATACCAACAAGACTCAACTCCAAACAAGAGAGACATGAAAACACAAAGGAAAAACACAACATCAACAGAACACTTCCAGAGACTTGCAAAATAACAAATCAAGGGAATGCTAGGGGAGAGTGTCATCGCATAGTCCTAACATGGGTTATCCTGGCTACCTTCCTCTAGGCGCTGGCCCCCAACTATGGTTATCCTGGCTGCCTCTCTAAGCATTGGCCCCATAGGGTGACTCATGCAGAACCATTAACCTCTCATGGAGACGAGGCAACGATCTTCTCAACCACGGCCTTCTTAGTCCACCCTTAGTCTGCGAAAGCCCTAACGGGTGAACGAGGCATCATTACTTATCTTGTTAATGTTAATTCTACCCATTCCCCCTAATTCATTTAATTATCACTTATTACACTAACTTTTACGTGCATTATCCTGGCCGCCCCTTTGTGCGTCGGCGCCCACAAAGAGCCACTCTCCCTAAAAACCCAAACCGCAAACCAAAGCTCCAAGGGGTTGTACCATTACGAAGAAGTACTGAATCTCAAACAGAAATACATGCGAGGCACAATCATCTCGCTAACATCCATATATGTAGATACTCATGAAATCAGGTACAACCCAAGCATAAACTCAGAATCACAATTACAACCAAAGTATAGTCAAGTACTAAATCAAAAGACAACAAAATAAACAACTTCCCATGCCTCTAGAAGCCTGACAAAATAACCTCAACTCCTACAACAGATAAAACTACCTTGAGGGTTCCCACATATCCATAAACCGACTCAAGCAAAAACAACAATTGACCCAGGGAAGATTAAAGAGTTAAACAATTACATGACTTCAAGATTCAGTTAAAAGCACGAGTTTTCAATAACTCAACAAACACATTTTAAAATAACTTATTACATGATTTCATCCTTGAAATATAAACAATCAATTTACCCAATATAACTAATTTTGATAAAAATCATTCAATTCGATTTATTAAAACAATGTTTGTTTTCAAATATATATATATACATACACATTTTTATGCATATATATATATATATATATACATATATAAATTTAAATGATATAAAAAAAATAAAAATAAAAAAAATTAAATTAAAATAAAATAACACCATGCATTTTGGGGAGGCTACGAACCTCCCCATATGGGGAGGCCACGGCCAACCCAGGGCTGCGCGCAGTAGCCCAACGGCTGTTGTGTGCAGCCATGGGTTGGCTGTGTAGAAGCCCCCAAACCACACACACGTAGTTAGAGGGAGCGGGGGTTGGGGTACGGCATCGCCGTCCCTCCCCCAACCCAAATACATTTCTTTCTTTTTTTTAAATTTTTTTTTTTTAAAATAACACAACAATAATAACCGATATATATATCTATATATATATATTTTAAATAGACCAGAACTTTGATCTGGCTCTTTTATGAAGGTTAAAATCTAGCTTTCACAGAGCTAATATACTGACATATATATATATATATTTTTAACCCGAACATAATTTACAAATATATATATATATATATATATATATTCTAATAAATGACAATCCCACTCTTAGAAAATATACAGATCAAACACATATATATGTTTGTTTTCTCCTTAACACAGAATGTAATTCTATGGATAACTTCATCTTTGAAGCAAGAATCCAATCTTCACAGCCACAAATGAATAACTTTCTCCAAAAATAAACACAAATCTTTCCCAAAAGGATATACGAATTTCTTCAAAAACAAAATGTACAATCAGCAGAAAGGACTGGGGAGAACAGATTGAAACAAGGATTTGCATTCAGCCACGCGAGAGAATCAAAGCATTTCAAGAAAATTCAAACCCTTTCAGTTTTCAAACAACATAATCTTTCAAGAAAACACAACTATTTAACTACAAATGTCAAAACATATTGAACCTCGGGCTCGTCATGCAAACCTAGAAAAACTAAAATCTATCCCTTGGTGTTTTTCCAGGATGAGGATACGGAAAACACCTCGAAAGAAGGTCCAAGATCCGATATTCAAACGGCTATGGAAAATCAGACTTCAATATGATTATTCCAAATGCTCTATGCCTGCGGACTCAGAGACCATGGTTGAAGCTCTAAGGAGACTTCGACGAGAAAGAAAGAAGTGGACACCTTCCAGTAAGGAAGTCGTTAAAGCAGCCATCCTTGCTGAATTGAAAACAAACTAGGCAACCTTTGCATGCAACTCTTGATCTCACATGTATCCCGTATCAAAGAGACTTACCCTTATTTGTTTAGTGACTTCCAGGAGTAAGCCATGTTCTAGGGGGGGAGGGTGTAATACCCCTCGTGTTGCTGATACTTTCTAGATACTCTTTTGTGTTGAGTTTTATACTTGGGTTTGTGATGGTAATTATTTCACCGATTTGATTTATGTGGATTTACAGTTTAGTTTGGTTGGATGCACTTGATACTACTTATGTTGATTCATGATATATGATTTGATATTGCGTATGATGTTTTATGATATATTATGTGGTGTTCGTACTATCTAGATATGTTATTGCTTTTATTAATATTATGTTGTGATGTTATGGTTTTATGCTTGTTTATAGATATGGATTATGATGTGTATGCTAGTGGGTCTTGGTGAAAGGACAAAGTAGCATCACTCATTCTCGAGTGCCCTACTACGCCGCGACTACCTTTCACAATGTATCTGTATTAGAAATTTATATGTACTTGACGTTGTTTTCATGCAGGATGCAGGTACTGGACATTGACTCCACCTGCTTGACAGGTCTGAGCGTGTCCCATAAACCCAATAGGCATGAAGTTGAAAAGGAGTTTATAAGGAAGTGTTCCCGTCCAAGTTGTCATCCCCGTTGTTGTGTCTAATGGTGTCATTGTCCACAATTTGGTCTTCGTTTTGCAGGGTATTGTGTTATTCATTGATTTTAATCTTTGTTTTATGTGTTGTTAATTAATTTTTATTCTTGATATTTCTTGGTAGATTATTAATGTTATTTAATTGATATAATTAGATAGTTAGGTAAATGTTGTTAAGTTAATTGTTAAATTTAAATTTATTAAGTTTTTAAAGGTTGTTAAATTAAATGTTGTTTATTTAATTAAAAGGATAAATAAATAAATTAAATAAATAATATTGTTGATAATTATAAATTATCTTTTGTAAAATGAAATAATATAATTTAATGATTTTTATCAAGTTGAGGATAAATATTAAATAAAGAGATTTTTAATTAATTTGTGTGTGATAATTATGAGCTTTAAATCAAATAAAAATAAAAACAAAAGATTTCATTGAAATGGGGAGAAAAAAAAAAGGACGAATGCATGTTTAGTTTATTTTCGAAAATTAGAAAAGCAGTGGAAACTTGCTTCTTTAATGAATTTTTGTTTTTCGAAAAGGAAAAGAGTTTTCTTTTTAATTAATTGAAAAAAAGGAGAAGTTTTTTTTAACTAGGAATTTTTTAGGTAAAGAAAATTTGTCTGCAAAAGTATTATGCTTCTCTAGTCGTTCTCTGTAAAACAATTATTCAAAATTGAGTTTGAAAGAGGAAATTGGGAAAAACTTGTTGAGGAAGGAGAAAGAAGTTGTGAAGGCTGATTCGAAAGAGGAAAGAGGAGTCTGCCATGCATGACACTCCATTCGCAAGCATAGGACTCTAGGTTCTTTTATTGTTATCTATTTTAATTCTGTTTGAAAATTGAACGTTTAAATCCGTATATGTTTTGACATTTGTAGTTAAATAGTTGTGTTTTCTTGAAAGATTATGCTGTTTGAAAACTGAAAGGGTTTGAATTTTTTTGAAATGCTTTGATTCTCTTGCGTGGTTGAATGCAAATCCTTGTTTCAATCTGTTCTCCCCAGTCCTTTCTGCTGATTGTACATTTTGTTTTTGAAGAAATTCGTATATCCTTCTAGGGAAGATTTGTGTTTATTTTTGGAGAAAGTTATTCATTTGTGGCTGTGAAGATTGGATTCTTGCTTCAAAGATGAAGTTATCCATAGAATTACATTCTGTGTTAAGGAGAAAATAAACATATATATGTGTTTGATCTGTATATTTTCTGAGAGTGGGATTGTCATTTATTAGAAATATATATATATATATTTGTAAATTATGTTTGGGTTAATATATATATGTCAGTATATTAGCTCTGTGAAAGCTAGATTTTAACCTTGAGAAAAGAGCCAGATCAAAGTTCTAGTCTGTTTAAAATATAAATATATATATTTTTATATTTATATTTATATATGTTATTATTGTTGTGTTATTTAAAAAGAAAAAAGAAATGTATTTGGGTTAGGGGAGGGATGGCGATGCCGTACCCAAACCCCCGCCCCCTCTGCCTACATGTGTGTGGTGTGGGGGCTACTGCGCAGCCAACCCATGGTTGCGCACAGCAGCGTTTGAGCTGTTGAGCTCAGCCCTAGGCTGGCCACGGCCTCCCCATATGGGGAGGTTCGCAACCTCCCCAAAATGCATGGTGTTATTTTATTTTAATTTAATTTTTTTTATTAGTTTTTTTTTAATATCATTTATAATATGTCTATGTATATATATATATATATATAGAAATGTGTATGTATATATGTATATATAGATGTATATATATATGCATAGAAATGTGTATGTATATATGTGTATATATATATATACTTGATGTAAACATGGAAAATCTTATGATGTTAATTGCAATGCTTGATGTGATTGGCTAAATTGAAAACAAACATTTTTTAATAAATCGAATTGAATGATTTTTATCAAAATTAGTTATATTGGGTAAATTGATTGTTTATATTTCATGGATGAAATCCTATAATAAGTTATTTTAAAATGTGTTTGTTGAGTTATCGAAAACTCATGCTTTTAACTAAATCTTGAAGTCATGTAATTGTTTAACTCTTTAATCTTCCTTGGGTCAATTGTTGTTTTTGCTTGATTCGGTTTATGGATATGTGGGAACCCTCAAGGTAGTTTTATCTGATGTAGGAGTTGAGGTTATTTGGTTTCAGGCTTCCAAAGGCGTGGGAAGTTGTTTATTTTGTTGTCTTTTGATTTGGTACTTGACTATACTTTGGTTGTAATTGTGATTCTGAGTTTATGCTTGGGTTGTACCTAATGTCATGAGTATCTACGTGTATGGATGTTAGCGAGATGGTTGTGCCTCACGTGTATTTCTATTTGAGATTCAATACTTCTTTGTAATGGTACAACCCCTTAGAGCTTTGGTTTGTGGTTTGGGTTTCTAGGGAGAGTGGCTCTTCGTGAGCGCCGGCGCACAAAGGGGCGGCCAAAATAACCCACATAAGAGTTAGTGTAATAAGTGATAACTTAATTAAATAAATTAGGGGGTATGGGTAGAATTAACATTAACAAGATAAGTAATGATGCCTCGTACACCCGTTAGGACTTTCGCAGACTAAGGGTGGACTGAGAAGGCCATGGTTGGCAAGATCGTTGCCTCGTCTCCATGAGAGGTTAACAGTTCTGCACGAGTCACCCTATGGGGTCGGCGCCTAGAGAGGCAACCAGGATAACCATTGATGGGGGTTGGCACCTAGAGGAAGGCAGCCAGGATAACCCATGTTAGGATTGTGCAATGACACTCTCCCCTAGCATTCCCTTGATTTGTTATTTTGCAAGTCTCTGGAAGTGTTCTGTTGATGTTGTGTTTTTCCTTTGTGTTTTTATGTCTCTCTTGTTTGGAGTTGAGTCTTGTTGGTATTCTGTTTGGATGAACTTGGTTGAGGATCCTTCCTTGTTTACTCCTAGCATGGGGGTGGTCAGGTGGAACGTGCTACACACCTCGTTGGGTCCCCTGTCAGCAGATGTGTAGTGTTTTTCAGATACAGCATGATCCAGAGTTCACCTTGTTACCAGATGTATACTTTGCACTATTGTTGTACCTTGGTATTGATGTATTACTTCCACTTGTGTTGGGAAGTCTTATGATGTAAACTTATGTATTTATTCAATGAGATGTACTGGAAGCTGATGTAATGTGTAATCATACTATGTAATTCTTTCTTGATCTATGATTGTGAATATCGTTTATTGTTCGTGTTGTATCTGTGGAAATATGTTTATTGCAATCCCATGATTATGACATATGTGTGTATGGTTATTGTATTGATTTAATCTTGTCATACGGGTTTATCACTTGTGAATGTTTTAATGTTAGCGTTATGATGGTTTATATTATACATTTCAGAATTTTGTTTATTATCGTTTCGTTATGGGTTAGTATGTGTAATGTTACCTCATGTACCCCAACGGAATTAGGAGATTAACTTATAATCTATTAGATGAATTATATACATTAATATACATACTTTATATCTTAAAAAAAAGAAAAAATTGTGCCATACATGTGATGTATTAGTTTCCTTTGGGGTTGTGTGGCGGGGCATTACATTCATCATCATCTCTGAATTTAATGTGCATATTTATATTCACATTCTGAGATTATTGTTCTTGCTTTCTGCTGTATATTGCTTTTGAGGACGTGGGACTCCTGGAACCCTAGGCGTCCATTTATTTGAGAAAAGATTATTCAGTTACAGGACATTATTGCCAAAACATGAGACTACAGGAAAAGGGACGGACTCTATTTGAATCGTATTGACCTTTAATGAGGTTGTAGACAGGATTCCAATACATAGTATTTGCTGTTGTTGATGATTGGTCTGTTCTGAGTGCTAAATCAGACCTGGACGTATGACTGTTATTGTTCGAGATGCACATCTTATTTTGCTGCTATTGTTATCTGAGTTGCACATGTATTGCTGGGAGTCTATGCTCTTCATAAGAGGCTGGTCGGATGCATTTCCAGGCCATATACAGCCCCAGAAAAGTTCGCTGTCATAACAGACCCATATGTGGAGTTACAGGTTGAACGCTGGCATCAGATTTAGAGTATTTCACCACTGCAGTTGCTGTTATTGAGTTTCTGATTGGAGGGATTGAACCAGGTTTGAAAGTAAACCGAATACTTCTAATAGTACCTTTTGTTATATGCAAAATGCTGAAATCATATTGCTGTATATGTTGTTCAAACTGAGGCAGTCAACCAATCTGTTCTGTAACTTACAATGCTGCTATATTGATATCAAATACTATGTGAATTGCTGATGATATTCTGAGTATGAAATAATTATATATGCTCAAATCAATTCTGCTGTTATGATTTGATATGTTGCAATGAGAGTAGTTAATTTTCTGAGTGATATGATCATCTTATAAATCATTTGAATCTGAAAGAAAACTCATTCAGTAAAGTGGACAATTGTTTGACAAAATGTCCCTCATGTAAAACTGGAAAATTAATCAAGCAAATTTGAAAGTCAAAACTCAGATCAGGGTGGGACATCTCACATTATCATAATTGTTGTAATCCAGATGTATGAGAGCTGGAATTATGATGTAATTATGGATCTGTCATTGTTGCAAATTTGTAATCATAACGAATTACATGTTCAATCAGCATACTATATTTGTTGCTTTCAATTTGATTACAATCTACAAACAGGAATTCTTTATCAGTACTTATTTAGATCAATACAGAAAATAAATTTGGGGTTAGTCTAAATCTGTTGAGTAATCTTTCTCAAAGGGAAAATTCCCTAAGATATTTAAGCAGGGATATTTCAAAGGAAAACTGTGTAGGTCTGTAAAATTGGTCAAATTTATAGGGTCTAATATATAGGTCCTAGCTTTCTTGCATTATGTTTTGAGGATTGTAGACTAGTGACTGTGATTATGTTATTAAGAGTTCCTTTGAAATGGTTGGTCTATGCTCCTCATCAAAAGGATGTAACTGGAAAGTTTGAACAAACCAATACATCCTACTAAATTGATCTGACTCATGGGGAAATACTCCTTTTTATTATGAATATGTATACTTCTGACTATTTTTCAAAATTAAAATCTTCATAACTAAGTGAAACTTTTATAGTAGAATTAAGAAATTATAGCTAAGAAAGCTTCATATAACAGAAAACAACATTCTTATGTGTTTTATTTCTTCGTTACCTTTGAAACATAATTGAAAATGCATGGATAGCAGAAAACAAATCCTGACACAGCAATCAGTGTGGGATTAGTACGTCTCCGTGAACATAGTGGACAGACTGTCCTATCAGGTGGTAATGGAATACCATTCTCTGCAACCTAACATTGAAATAAAAATTAAAAAGCATTCTGAATAAGTTAAACAAACATATAAAATACAAAAAGAGGTTTGCAATAAACTGTATCCAACAGTAGTAATTGTAAATGAAAATGCATTAAATAGGAATTATTATGCTCACCTTTGGCTGTGGGGGTGGTGGAGGTGGAGGATACACAGTTGGAGATGAGAACCTCTCTTCTGCAGATTGGTACCACCATTCCATCATCTACAAAAATGAAAACGAAATACACAAATCAGAGATTTCATATAGACCAACTCAAGGGAGTTAGAGAAAAGGAACAAACCTTGAATTGAGGTGGTTAAAGAAGATTCAAGATGTAGTGTGAAGATAATAAATAGAAGATTGAATCAAAGGATGATCAAACATATCTTCTAGTTTACTATTACTAGAAATCCAGTTCCTGTTGATTGCTTTCATTAAATTCATGAATGATTTCCTGCTGTATGTAATATGCAGCCCTGATTGCCTTTGTTTTTTTCTGTTTTGATGAATGTTTTGTGATATATTTGCAATGTTTGATACAACAATTTAATGCAGCAAAATAGAAGATATTGCAAATAAATTTTCAACTCAAAAACTGAACATTACATGGGGAATACACAGCTGAAAATTCCAAATTTTTATATCAGCTTAGATACTCGGTATTTTCACAGAATATTGACAGCACAATTCATAAAATATACCCTATTATCTAAAACAACAATACCTAGAAAATCTAGGAGTTACAAATCATGAACTCACAAATAAGATATTCCTTGAAACCCTTTGAAAATGGATGCCCGCTGCAAGTAACACCTCCAATGGAGGAAATGATGCCAGCACAGTGCTCACACCTATCAATATATGCCTTTCAAACTTCATGCTAGACCTCTGAAAACACCCATGACACTCAACAATATATATATATATATATTTGTCCAACTTCCCAAGCAGTGACAATCTTCCTTTAAATCCCACGACCTATATATATATATATATATATATAGGTATATACCTATATACTTGTATATACCTTATATATATATATATATATTATTTGTCCAACTTCCCAAGCAGTGACAATCTTCCGTTAAATCCCACGACCTGAATATTAAATCCCACGACCTGAATATGTTGTATCAGTCAGCAATGCAAACTCTTGAATATGGAGTAAGATGGCAGCCAGCTATAAGAAACCCTACAATCCCAATAATTGCAATATTAAAAATCTCCAAATCCCACGTCCAGATCAGCAAGTAAATCCTCCCAATTCAATCAATATATCTTCCAATTTCTTGTTGATTCCTTCGAACCCTGAATATTAAATCTCTCCTATAAATCGGTGAAGCATGAGCACAACTTTTGAATGAAGTTGTCCACAAGCTAGCTTGGGAGATCTTTCACTCCTGCACCAAGTTGTTCTTCGTGAGGGATTTTGTCCTCAAAAAGCCAAGTGTTTCCAAACTCTCCAATCTCCTGCAAAACCCTTAACAAAATAATCTTCTCAACAATGAATGAATGTGCAAATGAGCTCCAAATGGCTTTTTATAACTCCCACGCCCTAATTTGCATTTGAGTTATATTTCATTTAATTTACTTTTTTTCGCCTTATAACTCCCTTTTTAATTTGCACTTAGCTTTATATTATAAAGTGCACTTAAAAATATTTATATCCCACTTTTAATAAAGTCCTTAAATATATTATAATAACATATAAAGTTAATTAATTTAAATTAAATTTATAATTAACATTATTAATATTAAATACATAGGACCGTTGAATACCAAAATGTCTCCAAGATATAAATATGCCATCACACCCAAAATAGTAACTCTGCCAACTGACCATACCAGTGATTTACTATAAATAGTAAGTATAGACGAAATGTCCATATGACTTACTAAAAATGGTAAGTATGGTTAAAATGATTGAATAGCTTCTGCCAACTCCCTAGTAAACACTGGGCTGGAAAAAACGTTGACTAAGCTCAAAAAAGTCGGACTGAACAAGTCTGCAACGCCCTCAAAGGGCCCCCTAACCACCCTATTAGTCCATGGGGACCAAGTGATGGACTAACCACTACGACTGACCACTGCCTAGGAAAAAGGGGACATTACACTGTACAAAGTTTGCAATGGTCCTCATGTAAAGCAAGTTGCAATAATCATAAAATGACCAATAACAATGTACCAATTATTAGGTAATAAAGGTAGCAACTCCTTGAAATTCCAGAACCAAATGTCTAGACACTTCCAAGTGATAGCAAGAAACATCTTGCTATTTCTAAGCCTAATTGCTTGGATTCCTTACCATAACATTTTTCTCTGCACATTAAACCTTAAGAGCATTTTCCAAAGGAAATTTCTTAACAATAGAGGATTAACCTAGAGCTCAACTGATAAAGAAAACATAGATAAGAATATGAAGTCAGCCACCAAAATTCATCACTTTATTGCTTCCAATTCCATGGACAAAGTGGAGGTGACTAATCATTTGTTAGAAAACATTATAACTAAAAACAGTTTCCTTTCAATTGAAATGATTGGACGAATTGGCTACCAAAGGCATTATGGACCTATAGAAGACAACAACTGAGTTCACACCTTATGAATTTGAGTATGGAAAGAAGGAAATTCTCCAATTGAATTCAAAATCAAAACATTGAGAGCAACACAAGAGCTAGGCACAGATCTCTTGAAAGCAGAAAGCAACGCATTGAGCAGCCAAAAGCTTTGGATGAGATATGACATCAAGCTCTATTCCATACCAAAAAATCATCCAACATCAGCATCCTCTGTGGAATGATTGCATCAACAAGAAGAAGCTTTGTCAGCCAAGAGATTGGGCACTTCTAAATAATTCACAGTTCAGATTTCAAAGGGAAACTCTGCACTCAATGGTTAGGTCCCTAAAAGGTTGTGACCATCTTCAACAATTAAGTTGCCAAGTTACGTATTATGGATCCAGCAAGAAGGTCTCTTATGGTAAATGGACATCACCTCAAACTCTATAAAAAATCATGAATTAAGGAGGAATTTCTCACAAAAATGACAACTCAAGAGGACCACAAGGTTCTTGATGCCATCCCTTTGTTGTGAACTTAAGGCCCCTAACCTCCCGTTATTTCATAGAAAAAAAAAATTAAAAGCAAGATCAAAATTTTGTAATATCCCACCCCTAATGGGATATTTAATTCAGGATTTTGCCTGTCTGTGTTTTCCTTTTTTTTTTGGTTTTATATTTATTTATTTTTGTGTGTTTTTGCCAAGAATGCAAGAAATGCATATAATTGCAAAATAAAGAAATACTTAAGCAAATATTTTAATCTATCAACTCAAATTTTATTGTTGCCTTAGAAAATGTATGAACATCATACCCGTATTACAAGTATGCAATATTGAAGGTCTGAAAATGTTTAAACCAGCAAACTGGAAGCTTGCAAAACTGAACGCTGCTCCTCATAACCTCATGATCAAAACCTCGAAATTGATGCACAACTGTTCTTCTATCTTGGACGCCACAAATGGATGAATTTGCGGGTGTAATGCCTAGGCATTTGACCCTAGGACTCCCACGTGCCAATTGAGATGTACGGCCAGCTATGAAATGGTACGGCCTCCTTTGATTTCCCACGTGCCAGCAATAAATGATGATCAGCAATAACGTTCTGCAACTTATTTCTGATCTACTCAATAAGCCTCTGAAAGACTCTAAATAATAATCTCCAATCAGCACAATTGTAGCTCCTGAATAAAGCTACCTGTAGAGCAATCCTTGGGTGATATTGCACACCTGTAAATCACTAAATCAAAGAGAATTCTCGTTCTCCAAGATTGATTTTCTACTTGAAACCCTTGGTTTTCTTCTACGGCAAGAAGCTCAAGTAATTTGTCAAATGTGAATGAATTCTTTCCTGTAAATTGATGAAGCACAAGCACAATCCCTAAACTGGAATTGTCTGCAAGCTGGCTTGGGAGATCTCTCACTCCTATACCGAGTTGTTCTTCCTGAGGGATTTCATCCTCAAAAAACAATGGCTTTCAATCAGCAAACCCTTGTTGAAGCTCTTCACCAAATTTCTCCAAAACAAGAATAATAATAATGAATCAATAAAATGAACTTCAAATACCCTTTTATAATTCTCAACTTCACCTCAAATTCACATTTATATTTCATGTCATTCAATTTACTTTTTAATTTTGGCACACAACTTTATAATATAAAGTATACTTTAAAAGTCACTTATATCTCCCCTTTTAAAATAACACTTTGACTTATATTATAAAGTATACTTTAAAATCACTTATATCCCCTTTATAATAAAGTCCCTTTTTAAAATATTTTAATAATGCATAAAGTTAAATTATTAATTTAACTTTATTATTTGACATTATTAATATTAAATGCATAGGACCAATATTAACCAATATAACTCCAAGATATAATTATGCCACCATGCCAAATATAGAAACTCTGCCAACTAGCCATACCAATGACTTACTATAAATAGTAAGTATGAGCAACATATTCAAGTGACTTACTAAAAATAGTAAGTGTGGGTCAAAGTGTCCAAAATGGCCTCCGGAAGGAACACCACAAATAAACTGGGACACTGAGTTGAAGAGTACTGAAATTGTTGATGTTGTAGCTTCGGGCTACATACTTCCGCCTTGTTGTTGATCAATAAATTTCATATAGCCTAACGGCTATTCATTTATTGCATTTATTGAAGTGAAGAGGCGCTTCACTTGACAAAGTATTATATTTCATTTTTGGGCCGACTCTCCTTGTAATTCGCACCATTATTTGTAAATACAATTTCATATAGTGGCCAACCTTGTTCATGAAGAGGTGCAACCTCTTCCTCACCTTGTATATATATGAGTTCACTTCATTCATTCAAGGCATCGATTTACACATTCATCCATTCCTTCTTTCTCAAGTGCGAATTCTTATAGAATTGCGAATACTTAGAGAAGTGTGAACTGTTCAAGAGCAGATTGAAGACTATAAGGAGGTTGTTATATCATCATAAAAGGAGTTGTATTATCCTCTAGATATTGCATCACATTTGTGTTGTATTTGGCCTCATTATCGGCCTCATTGTAAAAGAGATCATTGTTTTACATTCAATATATAAGTGATATATTGTTGCTGGGTTTTTCTCCCTCAAATGGAGGGTTTTCCCAGGGTATATGTTGTGTCTATTTGTCCAAAATTTGAATTAAATTTCTGCTTTTTATATCTGATCATAAAACTATCATGGTATTAGGGCGGGTTCAAGCAAGATCGTGATCAGATTTCTATAGTAGCACTATCATCCACTCTTATTCTCATTTCTTTTTGCATTTATCCGATCGTCAAAGATGGTGAACGGGCTCAATATCAAAGATAGGCTTGAGGGTGCTTCAAACTTCACCTCTTGGAAGTTTAGAGTAATGCTTGCATTGGAAGAAAATGAGATTGTTGAGTTCGTGGAGGGCGAAGTTCCCGAACCTTCCGATGAAAATGAGAAGTCTCAATGGAGAAAGAATTGCACTAACGCGAAGAAGATTTTGGTAGACTCCGTGAAGGACCACCTTGTGCCAATCATCTCCAAGTTGAAGACTGCAAGGGAAATGTTCAAGACTTTGGAAGAAATGTATGAGATCAACAATACAAGCCGAGCTCTTCCATTAAGGCAACAACTTCATCATGTCAAGATGGCAAAAGGAGAATCCGTCATCTCATTTTTCATGAAGATTACCGAGTTGAGAAATCAACTCTCTACCATTGGGCATATGCTAGATGATAAGGATTTGGTTATGTTCGCGCTTAATGGTCTTCCTCAATCTTGGGAGCCATTTATCCAAAGTATCAGTGAAGATCAAAACTTCCTAAATTTGATCACTTGAGGCAGATTGCATCCAAGAAGAATCAAGATTGGCTGCAAGAGGCAATGGACAAAGTTCTACAAATGAAGACATTCATGTTCTTGCCGCTCAATCTTCGAGGAAGAAAGGAATAGAGATACAGGATCAGATGGTGCCCTTGCATCTAAGAAGAAGAAGAAACTATCCCACATACAATGCTTTAGATGTGACAAATTTGGTCACTATGCAAAAGATTGTCCAACTAGACCTAAGCAGCAGGCTTCAATTGCAGATGTGGGTGAGATCTCTCCTCAGAAGGATTCAAGTGGTTTTCTATTCTATTCTGCCTTATCAAGCAATGTTCCTACGGATAACAACACTTGGTTAATTGATAGTGGTGCCTCATGCCACATCACGGGTTTTAGAGAACATCTATCTGATTTGGTGGAAAGAGATTCAAGTGTTCAAGTCATAATTGGAGATGATGCATGTTATTCTATGAAAGGTGTTGGGACCTCCACTCTTCACTTAGATTTAGGGATCTCCTTGCAATTGAGTGATGTACTATTTGTACCAGGCATCAAGCGGAACGTTGTCTCTATTTCAGCCTTGGAGGAAAAGAGATATCAAGTTGCATTCTCCAAAGGTAAAGTCCTTGCATGGCCGAAGAACTCAAGCATCAAGACTGCCCGAGTGATTGGAGTTCGACATGAGAGTCTCTACAGACTTTCCACTCGTCCATTATAAGCTTTGTTGCATGATTCATCAAGTTCGTTTGAGCTTTGGCATAGAAGACTTGCTCACCTTCACTTCAAAGCACTTCCAACCCTGGAGAAGATGGTCTCTGCCCTTCCTAAACTCAGCCAGGAGCATGAAGGCACTTGCAGAGGTTGCGCTTTGGGTAAGACTACTAAAGGTCCATTTCATAGTAGTGAGAGTAGATCTAAATGTATTCTAGACCTTGTTCATTCTGATTTGTGTGGTCCAATGTCTATTGCTTCTTTGAGTGGTTTCTTGTATTATGTAATTTTTATTGATGACTACTCTAGAAAGACTTGGATTTATTTCTTAAAGACTAAAGAATCTGAGGAAGTACTTGAGAGATTCAAGGAATTCAAAGCTCAAGTAGAGAACTTGTCCGGGAAGAGGATCAAAGTTCTGAGATCCGACAACGGAGAAGAATACATCTCTAGAAACTTTCGTAACTTTTGCATTGAAGTAGGGATTAAGAGGGAGTTTTGTCTCCCTTACAATCCATAGCAAAACGGTGTTGCATAAAGGAAGAATAGATCTATTGTAGAAGCAACTAAAGCCATGATCCATGATCAAGATCTGCAAACCTTCCTTTGGGCCGAGGCATCTAGGACAGATGTGTATGCTTAGAATCAAAGCCCTCATCGTATCTTGGAGAACATGACTCCTGAAGAAGCTTTCACGAGTGTGAAACCAGAAGTAAGTCATTTGAGAATCTTTGGTTGTCCTATGTATGTTCATGTGCCTAAAGATAAGAGGAAAAACTTGGAACCATCTAGCAAGAAGGGAATATTTGTGGGCTACAATGAGTCTTCAAAAGCCTACAAAGTTTACATTCCAAGTCAGAAACTGATAGAGAGGAGCAAGGATGTTACATTTGAAGAGGATGTGGCATTTAAGAGATCTAAGGGCACTCACATGGAGATAGACAATGAAGAGCAAGAGTCTCCTCAGGACATGGAAGTTGACCATACTCTTGAGTTTCAGAGGGAGGCTACTGATCCCAAAGAAGATGATGATCCAGTTGAGCCTTTGGAACCTACTGATGGGCCTACAGACATTGTTATTGGTCGAAAGAGACCTCTTTGGGCTAGGCAAACAATGTAGGAGACAAAAAAGTTTGCAGCCCCGAGAGGAACATTTAGAGAGAGCAAAAGACCTCACAAGTTTTCAAGTTATGTCACTTTGATGAGTCAAATGATTGAATCTAACCCTTCCATTGTTGAGGAAGCTTCAAGTCAGCAAGTATGGAGAGATGTTATGGCTGAAGAATATCAATCTATACTCAAGAATGATGTTTGGGAATGATGTTTGGGACATCGTACCTAGACCAGAAGGAAAATTTGTTGTATCTTCTAAGTGGCTCTTCAAGATCAAGCATGCGGCTGATGGGAGCATCGAGAAGTACAAGGCTAGGTTTGTGGCTAGAGGATTCTCTCAAAAAGAGGGAATAGACTATGAAGAAACATTTGCTCCAATTGCCCGTTATACCTCCATCAGGACCATCATTGCTATTGTAGTGGCTAAAGAATGGAAATTACATCAGATGGACGTGAAGACAGCATTTCTAAATGGTGTAATTGAAGAAGAGGTATACCTTGAGCAACCCGATGGCTTTGAAGTTCATGGGAAGGAGTCTCATGTTTGCAGATTAAAGAAGGCTTTGTATGGCCTTAAACAAGCTCCTCGTGCTTGGTATGAGAGAATTGATAGATACTTGCTGAGCTTGGGCTTCTCCAAGAATGATGTTGATTCAAACCTGTATTTCAAGGTAATTAAATGGTGAGGCATTGATCTTGGTTCTCTATGTTGATGATCTATTTCTTACTGGAGTAGAACACCTCATTATCAAATGCAAGGAGTTGGCTTTTGAATTTGAAATGAAGGATCTTAAGTACATGCATTACTTCCTTGGTTTAGAAGTATGGCAGAGGCCTAATGAGATCATTCTGAGTCAAGGGAAGTATACAATAGACATCTTGAAGAGATTTGGTATGATGGATTGCAAATCCATGTCTACACCTATGGAAACCAATTTTCAGAAACTTAAGGAGGCTGCAGCAAGTTCAAATCTGGTGGATCCTACTATGTACAAGCAGTTGATTGGATCGTTGATGTATCTAGTCAATACTAGACGAGATATTTGTTATGCAGTGAGTGCACATAATCAGTTCATGTGTGAACCAAGGCAAATACATCTAGTTGCAGCGAAGCATATCCTGAGATACTTGCGTGGCACAGTTGGGTATGGCTTGAGATATTCTTTTGGTGTGGACTTGAAGCTGCATGGATATTTTGATTCTGATTGGGCAGGGTGTGTTGCTGATCAGAAGAGCACCTCTGGATGTTGTTTCAGTTTGGGGTCTGTGATGATCTCCCAGTGTAGCAGGAAGTAGTCTTCAGTGGCACTGAGCACTGCAGAGGCGGGTATATTGCAGCTTGTGTGGCAGCTCAAGAAGTAGTGTGGCTTCGGAAGCTCCTTGCAGGATTGTTTGGACAATCATTGGAGCCGACTGTCATTCATTGTGATAATCAAGCTTTCTGTCAATCCAGTATTTCATGACAAAACCAAACATGTTGAGATCAAATACCACTATATTCGAGATATGGTATTGAGGAAAGCTATCCAGTTGAAGTACATTAGCACTGATGAGCAGACGGCGGACATTCTCACCAAGCTTCTCTCCAAAGTAAAGTTTGTGTACTTTCGAGACAAGCTTGGAATTGTGGAGAATGAAGCCCTAGCTGAGAGGGAGACTCAGCTTCAGTGATCTTCTGTGATTTGCTTTAATGCATTTTTCTCTGAGAGAAATTTGAGGTGCAAATCCTTGTTTAATGCATCTTTCTCTGTGAGAGAAATTTGAGGTGAAAGCCCTTGTTTCCACTCTCTGGGAGTAGCCATGGTAGATGTCATGTTGAGTGACTCCATGACAACATCACGTGAGATTCCGTGATGATTTTCTTGTACTTGATTTTATTCACCCTCTGGGAGTAGCCATGGTGAACGTCATGATGAGTGATTCCGTGATGGGCATTTGTGCACATATGCCTTGCCATACATGGGAGTAGCCATGATGGTTGATATCACGTTGAGTGACTCCGTGATATGTTCCTTTCCACACATGGGTGTAGCCATTGTGGGTGTCATGTTGAGAGATTCCATGACTGTGTGTATCGGAAGCATTTCTCCCTAGCTAAGAGGGAGTGTTGATGTTGTAGCTTCGGGCTACATACTTCTTCCTTGTTGTTGATCAATAAATTTCATATAGCCTAACGGCTATTCATTTATTGCATTTATTGAAGTGAAGAGGTGCTTCACTTGACAAAGTATTCTATTTCATTTTTGGGCCGACTCTCCTCGTAATTCGCACCATTATTTGTAAATACAATTTCATATAGTGGCCGACCTTGTTCATGAAGAGGTGCAACCTCTTCCTCACCTTGTATTTATATGAGTTCACTTCATTCATTCAAGGCATCTATTTACACATTCATCCATTCCTTCTTTCTCAAGTGCGAATTCTTATAGAAGTGTGAATACTTGGAGAAGTGCGAACTGTTCAAGAGCAGATTGAAGACTATAAGGAGGTTGTTATATCATCATAAAAGGAGTTGTATTATCCTCTAGATATCGCATCACATTGGTGCTGTATTTGGCCTCATTGTAAAAGAGATCATTGTTTTACATTCAATTTATAAGTGATGTATTGTTGCTGGGTTTTTCTCCCTCAAGTGGAGGGTTTTCCCAGGGTATATGTTGTGTCTATTTGTCCGAAATTTGAATTAAATTTCTGCTTTTTATATCTGATCATAAAACTAACAGAAATAAGCACCAAAATGGCCTGCTGAAGAACCAAAGATCACCCTCGAAGGGGTCCCCTAAACACCCTATTAGCCTACGGGGACCAGTTGGTAGAGTAACCACTGCGTCTCACCACTGCCTAGGAAAAGGGGACATTACAAATTCTGACTATGAAAACCTCAGGTGTTGTTGACAGTGGATGACCTGAAAACCAACCATCTAGCATAACACCTAACAAAATAACACAATCCTATCCAACAAAATTACATCCAATAACCTTTTGTATCACTATGGATATGCTAACATACTAATAAGGGCCTGTAGCATGCTGCAGGAAATGCTCTGTACTATAGGATGTTCATCCTGCTCTAGAACTTCAATGTACAACACTATTTACTCCACATAACACCATTCGCAAGTATCTATTGGTAAACTAATGTGGAAACCTTTCAAATATCCCCCTTTTATATTTTCAGGTTATGTATAGTCTTCTAATTTTTCTTAAAATGAACTGTTCAACATTCTCCTAAACTATCCTACCACACTCCCTTCTCTTCTACTCATTTTTTCACAAAGTTAATTCAATTAACAAGGATAGCTTCACCTTTGAGTTGGGGAAAAATTAATGCTACACATGCAGCATTATGTGGACTATCTTCTGCCACCATGTGAATTACACTTGAAGTATGTAGAACCATTTACAGCATATAATGATGATGCACAAGCATAATAACAATGCAAGGCTGCTTATAACATTGTTTACAGAGCATTTGCTTTCGACTTCTCCCACAATATTGTGCAGTAGGAACTTGCAGCATTCAACCTCTGCCATTCACCAGCAGCAGGTGCAGACATTATTTTTAAAGCCTACTGAGGATGCCTTTCAATTTTGTAAGGAGAGATGGTTGGATGTCATGCATGACATGAGCTTTACATGAAAAAACTTTGGCTACAAGCTATATGGGCACATGGTTTGAGAGAGTCTGAACACAAATTCAAACTAGGTTAAAAGCATGGAAAGACATGCAAAACAAAGCTAAATTCTAATGCTCACCTCAAGATTAATCAAACAATGGAATTCAAACAACTACAAAAACACAAATAAAGTTATCAAATGCGAATCAACATGCAAAATAAAAGCTAAATTCTAATGCTCACCTCAAGATTAAGCAAACAGTGGAATTCAAACAACTACAAAGACACAAATAAAGTTATCAAATGTGAATCCCATGGTGAAATGGATTTGCTTCCAATGATTTTGAGACACGGTTGCTCAAGCATTTACTTCAAAAATCCTACGGAAAATATCTGTCGGAAACAATTGATTCATTTGCATAAGATAATGTGCCAATTTATAGATTTTGGGTAGGAAGGATAGACAACCAAGATTCAAGGATGAGATCTATGGTGGTGAATGAATGAGAATATTTTCCTAGGATCAAGGAGAGAATGGAGGTTTTGGATTTTATTTATTTAAGATGAATGGCTGAGATTGAATTTACTAGAAGTTGTAATTTGTTGCAACCATAAGAAATTGGGAGGAAAATGCATTTATTTCTAGAAATGGAGGGAATATAGGTAAATTAAATAATAAAAAATTATTTAATTTAATTATTCATGTGAGATGGAAATTACAGTAATTAAATTATAATATTATTTATTTAGATGTGAGGCGTAAATTGAGGTAGATAAATATTATTTGACTTCCATTTAAGGATGATGGAGGGATGCCTCCTCGAGAGGGCAGGTAGGTGTGGAGAAGATGGATGGGCTCCTGAAAGGAGAAAGAGGATCAAAAAGAAGTTTGGCTAAGATGAAGAAGGACAAGACAGATGAGAAAAATTGTACACATAAAATCATCCTAACATCATTCCGTAATAACATTTCATCATCACTAATTAATCAAATAATTTATATTTAACAAATTTAATTTTCTACTAATTAGTTAAATAATTATATTATTTAATTAATCTAGTTCATCATCAACTAACTAAATAAATATTATTTAATTAGCCAAATCCAATGTCACATCTAATTTCCAACTCAAATCTAATTAAATAATATTTAATTATTGCAATTTCCACCTCAGATGAATAATTAAATTAAATAATATTTTATTATTTAATTTACCTATATTCCCTAGCAACTTTTAGAAATAAATGCATTTTCCTTCCAATTTTTATGGCTGCAACAAAATACTATTTTTAGTAAATGCAATCTCAACCATTCATATTAAATAAATTAAATCCAAACCCTCCATTCTCTCAATCCTAGGAAAGTATTCTCATTCAATCTCCACCATAGATTTCATCCTCGAATCTTGGCTATCCATCCTTCCTACCACAAATCCATAAATTGACACATTATCTAATGCAAATGAATCAGTAGTCTCTTGCATGTATCTGATGTAGGATTTTTGAAGTAAATGTTTGAGCAACCACATCATGAACTCCTTGGAAGCAAATTCATTTCACCATGGGATTCACATTTGATAACTTTATTTGTGTTTTGTAGTTGTTTGAATTCCATTGTTTGCTTAATCTTGAGGTAAGAATTAGAATTGAGCTTTTGTTTTGCATGTCTTTCCATTTTTTTAACTTAGTTTGAATTTGTGTTTGTACTCTCTCATACCATGTGCCCTTATAGCTTGTAGCCAAAGTCCTTTTTTACGTAAAGTTCAAATTCAACATTATGGACACTAAAAATGTCATTGGGATATTTGATTAGACAAAAACTAATAATTTTAACAAAATTCCTCTAGTGACTCTGACTCATCTCTTCAGTTAGGGACAGTGGCCTTTAAACATGGATGAGGTGAATTACTCCAGAACTGTGCAATCCGATGCAGATCGATCGATTGGTATATTCAGAATCAACCAATGTGTGTTCAAGTCTAACAGTGATTGCTTCTATATGATGTAGACATGTGCTATTTGGCTTATAGTGTAACTATCAAACAAAAAGAAACAAAGTTCTACTCTAGAAAACACATTTTACAAGATAATGCATCTACCTCATCAGCTCCCTCAAATATTGATAATTAACCAAAATAACAATGTTCCATTAGAACTTTATACATACAAACAGATTGTATCTTACTTCTACCAGGATATTAGCATGTTTACAGTTATTCCAATATCTGTGCTTACTTCTTGTGGGTAAAAGAATATAGCAGAGTGCAAAGAAAAACAAAGTACGTACTTTGAAAAAAAATACTGCTGCAATCAGTCCATTTTGAGCATAATCCAAAGTAGTGTACAAAGAACGGAGTAGCAATCCTCGGAAAGTCTGCACATTTAGAAATTCATGACTGAAAAATATGAATGCAACACCTATAAACTACAAATGACAAAAGAAGGTTCATGTTGATTACAGTACAAGCATGCATCCATAAAGGAACAATCAATGCCAAAAAGTTATGCAAAATTTTTCTTGTGTTGTGTACTCAGAAGCAGCTAAATCATTGTGTAATCCAAAAAGGGTAACAGTTAAAGAACTAACTCTCTATACCCACTGTCTTATCTAGATGCTTAGATTTTTACGTACTTACAAGCATGAAATAACCTGCAAATATTTGCTAATATAATTAGATATTTTCTGCCACCAGAGAATGGGAGTGATTTGCATATTCGTGTTTTTTCAATTTAAAGATGTTGCACATCTAAAATAGTTGTTCATTGCTAGAAGGTGGAGTGCAGATAATAACTTCACCAATTTCATCAGTGTAAATTAGAAAGTTCAAAGCTCATGCTCACTGGGCATATGCACAATTACATACCAGTTAAGTGTAGTGGAAGGGTCGAGTAAACACCAAGTCTTGCACTTACTGGGCATATGCACAGTCACATACCAGTTAAGTGTGATGGCGGGGTTGGGAAAACACCAATTTTATGCTCAAAGCAGTTCTAGAATTAGTCATCCCTAGTACAAGGTATATTTCTTAGTTCTTGCTACTGAATTTTACAATCTAATGGGCTTCTGTGCTTCTTTTCTTTTTCATTTTATGCACCATGACATGCATACTTACAGTTTCCTATAAATAAAACTACAAAGGATGATATACACAATTCAAGGATTAAAAAAGTTATTGATTTGAATTACCCGTTTGATAAAATATTAAGAAAATGAAATATTTTTTACTTTTATAACAGCACAGTGAACAGATAAACAATAAATTGAAAAATCAACATACATTATGATACAATTAGAAATAGTATAATTTAAATCCAAGAAATTATATTTTTATCTTCTCAATCTCATCTTTTGACATAAGGAGATAAGTCAAAACTAAACAAAATCAAAATACAGTGAGTCGTCATAACATATTTATAAATTGATATTCAGAAGGCTAAAATTTAAAAGTAGATAGTTGATCAACTTGATATAGTAATTCAAATTTAGGTGGCAAGTCTAAAGATTGATATAATGTAATCATACACATCTGATAAAGCCGTTTATGATTAAAAAAAGCTCAATTCACATTACATCAAATCGTAGTCAGTTCTTCTATAGACTAAACACTAAATAGAAAAAGACAAAAGCCCTGCAGAAAACAAAAAATGAATGGAGTAAACTTGGAATGGTTCATGTTTGCGTTAACTGTTAATAGTACTGCTCTACTTGAATTCCATACACTTCAAACTTTCCTAAAGGCTCGATGTCATGCTTACTAATATAATCATCACTCTACAAATCCTCTAATTGATCAAACACACTCAAGGCCACCCAAACTAACCTTACTAAAGATCTATAGCCTCAAGCCTCATCAACTCATGCATCATCCTTGGGATCAACATCACAATGTTTGGTAGTTCCTACAAACACTCCGTGTAGTCTTCCTATGATTAAGAAGCAAGCCACCATAGATCCCAACTAGCTTCTCTACTCTATTAAAATAATATTTATTATTAATTTATTAATGCTCAATAATGTATTTTATTGTAAATTATATTGATAAGATCGTCTCTAATCTTATATGAAGTTTCTTTTTAGAAACTTTCTGATTTTGTACATTTTGTAAACTATTTATTGAGCACATTGCTCATTGTTAATACATCAAGTTTTTACCAATTACTTGTGTAATATGGTATAAGAGCAGGAATTTGTTTTCGAAAAAAATTTCAAATAAAAATTCGTGGGAATTTTTTTAAGTATTGAATTTTTTTGTATTTTTCGAAATTAGTTTTCCTCCTGGTCTGAAAATCGTGGCCCTTGTGTTTGAAGATTTTTGTGCTTCTGTTAAGGTCGAAATTTGAGGGTTCTCGAAAAAAATTTCAAATAAAAATTCGTGGGAATTTTTTTAAGTATTGAATTTTTTTGTATTTTTCGAAATTAGTTTTCCTCCTGGTCTGAAAATCGTGGCCCTTGTGTTTGAAGATTTTTGTGCTTCTGTTAAGGTCGAAATTTGAGGGTTCTGCAAATAAAAATTGTGGGTTCATTTCTTCAAGAAATCGAGGGTTTTTGCGCATAAAAAAATCGCAATATTCCAATTCTGCCTAGGCGCGATTTTTTCCCTAAATTTGGCGCACAGTTTCTTCCCTTTTCATCTCAATTTTCAGCTCTGAGTGGATGCGTTTTAGAGCTTCTTTTTTTTCACGGTTTTATGCTCCTGTTAAACGCAATTTTGTGGCCTTCTTGGTCGTGTTTTTCCTTGCCTTGGCCACGAATTTCAGACGCGGTTTTTTTTTTCCTTCTTTGACGTGATTTTTGTACATCATCTAGGTGTCATTTAATCCGTTTTTGGCCACGTTTTTGTGAAATCTTTTGAGCACGATTTCTTTTGAAGCTACATCCCTCCTCGTGTTTTACCAAGCGTGATTTCCAAAATTTTCTACGTTTTTTCTGTGAGTTTTTCTGCATTTTTCTAAGCCAACTAGGGTTTTGAAAATATCTCCTTCGTTTGAGGTAAGAAAAAAATTTCAATTGCAGATTCTTGGTGGGCTTTTCGAGTACTTTTCTAGGTTGCCTTCAGATTTTTCTGGGTACCTCGGATTCGTGCCTCAGTTTTTGTGCCAACGGATTTGTCATGAAATCTGTGCATCAATGTATTGGAACTCGTGCCTCAAGTTTCGTGCATCAGCCTCTTCTCAGTACATCATTTTTCCTGCCTCGAAAAGCGTGAAGATGGCTTCTTTCACCAACATTAAGTTGGAAGGTAGTTAGCGTTTCAATGGCAAAAATTATAACACCTGGAAGCAACAAATGATGACCATCTTTGAATATCGTTGCCTTGATCAAATGATTCTAGGCAACACTACTCGTCCCATAATGGCAGGTAAGGACCAGGAAAAGTTTGACGAGCAGTATCGTGAAGCGGTGATGCTCATTAAACTTTCAATTACAAATGATCAGCTACCCCAGATTCCACTTGGTAAATCAGCAAAGGAAATTTGGGATCATTTGAAGGGTTTGCATGAGACTTCCGACAAGAGTCGTGCGTTCTTCTTGAAAAATATGTTGTTTTCTATCATGATGGATGAGAAGACAACTTTGTAGACGCACCTGAACAAGATCCAGGAGATTCGAGATCAGTTGGAGGCTATTGGTCGGAAAATGGAGGAAGATATGGTCGTGATCACTTTGAAAAGTCTACCTAAGTCTTATGAACATTTCATTGAGACTCTCAACATTACGTTTGCTAATGTTGACCTGCAGTTTCTGGAGCTTTGTACTATCCTCTTGCAGCAGGACCGCTAGAAACAACAGTTTGGTAGTAGTGCATCATCATCCTCTACAGAGCAAGCCTTTGCAGCTAAAACTCATCATAAAAACAAAGGGAAAGGTTAGCCTTCGCAGCAGAAAGGCTCTAGTCAACCTCCGCGCAACCCTAAGAAAAAGAACATTCAATGCAATTATTGCCACAACTATGGTCACATGAAGAAGGATTGTCGTCTTCATTTGGCTTCTGAATAGAAGAAGCAGGGAGGGTCTCAGCAAAAAGCAAATGTTGTCGAGCACACTGAGCAGAAGGAATCTACCTTTTACACTTTTATGGCTACAAGGCCTGCAGATCATATGAAGTCTTCTACCTGGTACATTGATTCAGGTGCTTCGCACCACTTCACTCATCAACGTGACTGGTTCACAGACTTCTCTCCTTGCACTAACTTGGTTATTTTTGGAGGTGAAGAATACACAGTTGTCGGTATGGGCACTGTTCAGATTCAGTCTGGTGGGAGGAATCTCATTTTCCTCAACGTATACTACGTTCCTAACATGGAACTAAACCTTCTCTCAGTCAGTCAAATCATGTGGCATTCTCCTCAGATGGATGTGATATTCAGTACACACAAATGTTCCATTGTTGATCGGGAGACTCGCACTACTGTGGCTATTGGTATTGAGGATCATGGTCTATACAAGCTTGTGGATATAGGTGATTCTCTGGAGTCAGCCATGGCAACCAGAAATTCTGCTATCACCAGTCTTTGGCATCAGCGATATGGGCACTTAAATGTGCACTATCTCTCTCAGCTAGCTCGGGAGGGACTTGTAGCTGGCTTACCTGACATCCAGACTTAGCATCATGGTGTTCGTGGAGCTTGTTGGGCTGGGAAGCAACTTAGGACACCGTTCACGGATGGTGACTCATGGCGAGCCTCTAAGGTACTGCAGTTGGTTCATGCTGATATTTGTGGGCCAATGAATACACCTGTTACTGGTTGCAGGTATTTCTTGCTTTTTGTTGATGATTTCAGTCGAAAAATGTGGGTGTATTTTCTTAAACAAAAATCAAATGTGTTTAATGTATTTCAGAAGTTTAAGGCCTTAGTAGAAAAAGAGTTTGGTTGTTGCATAATCACTCTTAGGTTAGATAATGGGGGGAAATTTTGTTCTACTGCATTCTCCAACTTTTGTGATACACATGGAATTAAACACCAGTTAACCACACCCTACACTCAGCAAAACAGTGTTGTAGAGCGGCGCAATCGTACAATTGTTGAGATGGCCCGATCCATGTTGCAACACAGGAGTGTTCCTAATAAGTTTTGGGCAGAAGCAGTTTTTACTGTTGTCCATCTCCTTAATCGGTCTGTTGGCATTTAAATTAGCACCTCTGGAGTGTTGATTGTAAACGTTCAGCTATTTCAAATGTTTTGCAACACTTATTCGTTATTTAAAGATAAGTCCCTCTTTGCTGAAAGCAATGTGTAAGGAAGGGAATGGTAAACTAAGGTTCCTATCTTTTTGTACTTCAGCGGTAGGACACAAGGGTGCACAAACACAATGCGCCGCAACTAAGCTTTTTCTCTGGTTTCTGCAGATCTTAACTATGACTGTTCTAGCTTTTAATCTATCCAATATCCTCAAGGTAAACAGAGCATGAGGGTATAGGAGCGGGAATGGATTGGTTGGATCACTTGAATCCGCCGTCTCTTTAGAATATGGCCGAGGCTTTGAACTCTCGGATATATGCCGGGATAAGGTTAGATACAAAGAAACGCTCTTCACGGTAAGTTGGATTTGAGACCTGCCAAAGAGGAGGAACCCCTATCCGAGGTATGGGCTAGGAAACGACTCACAAGAAACAACAGATTACGATGTCTTGGCCGACAAACTTGCTAAGGAGGAGGAACCCCTATCTGAGGTATAGGTTGAAGGACAATCCATTAGACAACAACAAACGATAACCGTCAATAACAGATATCCAAGGAGGAGTAACCCCTATCCAAGGAGGGAAATGAGACAACAAACTATTAGATACAAAACGTGGAAAGAACTCAAATATGTAGATCAAAATGCAAGCGCCTTCTGATTTTCTTCTTCAAGCTTCATCAACGAATTTACAAAGGTTGGGACAGCAAAGGCACGAAATCATGCACAATTACAATCGACCAACGAACTCTCATCCAAGAGGGAACAAATATTCGCTTTCAAAGTTGTTGGCAACAATGGCGCAGCAATTTTGCATAGCAAGTAAAGGTTAAACAAACAATGAGCCCAAGGCTCTTATTTATAGAACTCAAAGGAGTGGGCAACCCCAAAATCTCCTTGAATTAACAATGAGTTCTTGCCAATCAATTAGAAAGATTAATTCCTAAAAAGGGGGAACAAGTAGTTAACTGGAAAACTACTTCAGTTAATTGAAACTAAACAAAGAGTCAACTGGAAACTACTTCAGTTGACTGAAAGTAAACTAAAGGTGAACTTTAATGTAAAGTATACCTCCAAAATAGACATCCATGTTTAGTGGAGATCTGAGATCCACAAATTATGGAAGTCGATTAGACATCCTTAATCAATGGGATCTGACAACTCATGATTTGTGGAATGTGGAGTTAACTTGGACAGGGGCATCAAGCTAACTCCAACTACATTTAATGCCTTCTTGAGTTGACTTGGAAAGAAGAATCAAGTCAACTCAAGTATCCTAAATGTCACCTGGAGGGTGTAGGACGTCCTTCTTTGGTGCCTAACACCTCATCATCTCCTATCAATAGCTCCTTGATCCATGTGTTGACTTCTTTCGTCTTCGGATAGTCAATGCTTTGATGACGTGGCATTTCCTCTTCTTGCGCAAGTTGTTGCTCTTGGTAACTTTGGCAACTCCATGCTTGGAATGACCTCTTTGCAGCTGGTAAGCCAAAAAGTTTACTGCCATGCAAGAGGTGGTAATATTGGCCTCTCGGCTACAAGATCAGCCTTTCTTTCTTCTTCGTCTAGAGTAATTGTTGCGGCTCTCCACTGAGTGGGTGATGTATTCTTTTCAAAGATAAAAATCCGCAAACTGCTAATGATATTCGTTTGCTCTCCAGCAATATGTGTAAGATCTGGTTGGAGAGTCGCTGGTGCAAGGTCTGGTTGTTCAATTGGAGCCCAAGGATGTCAAATTGTCATTCCGTGAAGAAAAACTCGCCTATTGACTGCAAACATGGATATGTTCAGATAACTTCTTAAAACCCCTAAAAATAACGCCCTGCTAAGAAGTATTTTTCCGGAAAAAATATAGCACATGGGTTTTGTTCGTGCTTCAATGCTAAACAAACCCAGTTCCTCAGAATTTTGATTCTGAAACTTTTTCGGAAAAACCCCCAAAAATAGGGGTAGCAAGTTTTGGTGATTCTGGAAAATTTGACGAGATGGGTTTCACTGGAAAATTATTTTGAATCTGCCAAGTTGATTAGATCTGTGGCAGCCTGCTGCTTTGTGTGGCATGCAAGAAAACCTAAGACAAGAAGAGAGGAAGTAGACAGAAGATGGATTGGAAGTCTTTTAATCAGACTCCCTAAGGAAATCTATCTCTAAATCCAGCCTCTGATTAGAAATCTTCTTCTGCTTCCGATCTTCAAGAAATATCGAAGAATGGTCAAAAACCTTGGAAAGATCTGAAAATGGCGTCCTTGAGAGCTTATTGCTATTCTTGATCATCAACCTGCAATGAAATAATGAGGGATGCCTAGATCTTCTTAGTATAGACTCAAGCCTCAGATCCATAAGGTTGGGAACTTAACTCATGATCAAAAGTTGATTTGGCTTGATCTGAAGTTCAAAAAGGTGATTTCCACTAATTGTGGAGTAAGTTGGCCAAGTTTGTCTCAAAATATCTTAACTTTTAGTCAACAAACTTGCCTTTGACTCTTTTAGGCGTCCCTTTTGAGTTTTGCAAGCTTTTTCATTATTTTCTCTGTTTGAAGGACCTCAGTTTGATCTTGAATCCAGATTGATCTGCTGATCCTAAGCAGCTACTAGTACATTCACTGTTGAGTTGGGCTTGCGCTGAAGAGAAGTGTTTGGGAGGCACTAAGCTTGAAAACTGAGTTTGTGGCCCTAGAAAGGGTGCCTTTCTCAAGAAAGGGTGCTTTTCTCTTTGCCTTAGTCATTTTTGATATCTGTTCTTCAGCCTTTTATTCCTGACCTCCCGTGCTTTGATCCAGAATCCCCGTTGATCGGAGAATCGGATGGTCTTGTTTGATATCTCATCAGGTAACCAGCTCCATTTCACAAAAGATGACTGGAGATTGAATTCCTAGAAGTTAGTTAAAGGTTCCTTTATTCAAGGGCGCCCCTCATTGAAATGGGCGCTTTTTCCTTTTGCACAATGATCTTCATCCTGAAAGATGCTCCAGTTTGATCTTGATTATTTGGTGACTAAATTGTCAGATGCTTGTGCTTGCAACTACATTGTCGTGATTGACCTAGACTGAGGAAACTGTATTGGGAGGCCTTCTGACATTTGTCAACATCTGAAGGCTCAAAAAGAAGGGTGCCTTTCCTTGGAAAGGGCACTTTTTACCTTGATGATCATTTCGTCCATCGTTTTTGATGTCTTCGTCAACTGCCTCTTTTCGCTCAACTGACAACTGTCGATGATCAACTTATCAGATGATCTTACTATTTGCTTCGTTGTCGAGCCAGCGGGAGAACACCAAGGAGGACTGCCTTGGATGATTCATCAGGATATATCTGACCCTTGAGAATCAAGGGCGCCCCTCTCTAAAAAAGGCTTTTTTTGCATTGTGAACTGACTTCTTCGTAACATTTCTAGAGTTAGTCAAATTTTGACCCTTTTGGGTTTCAAGAATCTCCTTCATCAAACAGTATATTTTTAGACCTTTTTCGCGATGGTTGCATCATTGAAGCTTTTGAAGCTTAGCTTTCAGCACCTAGTACTGACCAATCTACCATGAATGGTTGCGGAGCTCCTAACTTTGTTCCTGAAAAGCAATAATAGACCCACCAGAGTAAAATATGTCTTTTGATGATTCTGACTTGATCAGTGTGATCGTGAAGTCAATTAATCCTATCAAAATCATTTTAAATCATTTCCGGGAAGTTCCTATTTTCGGGGGTTTCCCTGAAAATAGGGGCATAAAACCCTAATTTTCAGAATTTTCAGAATTTTGCACAAGTGTTCTTTGACAAAAACCCACAAAGACCTCATGTTTGGTTTGACCTAAAACAAACTTTTGACAACATTTTTACATGATTTAGCTCAATTTAAGCAGAATGCCAAAAATTTATTTTGGGTACAACACGATCTCCTACCCATGCCGTTAAGGGGAAGACTCCTGAGGAAGCTTGGACTGGTCGCAAACCCAGGATCAGTCATTTGAAATTTTTTGGCTCTTTAGCATATGTATAGATTCCAGATGCCAAGCGCTCAAAGTTGGATTCCAAGAGTCAAAAACTTATGTTCACCGAGTATAGTGACAACCATAAGGCTTACCGATTGATTGATGTAGACACTGATGGTCTCATCTTCAGTCGGGATGTTGTCTTTGATGAAGAACAAGGACCTTTTCATCTTTCCTCGCATGTTCAGCATGTTGAGGATCAGCCCTTGAAGGCCTCTGATTTGGGTGTCTGACTTCCGTTAGGTTCCCCTGATGGGAGGGATGACGAAGACTCTGTCTTTGATGATGCTCAACCTGATTTTCCTCTGGATGATATTGATATTCCACCTGTTGCACCTGTTCCAGATCCACAACCAGTTCCAACTCCTCCTGTTACATTTGATGTTGGCACTTCTACTCTCCAGCCTAAATGGTGGACTAAGACTATCAGTGATCTTCATGATGATGAGCTCATTGATGGTAGATCTTCTAGAAACAAGAGCAAATAGCAGCATACAGTCAATTTTGCTCTCATGGACAACATACACAGTGTCTATGAGCCTCAGACATATTCAGAGGCTAAAGGAATTCCTAAGTGGGAAAAGGCTATGGAAGTTGAATACTAGAGTCTTCAAAAGAATCACACTTGGGTCCCTTTTGATCTTCCTCCAGGGAAGAAGCCTATTAGCTGCAAATGGGTGTATAAGGTGAAATACAAAGGTGATGGAACCCTTGAAGAGTACAAAGCTCGTCTAGTTGCAAGGGGGTTCTCATAGAAAGAAGGCATTGACTACGAGGAGACCTTTGCTCCTACAACCAAGATGAGTTACATTCGGCTCATCCTTGCCTTAGCAGCCCAGTTTGGTTGGAAAGTCCATCAGATGGACGTTAAGAGTGCTTTCCTCAAAGGTGAATTGAAGGAAGAAGTCTACATGATGCAACCTCCAAGGTTCAAGCTTGTTGGTCAAGAATACAAGGTGTGCAAATTGGTAAAAGCACTCTATGGCCTGAAACAGGCTCCTCGGGCTTGGTACATCAAGATTGACAAGTACCTCACAGATCATGGCTTTCAGAGGAGTCCATCTGACTCTAATTTGTATGTCAAACATACTGGTAGTGATATACTTATTGTTGTTGTCTATGTGGATGACCTGATCATTACTGGTAGCTCAGCACATTTGATCATCAAGATCAAACAAGATTTGTGCAGCACATTTGACATGGTAGATTTGGGACTTTTGCATTACTGTTTAGGTGTTGAGGTTTGGCAGCCTGAGAGCAGTATCTTCATCTCCCCGTCCAAATATGCTTGAAGTCTACTAGATAAGTTTTGAATGCAGAATTGCAAACCTGCCTCCACACCCATGGAAAAAGGGCTCAAGTTGTCGACTAAGTCACTGTTGTACCCCAAAATTAAATTTTTTGTTACACTTAGACATATTGAAGAAATGAGTAAAAGTGTTGTTAAATTTGTCAAAAAGGTCAAAATTTGGGTGTGCATGTCCTGCATGAGGGATTAAAACTTGAAATTTCCAAAATCTGATGATCTGGATCTGCTCAGAGCGACCTAATCTACAAAACCCAGATCTCAATTTTTCATCCCTACTTTTTAGGAAAATTGCTATTTTTTAGAAATTTTCTAAAAATAGTAACTTTTTTGGGTTTTTTGGGTTTCTTTTGAAATGGATACTGGCAAAACTTTCTAAAATAGAAAGTCCGTCCACTAGGGTCCAAACTGATTTTGATTGGCTCAAAATACTTCCATATCAGGCTAGTGCAGTCAGAATCTCAAAATAATTAGTTTTTCCCTAGTGGGTTTATTCTGCTTTTTCAGAAGCATATCAGGAGCTCCGAAGTCATCAATGGAGGTCAATCAACTGCTAGGCATCAGATTCAACATGCAAGCATTGAACAGAAGATGAATTGATGGACATGCACAATGAACAAAGGACGAAGCTGAAAGTTGCCTAAAATTGACCAAGTCTGCTTGACATGGGCTCCCCAAGAGAGAATAGGCTCCCATCATTTTAGGGCATCAAATGATGGAATTAGGGTTTGGGCTCTCAGGAAAAGTTGTTCAGTTTTCCTCTAGCTCCGCAATGAATCCGGCAGCATCATCATCAGATCATCCAATCACTCGGAATTCGAGATCAAATAGAGCAGTTTCAAATAGGAGACAGAGTGAAAATCATGAAAATATTTGAAAATTTTCTAACTCTGGGAACTTTCAGTGCCCCTGGTGCCCAGGGGCGCCTAGCTTTTTGAAGGTCTGAACTTAGCAGTAAAGATTTGCAAATATGCTCAATCTCTCCAGAATTCAATCAGCTTCGCAACGGCTGTCTTCGTCAGAGCATTTGACTTGTCGTTCTCCAGCAAATCCAGATCGAGCTAAAAGTATGGAATAACGGTTCAAAAGTGAAGATGAAAATCAGGTAAAATATTCTAAGTCTGAAGCAAATGGGAGCCCCTGGAGAGAAAGGGCGCCCAAGCTTTTGGGGGCTTAAATAGATGAATTTGCTAAAACTGCCTCCAGCATGTCTTCTTCAGATCAGAACAAGCTTTCCAACGGGATATTCAACAAGTCAATCGGAGTTGGCAGTCGTCGGATACAGGAGGCAAAACATAGGGTGAAACAAGAGTGAAATTTCAGAATTCAAAAGCAAAGGTAATATTTATGAAAAATATTCTAAGTGTAGTGAAGATGGGCGCCCCCAGCCAAGAAGGGCGCCCAAGCTTTTGAAGGCCCAAATCTAATTTTTTGGCGAAGTGATTCCCAGAAGACCCCTCTCAGAATCTCCTCAGCTCTGCAACAAGCCCAGTCATCAGCCAATCCGAGCTTCAGGTCCCCGAATTTGACGAGATCGTCTGTAGAAGAGAGTTGATGAAGAAATGTTGAAAATGGCTAAGTCTTGTCAAGTTCGGAGCCCCTGGAGAGAAAGGGCGCCCAAACTTTTGAGGCCAGAAATGATGGAATTTGTTGATAAAGTCTCTTAGATCACTTCGTCAGATTCAGCCAAGCTATCCAGCGAGCCTGTCAGCCAGTCAATCGGATTCACGTAGCTCCCGGAATCAAGATTTCATTAGAAGATCAAAGGGAAAGGAAGAAATTGAAAATCATGAAAAAATGGCTAACATTGTGAAAGTTCGGAGCCCCTGGAGGAAATGGGCTCCCATGAATTCGAAGGTCAAAATGAAGTTTTTCGCCAGAGGTTCCTCCAGAACAATCTTCTCAGAATCAGTCAGGCTACGCGATCAATCATCCAACTCGTTCATTGGATCAATCTGGAATCCAGAGATCGAGGTCAAACCAAGGGTCAAAATGGAAGAAAAGTTGAAAATTCTCAAAAAAAGTGGTTAAATCTGAATGAAGTAGGCACCTCTAGCCAAGAAGGGCGCCCAACTTACAATGCCTTAGTGAAATTTTCAAAGTTTTCAAAATATTCAAAATGGCAAGGGAAAGATGAATGTCTAAATTCATTGAACAAGTTGTGTTTAGGGTTTGAAGATTAAAGCAAAAGAAAGCAAATCTATTTCAAGCCTTAAATCTATTTAAGAAATCTCTTCCTTTCAGTTTTCATCATTTTTGCAGGTGGCTTCCAAAGAAGAAAAGTGGAGCAGCAACTTTGAGGTTTTATTTCAAGATTCAAGAGCTCAAGGTTGCTGATTTTCATGAATAATTTTTAGACCAGCAACATAAGACCTTGCTTTTTCATGCTTTTTCATCCAGAAGATCAAATTTTTGAAGGAGAAGGTCAAAGATTTTTAATTTTCAGCCAGGGTTTCTTCATCTCCTTCTTCTGAAGAATTTTTGGAGAAATTCATCAAGTTGCAACAGCTGCTTTTTATTTGCATGTCGGTGAAATCTTCAAGGTTTCCAATTTTTGATCATCTGGGTCCTCTCTAAATAGTCTTGTGAAGAAAACCCATATCACAACTTTTTCAAGAAAAATTTCAAATTCTAGGGTTGGCTGCTTTTTCAATCAGCCATCAATGTTTTTCAAATCTGATCAACTGGGTCCATTTCTAATTGTATTCTGAACAAAACCCAGGTGCCAGCTTTTTCGAAGAAAACTTGAAGAAATTAGGGTTTGCTGCTTTTTCAGTCAAAATTCAAGATTTTCAAAAAACGAACGATCTGGATTGTATTGCAATGAAATTCTGAGAAAAACCCATATCTCAGAAAAATTTCCAAAATTTGTCCGTTTGAGACTGAAAAACTAGCATTCTAAAAATAGAAAGTTGCTCAAAGCTTGTCTAAACATAGGCGAATTCACAGTCATTCTTCAGGGTTTTCAATATGGAGTACACCCCCCTCGAGTTTAAAACCAAATCAACACTATATCAAAATTTCATCATCTCAGCTGAAGAACACGAGGAGGTGTGATATAAGAAAAAGGAAAGGTATCAGAAAAGAGTTGTGCAATACTCTTCTGTTGGAAATCAAGAAAGGTGTCAGAAACATAAAGTTGCAGAGCCGCCAAGTTATCAATTAGTGAGTCATCTTTTTGGGCAGCGATGTTAGAACTCATAAAGCAGTTGAAGAAGTGAAAGATTCTCTAAGTTTGATCACAAAAGGCAAGGAGATCTTGGAGAATCCAAATATTGCCTTGGATAGTATCAATGCACCTGATCAAGACCCAGTTTCCTGCTTTTTAGCGGATATGATTGAGTTTTAAAGCGGATTTCATCTAGAAGCTTTCTTTCGCTTTCTTTCTATTCTTGGAACGATTCTTATCCATTCTTTGAAGAAAAGAAAGAAAGATAAATGTAATAGTTGGCGTTTCCCGCTTTTCTTGCTTTCTTAGGTGTTAGTTGTTATCTTCTTTCTAGATTTAGTAATAAAGCTTGCTTGTTGAGCAAGCCCTAGATTGTGAAAGCAAGGAGATTTTAGGGTTCCCTACTCCTCTGCTTGTCTATAAATAAGAGCCTTTGCTCATTAGTTTTCCTTAACGGTTATTGTGTTAGCAAATTGCGAGCCTGTATTGCAGCAAGTTGTTATTCAGTTTAAGTTCACTTATGTTTTGTGATAGCAAATTGTTGAGCCTCTTTAGCCAACAAGGAGTTAGTGTGATTGCTGTTTCTATTGTGTAAGAACAAGATTGCAAGCCTCTTTAGCTGCAATTTCTTGTTCCAGGCATGTTAGAAGTGAGTTTTGTTCCAGAAGTTCGAGTAATAAAATCATGAGCCTCCTTTGCCTGGATATAAAATCTCCGATTTCCGTTATTTGTGTTTTACTTTTATGATCTTGATTTCAACTTACATTGAAGTGTGTAGATGTTCGTTGAGAAAGAGTTTATCGAAGTATTTTGTCAGAAATCTACCTTGTTCATTTCTAGTTTCTCTTGCTCTGCTTATTACTTGAGAAGTTAGAAACGTCTTTAGCCTAAGTTAGTCGTAGTTGAAGTTCTTAAATCAGAAAATCTCAGCTGCGGCGTTTGTGTTTTATAAACCTTGTGCTCTAGCTGATCAAAAAGATAGGCAACTTAGTTTTTAGTTTACTTTCTTTCAACACCATCAGCAAGAGGGAGCTTCCCCTCCTAATTTGAAGAGCAGTTTATCTGTGCATAGCTGTCTGTTTCAAATACACATTCCAGAGGTGCGAAATTAAATGCCAACAGTCACTCACCGGTAGTAGATGAATCATTGTTCAGGCAACTAGTGGGCAGCCTCATCTATCTCACTACCACTAGACCTAACCTCAGTTTTGCAATTAGCTACATTTCACGCTTCATGACAGCCCCCAAGCCTGATCATTGGGTAGCAGTGAAGCGTGTGCTGCGTTATGTGAACGACACTTCTGATTTGGGACTTCTCTACAATAGGAGTCACGATCCTAGACTTAGTGGTTTCACAGACTCAGATTGGGCAGGTTTGGTTGATGACAGGAAATCAACATCTGGGTATGTGTTCAGTTTGGGATCTGGTGCAATCACATGGACTAGTAAGAAGCAGCAAGTAGTGGCTCCCTCCTCGACAGAAGTAGAGTATCGGGGAGCAGTTAAGGCAACTTGTGAGGCAATTTGGCTTCGCCGGATGCTTGCGGATATGCAAATATCTCAAGCAGGCCCGACTCCCCTGTTCTGTGATAATCAGAGAGTTCTCGAACTTGCCAAGAATCCGGTCTTCCATGAAAGAACCAAGCATGTGGAAACTCATTGTCACTTCATTCGGAAGCTTGTTGAAGACGGATTAGTTCAGTTGTTGTATGTTCCAACAGAGGAGCAAACAGCAGATATTCTCACCAAGTCACTCAGTCCAGATAAGTTTGTAAAATTTAAGGGTCATCTTGGTGTAATTGACAGATTGAGCATTAAGGGAGGGTATTAAAATAATATTTATTATTTATGTATTAATGCTCAATAATGTATTTTATTGTAAATTATGTTGATAAGATTGTCTCTGATCTTATCTGAAGTTTCTTTTTAGAAACTTTTTGATTTTGTACATTTTGTAAACTATTTATTGAGCACATTGCTCATTGTTAATACATCATTTTTTTACCAATTACTTGCGTAATATGCTCTGCTAAAGGTAAGTCCATTTCGTTTGATGGAATAAATAAAATTAAAAGGAAAATTGCTCCTCTAGTCTACAAAGGAACTAGTAGTTTGAGAGAGCAACAAGATAGTGTGTTGTTTAAGTTTTGAGATTTTCTTAGCATGCATCCTCCATAACCAGATTGGGTTCCTTCACGCCAATCCTGCTCTTTAGCTGTGTTAGGCTTTTTGAAAGGATGAAAATTGAAAAATCTTCTCCAAACTTCAACAATTGGGAAAAATCCCAAAACCCTAACCCAATGGACAAGCATAAATGAATCAAATTAAATTCAAGATTCAGAGTTCTAGAAATACAATCAAAAGATATACAAATGTAAGATGCACCTTGGAAATCCTAAACCCTAAATACTATAATGAGCCAAACTAGATCTGACTTGAAACCCCCATTTCTGTAACATCCCCTGCGAAGGTTTGCCCCAAATTTCTCCAAGTTTTTTCCACAGAAGATTTAACAGATAAATTGCATGCAAACAAATTTCTATTTATCCAATAACTTGGAGCAAATTTCAATGTAAATCATATAATACCAGTTTAGAAATAAGATTTGAAATTGAATATGATTATTGCCTTCAAAATCATCAGTAGAATAACAACAGAAATTTCCAACCACAGCCACAGAACTTACAGTTGGATTGGATAACCAAAAGTTTGAATTTGAAGCACAAATCTCCAATAGACAATGGGTTTCCGTCCACTGCCTCCCAGCTCGAGGGTTTCCATCCTCAAACCTGCTGAAAGCCAAAGCTTCCCAGAATTCTCCAAGAGAAAAATAATAACCAAGAATAAACCAAGCATGCTCATAAATGAGCCGTTTAGATCCTTTTATATCTTTCCTGGGAGAGCTCACACACCTTTCCAGCCAATGTGGGATAAAGATATATTTCCCACTTTACTTTTATTTTAGTGACTTTAAGATATAATGTTTTATTTCAGTCACTTAATAAAATTAAAGTGACTTTATTATTATAAAGTTACATTATAACTTTATAATAACATTTTAATATTTAAATGATTCCTTAGTCACTTTAAAAATAAATAACTCCTAGAATAATTGTCCGTTTAATGAGCTGTCTAAAGCAAGAGTTAACTCTGTCAGTTCCCCATGTGACTAGGTACCAGTCTAAAAATAGTGACCCTGCAAACTAACTTACTATAAATAGTAAGTACTCCAAACTGAGCTAAATAATCACCTGAAAAGCTTGGAACCAAAAACCGAAACTGAACTGACGGGATGTACTATCACCAACCTCGTCCAACTGCCACCAGGACCCTCTTACTAGACATATTAGCCTACGAGGGCCAAGAATAGGCTAAATCCACCGAAATCAACAACAAGCTAAAATGGGGACATTACAAATACCTAGGTCCTAAATAAATAAAAAATGCCTACTTCCCATTCCAAATTCGAGATTAAACAAATGTTCATGATGAAATTAAAATATATGGGCAAAGCATACCATCATGATAAAATCCTGAAAACCAATATACAAAGTGGTAAATATCAAAAGGAAATCTATGTTCTCAGGATAGAAATTAAAATTAGAATAAACTAGTATAATCACCCTCTCTCAATTCAGAATTCATGTCATGTGAGCTACAAGATATTGTTGTAGATAATATACTAGGATTCCTATATCTCAGAAACTCAAACTAGGGGCATAATTAAATAGCTGAACAAATGTGATAATATGGTGTTTTCAAAGCCATCTGATCCAAATTGACAACCACAAACAAGTGGATAGACAAATGTAATCGCTAAGTGGCATTACAAACACTTTATAGCTTTCAAAACTGATGCTCAAGATTGAATTGGGAAAAGAGATAGTTACACTGGGAGCTACTAACAGGTGAGAAGGGATCATGTAGTGTTCCACCCATAGTAACAAGACTCGGACGCGGCTCGGAATCGGCGCGTGATTCGGCGACTCGGGACTCGGACGAGGCGCAGACGCGGAAATATGAAAAAAAGTTGAAAATACCCTAGAAATTTAGAGATTTTTAAAGATTTAAAACTTGTTTCAAACACCCTTTATTGAATACAACACAAATAAAATCAAATTTGATCACATGCACAAGTATACAATGATTACATAAGTATAAAGTACACAAATTGTAGTTGCGCTGCTGAAGGAAATAGCATACTTAGATATATAAAATTAGTCAAATGTATACAAAACTCATGGAATATGAAATCCATGACATCAAATGTTCCATACAAATATGAAATATCAAAAGTAAAACAATAGCTATAAGTCAATGACTCTATGCCCTATGGCATAGTCCAGCATCCTTCTTACGAAGGCGTCTAAGGGTCCTAGATGATGTTGCAGCTGCAGCCATAGTCTCTGCCTGTGTCTGACTCTCCATGCCACTCTCACCGACAGCAGCTATGTCTCCTCGTGCTCTACCCTCCTCCTCAGCCATGGCTACAACCTCGGCCTCTCTCTCTGCCTGGTCCACCCAATCAAGGTCCTCGTCACTAAAGACTGCATCTGTAGCCTCAGTGATCCACTCAGACTGTGGATCAACCTCCTCTAGACTGATCAGGGTTTTGTCGTGGTCAAAAAGCTTCCTATATCTAAGCCGAAGGTTGTAATGAACATATACCAAGTCATTAATCCTCTCCACTGTCAATCTATTGCGCTTCTTGGAGTGTATTTGCTCAAACATACTCCAATTGCGCTCACAACCAGATGAACTGCATGGCTAGCTCAATATACGAATGGCAATATTTTGCAAGATTGGTGTATCAGAACCAAACATATGCCACCACCTATCTGAGATGAGAAAAAGAAACAAAATCAATCTCATTTCAAGTTTCAAGTTCAAGTTCAACATTTAACAATAAATTATAATATAAAAAGATGAAAATTATGCCCTTAAATATATTTTTACCTGGCAGTAATGTTGTCCTATTATCTTTGCACATTTGACGTGCAAAGAAGTCTCCTTGTGCCTTAGTGAAGGCATCTATCTCCTGCACCACCTGTGTAGTAACAACGGGCAACATCCGCTCTATCGTCGTGTAGAGCCCACTAAGAATTTCTCTATCTACACGGAGATCACGGCGGAAGTGGAAGGTCGGATTTAGGAAACATGCGGCTGCATGGATGGGCCTATGAAGTTGGTTTTGCCATCTCCTATCAATGATATCCCAAATGGGACGATATTTCTCCTCAATTCCACCATAGACTAATCTAATGGCCTCTTTGGCTCTATCCATGCCCTCATATATGTAGCCCATTGGAGGCTTCTCCCCATCTGCAACTCGTAGGAGCACTAGCAAGGGCTCAATAAACTGCAAAGTGCAAACATGTTTCACAAATAAGTGTGAACGAAAATAAACAAATAAAAGTAAGATATGATTAAAAATTTAAACATAATAAATAATTAAATTTTACCTTCACAATTTCGTCCATTGGTGTCCAAAACCCTTGCTCATCAAAAATGCAATCAGCCACAGCAATCCCTGCAGTGCTTGTAGAAAAGGATGAGGAAGACCACTCCTCACTAGTAAACATGCGCCTTAAGGCTGCCCTTGACCGAATCAAGGATTGCATCGTGATAAAATTTGTTGCAAACCTGGTGATGCCAGGACGAGACAACTCCCTCAACCCCGTGTATTGCCTCATAAGGTTAAGCACCCATATGTGGTTGTATACAAATTTGCATATGTTTTTTGTTGCTTCCACACATGTTTTGATCCATGGGAGCTTGCCAAGATCCTCCAACATGAGGTCAATGCAATGGGCGGCACATGGAGTCCAAAATATAGTAGGGTGCCTCTCCATCAATAATCTACCAGCAGCAACATAATTTGCTACATTATCTGTCACCACTTGCACTACATTCTCTTCCCCCACATCAGCTATCACCTCCTCTATAGCCTCACACAGGTATGTGGCATTTTTGAATTGGCAGAAGCATCAATGGACTTCATGAACACAGTGTCACCTGAAAAAATAAGCAAAACCAATTATTCAATAAATTAAAAACATAAATCAGCCATATTAAATTATTAATCACTAAATCAAATTCAAATTTCAATGCATTGAGGGAAGTACAATTACCTCGGAGGAAACTAGGAAATTAAGCGTCCTATTTCTCCTATCGGTCCAACCATCAGTCATGATGGTGCAACCAATCATCCTCCACTGCTTGCGCTGCTCCTCTAATTGTGCTTTCACATCTGCCACCTTTTGAGTCAAAAGTGGGCCCTTTAATTCATCTTCACTAGGGGCTTTGAACCCCGCCCCACATATGGTTATGGCATCAACCATGTTTTGCCAGAAAGGTGACCTATAACATGTCATAAAAAGTTACATAAGTGTAAAATGAAAAATTTTAAGTTTTAACTTTAAATTTGAATTCGATAATGAGATACATCTAGATTCTAAAATTTAAATATAAATTTTAAAACAATTAAACGAAAAAGAATTACATGGCTACATGGAAGGGAATGGTGCAGTAGTACCAAAAGTCTGCAATTGACTTTTTTTTGCATCATGTGCGTCCTTGTTCCAACCCATGCTCTCAAGCGACGGTTCGCGAACCAGGAGTAGTGCGTGGTACAAAATATGAGTCCACCGAGATTTACAAAACAGGGCCAATGCTAATCTGCCACTACCACTAGTAGCGCCACCAACACTAAGTGCAGCATAGGCGCAGGCGATCTGAACAGCACAAGCACTAGCACTAGGGCGTTATGGAGGCATGGAAGAAGCATCTCCAACGGCACCAAGTCCCTGTCCAACTCCAACACTCACCAACTTACGTTTTTCTTTTTCATTTCTTTTTGCATTTCAAAAGTTTCTAATTGCACCTGCACTTCACGAACAACCTCAAGAGGTGCTCTAGGGCAACCCACTGCATCATGGGCGGGTATGCGTGCAAGATGGTATTTTAATCTATTTATGCCTCCATGATATATTGTTTTGCGGTAGAAACATTTGGCATCTCCTCTTTTCATTCCGGGAAAGATTTACATGTTTCCAAGCGGGGTCTTTTCTGGGGTTTGAGACATTGTGAAAATAATAATATGGTTTGATTTGCAAATGAATGTGGCTGCAAAAGTAGGGTTTCTAAAATTATTTAAGTTGCAAGTAGGGTTTATAAAAATATATGCAAACTCAAAAAAATGATTTTACAAATTACAATGAATTATTTGTTAAAAAACACAAAAAAATCAATTAAAATCAAACTTACCTCTTAGATTTGGCTTGGAATGCAATGCAAACTCCTCCCAATCACTGGTAATGAGCTCTCAATGCACCTCCTTGCTGGTATGAAGCTCCCCAAATGATATATGACCCTGGATTTGTCTTCAACAACTTGTTGGTTGCCCTCTCTTCTCCTCCTATTTTTCTTCACAACTCTCTCTTCTCCTCCTATTTTTCCAAATGAATGAAATGAGGTTGCTTTTAGGGCTAAGAAGAAAATATAAGTCAAAAAAAAATATTAAAAAACTTGAGTTTCTATTTTTTTTGGGCATTTTTGACCTTTGCTGCGCCGACCACGTCCAGGGGTCGGGACTCGCCTGGACGCTGCGCGTCCGGCGCGTCCGGCGCGTCCAGCCTGGACACGGCCGCATCCGCGTCCGCGCGCCTAGGACGAGGCCAGGGTCGCGCAAAGCGCGACTCGCCGCGTCCGGGCGAGTCCCAGGACTATGGTTCCACCACTTTGCTGATTTGTTTTCACTGAGTTTGTAGGTCTGATTTTTATTTTTTTTTTATGTCTTCCTTCTTGTTTTGAGTTTGGTTTGCCAATAACGCTAAATAGGTACCAATAAGCATATACATAAAATGGAAACTTAAAATAAACTACACTACTGAAACAACCTTAAATGCATTGCTCAATTTAGTGGCCAAATATGATTTCTTCATTACATAATAAGATGCATACAACATATAACTTACAGCAGATTTAAAACTAAATATGTCTTATACCAAACTTTAACTTACAGCAATATAGTTCTGTGAATAGTAACTTGCTACAGTATCAAACCCCAATGGAATGCTTACTACTTTCGAAATCTAAACTTCTCCCACCAAAATCCAAAATGGGAAGCTTCCTAGGACAAGGGTGCCCCCTTTTGGTGAAGTTGCAGCCACTTAAGAGGGGAGTTACTTTTCTTTTGGCTGATAAAACCCTCATAAAATGGACGGCTGGCTGTAGCTGCACTTTTCAACCCAAAAACTCTTCAAAAAGCGAACAGCTCCTGTGCAAACAAGAATGGAGTCTACGGCTGCCAACCTTACTCAGAAATCAGCTCAAAAACTTAGCCAGCAGCTCCTAATGTCACCAAACTTTGCATCCAAAAACTGACCAGCAACCTTAAGGTGGTGTTTCACACCCTCAAGCAGCTCACAACGGAAAACCAAGCCCCCTCCAGGCTTACCCACTACAAGAAATCAGGAAACCCTAGCCTCACTCTTCCTCCAAAGCCAAACTTCCAAGTCAATGAAGCAAAATCATCCAAGCATGAAGAAGATCGAACTTTTTCTCTTGATATTTATAATTTTACATTGAAAAACACTATTCATAAAAGTGAGCACTATTCGCTTAAGTTATAACTTTTTCCACTTTATGAATGAATAGTAACTGAAAAATATAAAGTGACCCCTTCATTTTAAAAACACATGGTCCCTAGGCCAAAGATGGTGAAATAAAAGGTAAGTATCATTTATTTAAGCACAAGTATAACGCCAAATGCCATAATTCACCCTGCCACCATACTCCAGAGATCAACACTACAATTTGACGACCAAGTGTCCGTCCAAGAGACCCTCTATCCAGAACCATTAGCCTACGGGGGTCGACATAATAGGCTAATCCACTGATGTACAGGTGTCTAATTAGAAGGGGACATCACAGATCATTAAGGACCTCTATTATAAGCGATACTACAGAAGCAGAAATTACAAATAAATCACAATTAATCATTAATCAGTAATGTAGATGGTTTGGTTAAGATCTGATTGCCAGTCTTTTCTTGTGATCCCTAATATGAATTGTGAGGTAATTAAATTGCCAACTTAATTATGAAGTAATTTACTAATTGCAATTTAGCCACAATTAAAACATTCTTTTCAAATTGCCTATTAATTACTTGTTTTTTCAGTCAAAACCTAATTTTTACATTGCACATTTGAATTTTTCAGATAACAAATTGTATTTAATCATAGCAACCAACCATTGGATCAATTAGAGCAGACTCGAGGGCACTCATTCTTCAGTGAATATCTGTTTCCTTCTTGTTCAGATAGAGCCTAATTGCTACTCTATGGCCTTGACACTTGCATTTTTTGAAGGGCTTGGACTCTTGGAGCTTGATTGAAATTGACAAAATTATGGAAAATGGCATGCTGCTCCCAAAACCCACTTCGGTTTTACAAAGCAAAAAATAAACATTTGTTTTGGGCTAAGCAGTGTTTTTAACTTTGTTTGACTATAAATAACAAAAAGAGTGTTTTTTTTTGTGTTTTCAGTGTTCTTAAATTTCCCAAGTTTTTTCTCCAATTAAATTCCAAGTAATTGAATTACAATTATATTTGGATAGCCAAATCCATCCAGATCCTGAGTAATGTCACTATGAGCAGGACTACATCATCTCAATCTCACAATGCAACCAAAGAAACAAGAATGTAGAAAGTGAGAATATTTAAGATAAAATATAATGAATTATCATGCAAAGTGATGCAGACCTAACAAGCCACGTGAGCTCATACAACTGGCAACACTTTTTATCTCTACAATTTTCTTCGAATTCTGAATGCCATTATACAAAATTTTATCATATGAACTATGCAATGGTTTATAAACCCAGAACGATCTATTTTAGTCCTATGGTTCTCTGATTGTAGAAAAAGAGAAGGATGTTAAAGGCATAGTTTGTAATCTGCCTGACAGCTATCTTATCATGACCTATGGCAAAACTTGAAAGTATACTGCTGTATAGAATCATAGATTAAAACCCTAGTCAGTTTTGTGCATGCCTTGGCCTCATATATTATTTGATATAAAATTTTATTCCTTTAAAAGGTTAAAAGTAGTAGCTAATTCATTGAGACAACTGCCTATCATCACTGAATATCACATGTCAATGTGATTTTTCTCTTTACATTGGAAAAACATCAGAGCAAAGGACAAATTAAATAATCAGCCTCTGATGGAAAAAACACATCTTAATCATACTTATTCATGCACAATAAATCCATCCACTGAAAATGAATGAAACTAAAAGAAATACCTGCAACCAGGGGGTACCGTGAACCCTCTCAGTTCCATGGAATCTACTTGCACTTCTTGAAGAAGCGTCCATCTGCCTCAACCATTCAACAAAAAACATTTTCTTCAGTGCTTTTGTATACTAGAAAGTATGCCTATTATCCAGAAACCATTTTTGTATGAATGGACTCTGTCTTAGTTCTAACAAAGAGAGAGAGAAGGGAGGCCGGGAGAGATGAGGCCTGCACGAGGAGAGGATGATGAGATAGAGATAGAGAGAGGAGGAGTCAGTTAGGGGGTTGGCGAGAGAGGGAGAGGAGAGGGGAGAGGGCGGGCGAATGGGGAAGTGGGGCAGGTGGTTTGGGGGATGCAGAGCAGTGGAAAGAGAAGAAATGGGAGAAAGATGAAGGGGAGAGAGGAAGAGAGGGAGAGAGACCTTCTCACGAAGAACCAAAAATTGATACTTACATAACTTCTGAATTAAGGCTTCCAACAAAAATATAAACAGATGGAGATTCATAGAAATCATAAGAAGTAGAACTATCCAACAGGAAGCCTTATGCAACGAAACTCTCATTATTTCTAGGAATGACAGTGAGCTCATTTGTCAGCATCAAAACTGTTCAGTCAAAAATATTGTAGACTAGACAATTTCCATGTTTTTAATGGAACATATAGTAACCTTTGCTTTCAGATCCTAGATTCTTTTTATGCTCTTCTATTGTAAATAGATGTAGTTTCAAGTCCCATTGATATTAGTGTAATTTGTTTCTTAAATTATTTCTGTCCATTGATTATAATCAACATGCATTTCATATTTGCAAAGAAATGCATGCTAAACTTAATTTGTTTAATGTTTATGAGTCATTATCTCTCCAGCATTAGAAAGCTCCACACAATTTGCTAATATTAATGTAAAAAAGATAAATCAATGCTTAAAACCTAACTTTACTCAGATAAATTGACAATATATACAAGTTTGCATACCAGCTCCTGGCCTGTAGCACGACAAACATGTACATGCATTGCATGAAGTGCAGGAGAGTAGAAGCCAGTTGCATCAAGCAGATAAAGTAACTGATATGTAAAAGACAATCCTGTGAGAAAAAAAAAATTTAACTCATCAAACCAGGAGCTCATATATTCTGGCTCTAGTTGCATTACTCTTGGACTTAAAAGAAAGAAACATAAAACTAGCATCATCATCATTATGATACATCTGTACAAAGCACTATACCTTGATAACAGAGAAATATGACAGATCTATGTCATTCCAAACCATTTAAAATTAATTGCATATCAAAAAAATTCATAACCACCACACAATCTTTTCTTGCAGATAAATTCAATTTAAACTTGCAGCTGGTTTGGGAGAAGGGAACATCAATCACATTTTTTTCTTTGATTGAGTGAAACCATCATTTACATTTGCCAGAACATGACCAGTCCAGGTCTGTCAGGGTAGATTATCTTAATGGCTATCATATTTGTCCAACAGCCATTCAGAATTCAGTCATTTATCACAATATAATTGAAGCCATTCATGAGTTAAAGGAATCCTCGACAAGTAAGCCCCTTCATTTTCCTACCTCAACATTCAACCTAAATTTCTGTATATTCTCATCAAAAGAATCATATAGTGGACATTTATTCTGCAATTTGATCCTCCCCATCCATTTCATTCAGCAGGATTTCATGATACATGAAGCATTGATTTCTAATTGTATTTCTCTCATCTTTTGAGCACAAGTATGGGTAGAAATCCTTCTGGGTATATTTCCACCATTTATATAATGCGGTTTATGTGCCCCCCAAATAAAGAGGTTAGAAGTAGCTATGGAAAGAGGGAAAATGTTGAATGGAAGTCCCTCCAATGGTTCATATTTCATACACACTCAAACTTGATGATGAATCTAAAGAGAACAAAGGAAAGGCCACAGCAAGCAGTATTGCAGGATGATTGGGAAATTTTGTTGGGGCTTACTCAATTAGCAGTAGGCAAGATACCAATTACAAGGCAGAAATGATGGGACTTATCAAACGAGGTAAGTTAGCCTTGGTCCATATTACCCTTACCTAAGCTATCAAATATGAATTACAATCATAATTCAGATGTTGGAAAAAAGTCAAATGCCAAACTAGTATTTGAATAACCCCACTAATCAAGCAACTACATTGTTTGCACATCTCAATGACTTCTCAATCACCCCCAATACATCCAACCTTTTATAAATACTAGGGGCCACTAATTTAAAATATAAAATGTGCAAGTTGAGAAAGGATAAATACTCACTTTTTAAGGATTTATTATTCTTAATAGACCAATTGTATTCGTGTTGGCTTTCTATCTGTTTAATCGAGCTTAAATTATCAGTCCATCTTTCTTTTGCCCAATTGCAAAGGTTTATTGTTTTTTTGAAGGATTTATTTATTCTGTTTATTCTTCTTCTCCCAAATGTCAACTGGTTGTGTGTATTGTGTTCCTTTCCTGGGGGTTTATATTTCCTTGCATTGTATTGAAATCCTCAGAGCCCATGAGATTGAGACACATGGTCTCATCTCATGGAGCGTGTCCTTAGAAACTTTATTGGCTTTCTTTCAAGTCTTATTTTCCCTGCCATTTTTAAAGTGAGCAAAAATTTGCCAAGTGACAGTATCACATTTTGTTTCAAATGAAGTGAATCTTATTTTTATTCTATTTATTTGTCCCTCAGATTTTATTAGATTACACCACTTGTTTTGGTCTCATCCTTTCTCTTCTACAAGTTGTTTCAAAAGTCATTTAGACAAGTCTTTCTTGTGCTCAAAGTGTGCACAATGGTAACAAGTGTCAAAACCTTGCTGAGTATTTTTCTGAGTAAAGTTCCCTATCCCTCCATGAGTAAATGAAATAAAGCAAAGACACTTGGCATATCTTCATTATGTTTTAGCTTGTGAGCAATTTAGAAATCCTTTTCTTTTATTTAATGACCCTCTCTAATATTTTTAACAGTTTTCTGAATTTTTGTGAATTTTCGCAATACTGAAATATTTGACAAAATGCTGAATAGCAACACACAATTATAGATTTGTGACTCTTTAAGCCAAACAGAAACCTTAATTATAATAATTGAAAACCATAAATGTTTTTGATTAAGGGTAAAACAGGTTTTGATGGGGCCCCGAAACCCAGTACAAACAGGTTTTACAAGGACCTGAAACCCAAACAAAGAGAGGGCTGCCTAAAAAATAAGACGCAGACCATTAGCAGCCAAAACAACAACAGCCATAAAGAGAAAGACAAGAAAAAACTAGCTGCACGAAAATATTATACTGCAGCAATTAACTAATATTCAGAATATGTAAATTTTATTAAAACCAAATGATGTTTGAATCCACTTACAAGATCATGGATGAAAGCTCGGTCTCAAGTCTGGCCATACAGCCACTTAAGAGAATGATATAATAACAATAAATGAAGATCTAAAATATGGTGATTTCCTCCTCAAATGGTATGGCAGCTTTATATTCGTTAGACTTCAACCTTTCAAGAAGTCATGACCCTTTTTCAAATTGTGGAGTGGCCAATGGAAGTCTAGTCTCCTTGACCATCAATTTGGGAATGATAGCAGGTGCTTAGATGGTGTTTTGTACCTATCAAATTATATAACTCCTTCCAAAAAGCACTGAGGAATCTGTTGTCCCTATCACTTACAATATTTGTAGGCAATCTATGTAGCCTAATACAGTAACAATACTTCCCTTAAAAATAAATTTGCCACTTGGGGGGCCTTGAAGTCTAACAAAATAGCAAAGAAATGTGCATAATTTGTTAGTCTATCCATAAAAACATAGATGCAATCTTTCCCTTGTACCTTGGGTAGGCCAGCAATGTAGTCCATAGATACCCTTTCTCATTTCTAATTAGAAATAGGCAAAGTCTATAGCAAACTTGCAAGAAAAGTGTGCTTTTGCTTTGTTCTATTGACAAACAATGCATTTTCTAATATGCTTCAAAACATCTTAGGTCCCTTCCAAGAAAATCTTTCCTCGATCTACCTATAAGTTTCTGATAGTTTAAATGCCTTGCTAGAGGTGTATCATAGAAAGCTATCAAAATCTTTTCTTTCGTGTTGGATTCTAGAATGAGGAAAATTTTGTTCTTAAGGAGAATAAAACTAACTATCATTGTATAAATATCATTCTCACTTCCTCATCAACGAAATTAGTTGGAAAAGTATTTTTACTATATTCTACCATAATGGCAGCCTTCCAATCAGCAATAATAACAAAAACAAAACACACAAAGTAGGCTTCTTAGAAAGTGCATCAACCACTACATTTTTCTCTCTTTCACATATTCTATGTCAAAATCATAGGCTTGGAGTTTGCTTACTCATTTTTGTTTCCTGTCATTCAAATCATGTTCGCTTAAGTTAAATTTCATACTATTATGATCGGTTTTAACCAAAAATCTCCCACAAACTAAGTATTGCCTAAACTTCTCCAAAGCATGCATGATAGCCAACATTATTTTGTCATAAGTGGAGAATCCTTTTTCTAGTTCCCTCAACTTTCTACTTTCAAAAGCTATGGGATGCCCATTTTGAGTCAACACAGCTCCAATCCCTTTCTTGATGCATCACTTTGGATAACAAATGGAATAGAGAAATCTAGTACTAGTATAGGGCATGAGCTCATTACCTCTTTAACTTTATCAAAAACTTCTTGTGTTGATTCCATCCATGCAAAAGCTCCTTTCTTAGTCATATCTGTTAAGGCTTAACAAATCTCCCACAATAATTGCAAAGGCCAAAAAATCCTCTCAACTAAGTCAATGTGGTAGGAGGAGGCCAAGATAGCTTGGATTTTTTGTTGATCCTCCTATACTCCTTGGTGTCATGTCGCCATTTGCCACTAAATCTTGGGTTCACACCTTCACACAAAATCATGATGTTAAATTGACCTCTTGACTGCATAAATCAGAAAATAACGTTTTGGAAGTATTGAGTAGCTGCAACACTATTTTTGCAATGATACTGTCACTGTAACAGCCAGAAAAAAGAGTAGTGTGCAGGTATAGTCATTGTAGCAGTGATTAGGCAAGTGTGAAGTCGTTGTAGCAGTCAGGAGAGTGATTGGAAGATGAAGGGAATCACTGGAAACTGGAGAAAAGTGATGTAAAGTTAATCCAAAACCCCGATGCATCCTTTTGGCTATGCTAGAATGGCACCAAATGTTGTTTTTTAACCTGCATTTTTCGAATTTGTGCTTGGAAAGTGATGGCAAAGTGCTATATATGTAACAATTCAGATGGTAAAAATATAATTGATATTTACAAAAAGAGTTAAAGACTCTTTATAGAGATTTACAGAAGCGAGATTTAGAAAGTTTCTAAAACTACACTGAAGAATAACGAAGAGATAAAATTACAACATATTACATGATTGAGCATTAATAAGTAATTTAAATATTATTTTAATACCCTCCCTTAATGCTCAATCTATCAACTACACAAAGGTGCCCCTTGAATTTTACAAACTTATCTGGACTGAGGGACTTGGTGAGAATATCTGTTGTCTGATCCTCTGTTGGAACATACAACAACTGAACTGATATGTCTTCAACAAGCTTCCAAATGAAGTGACAATGGGTTTCCACATGCATGGTTCTTTCGTGGAAGACTAGATTTTTGGCAAGTTTGAGAACTCCCTGGTTATCAACTTATCACAGAAACAAGGGAGTCGGACTTGCTTGAGATATTTGCATATCTACAAGCATCCAGCGAAGCCAAACTGCCTCACAAGCTGCCTTAACTGCTCCCCGATACTCTGCTTCTGTCGAGGAAAGAACCACTGCCAACTGCTTTTTACTAGTTCAAGTGACTGCACCAGATCCCAAACTGAAAACATACCCAGATGTTGATTTTTTGTCATCAACCGAACCTGCCTAATCTGAGTCTGTGAAACCAATGAATTTAGGATCGTGAATCCTAGTGTAAAGAAGTCCATAATCAGAAGTGCCCTTCACATAACGCAGCACACGCTTTGCTGCTACCCAATGATCAACCTTGGGGGCTGTCATAAAGCGTGAAATGTAGCTCACTACAAAACTGAGGTTAGGTCTAGTGGCAGTGAGATAGATGAGGCTGCCCACTAGTTGCTTGAACAAGGATTGATCTACTACCGGTGAGTCTGATTTAGCTGACAACTTCAGCCCTTTTTCCATAGGTGTGGAGGCAGGTTTGCAATCCTGCATTCGGAACTTATCCAATAGACTTCGAGCATATTTGGACTGGGAGAGAAATATACTGCTCTCTATTTGCCAAACCTCAACACCTAAACAATAATGCAGAAGTCCTAAATCTGTCATATCAAATGAGTTGCACAAATCCTGTTTGATCTCATCGATCAAGTGAGTCGAGCTGCCAGTAATGATCAGGTCATCAACATAGACAACAAGAAGGAGGATATCACTACAAGTGTGTTTGACATATAGATTAGAATCAAATGGACTCCTCTGAAAGCCATGATCTGTGAGGTACTTGTCAATCTTGATGCACCAAGCCCGAGGAGCTTGTTTCAGACCATAGAGTGCTTTCACCAGTCTGCACACCTGGTGTTCTTTACCGACAACCTTGAACAGTGGAGGCTGCATCATATAGACTTCTTCCTTCAACTCGCCATTGAGAAAAGCACTCTTAACGTCCATCTAATGGACTTTCCAACCAAACTGGGCTACTAAAGCAAGGATGAGCCGAATGGTACTCATTTTGGCTGTATGGAGCAAAAGTCTCCTCGTAGTCAATGCCTTCCTTCTGTGAGAACCCCCTAGCAACGAGACGAGCTTTGTACTTGTCAAGGGTTCCGTCAGCTTTGTACTTAACCTTATACACCCATTAGCAGCTAATGGGCTTCTTCCCTAGCGGAAGATCAGAAAGGACCCAAGTGTGATTCTTCTGAAGACTACGGTATTCAACCTCCATAGCCTATTCCCACTTAGGAATTCCTTTAGCCTTTGAATATGTCTGATGCTCATAGACACTGTGAATGTTGGCCATGAGAGCAAAATTACCTGTATGTTGTTGTTTGCTCTTGTTTCTGGACAATCTCCCCTCAATGAGCTCATCATCATGAAGACCACCAATAGTCTTAGCCCACCATTTAGGCCGAAGAGGAGAAGTGCCAACATCAAATGCAATAGGAGGAGGTGGAACTGCTAGTGGATTTGGAACAAGTTCATCAGGTGGAAGATCAGTATCATCTGGAGGAAAATCAGGTTGAGCATCATCAAAAATAGAATCTGCATCATCTCTCCCATCAGGTAGACCTAACGGAAGACGGACACCCAAATCAGAAGCCTTCAAAGGTTGATCCTTAGAATGTTGCACAAACGAGGAAAGATGAAAAGGTCCTCGTTCTTCATCAAAGACAACATCCCGACTAAAGATGAGAAGATTAGTGTCTACATCAATCAATCGGTAAGCCTTCTGATTGTCACTATACCCTGCAAACATAAGCTTTTGACTCTTGGAATCCAACTTGGAGCGCTTGGCATCTGGAATCCATACATATGCTAAAGAGCCAAAGATTTTCAAATGACTAATCCTAGGTTTGTGACTAGTCCAAGCTTCCTCAAGAATCTTCCCCTTAACAGCCTGTGTAGGAGACCGATTAAGAAGATAGACAGCAGTATAGACTGCTTCTGCCCAAAATTTATTAGGAACACTCCTGTGTTGTAACATGGAGCGGGCCATCTCAATTGTTACATCCCCTCTAACTTAAAAATGTTTATGATAATGAAATTATGGTCGTTATGTTAGTTGCAAGTAACTGCTTTCATGCGAATGTGAAATTGAGGATAAAATAATTGTTTTATTTGTCGTAACTGTAAATGTAAACGATATTCTTATATATGCGAGTGATTTTCTTATTCATGTGAACATGAATGTGTTCATGAGACTATATTTAAATATATATGTATATATATAAACGTTGAGAACGATCTAACCATAATTCTTGTCAGTGGGTGCAGGATTGCCGACGCCACGAGGGAAAAGGAAATATCATCAGGGAAAGGACGTGGTTAACAAAGGATCAATTTTATTATCAAACCTTGAGTCAGTGTAAGACAGTGTATCGAAGTCATAACTTGGCCATAAGTAATATAATAAAATTATTGATTAAGCAAGTCAATTCAAAATAAATATATCAATAATCACCTTTTTAAGGAGATGCAAATGGTTATTAAATATTGAATTAATAATAATAGTTATAATTTTAATACCATTTATCTATATATGAAAACATATGGAAGATTTAAACTCAAAAATTAATGGAAATGGGAATTGGGTGTCAAGAATTGTGGAAGTGGTAATTTTCGTTCGCGTGCCACCCTCTCCTGATGGAAATGCCCAAGATCATGGGCAGTCGAGGGGATTCTTGGCTGAGAGTTTTGAGCGGTATATGGGAGTCTTTCATTTTCTTTTGGAGGGTTCTTCATTCTTCTCTTGATCGCAATGTTCTGGGGGTTTCTTCTTGGCAATCACTTGAGTGCATTCTGTGGAATCGACGTCTGGTTGCATTGAACATAAAGCTAGTCTTACTCCATTATTAATCCTTCATCAGTCGCAGCTCTAAGTTCTTTTCTTTCTTTTTGTGGGGAGACATTTACCATCACCACTTTCTCTAGATTTGTGCTCATTCTTTTCTTTCATCTCTTCTCCATCCTTGTGGGCGTTTCATCTGTTGTCATTCTCAATTTTTCTTTTGGGGAGGCTATAAGCGGTGGAGTCTGATATATTATTGGCATTTCAATCTTCCGAGAGGTGGTGGTGCAAGTTCTTGTTTTCGCGTCTTCTCCTCACTTGCTTGATAGTATCGTTGGCCTCATAACTTGACGTTTTCTTCAGACGAAAGGAGTTAAGATCTTTGAATTTGAATCTTCTTATTCAAGCAAGTCAACATGTAAAATCTTCAATGTTATTTGTATCAATGATTTCATCTTGTTGAACGTCTATTGTTTAGAAAGGTAATTCTTGGTTCGTTCTAGTCTTTTTGTATGTAAAAGGAAATCGGGTATATTTATTACCATCTGGAGTTGGTCTGTCAGGGATTTTTTTGTAGGAGAACCGAACCTATATCTTCCCTTTCCATCGAAATTAACTCTGCCAGTGATATTCTGAATATGGGTTCAGTTGAACCATTTAAATATTACCTGATGAACTTATCCTATCTGGTTAAACCGAATTATCTCCTCTGTAATTAGAAGTTGGTTAAATGCACTTTCTTGCTCACCCGAGTCTTTATGGTATATATATATGAGAGTCTTGAAAACCCTCTGTGGCCAATCAATCTCTTTTATATGTATAAACATTATAGTTAAGATATAACCTTGAAACTTAAAGAAAATGAAAATCAAACCAAACATTATAATTTAAATCTTGGGACAAATGTAATCATGCCAAGCAAGGGTGAGAGTGTTGACGGCACAGGAGTGCAAATAATGATAATGAAATCCTTGGCCAAGGTACTATGCTAGATAAGCATTTGTCAGCTATCAAGAACCAGATATACCCCTGGTCAGAGTGATCTTTCTAATTGGGAGTTACCCATAGTGAAGGATCCATCAGGTGGTATGGGTCCTTGACACCAGGCTCAAAGGCATGATGATAAATTATGATCCTTGTTGATTACCCTCGTGAAGGGACGGGTTTCTTCAGTTGAAGAAACACAGGAGGCCAGTAGGTCTTCGGATGGGCGGTAAAGCCCTTGATGATATTCCCTTTTCCCATGATGACAAAGTCAAGCTCAAGTATTTCAGCTTCTTAACTATATCTTCTTGAAACCCTTCTCTCTCCTTATATTTCTGAAATGTTTAGCTGTAATTATTGCTCTTGTATTTCAGAAGCAAAGAAAAGTTAGTTAATGTTCTTTTGCATTTATAGTTAAATGGAAATTAGTTAGTTGTTTCTTTTCAGCTGAAACTCTAAATTTAAAAGTTAGTTGAGAAGTTGAATATTATGTATTTATTTAAAATTGTTTTTCTTTTCCATTCAAAATGCAAAGGAAACCCTAGCATGAAAACAAGTTAGTTACTTTCAACTAAAATCAAGTAGTTAGATTCCTTTCTAAATTGTAGAATAGTTAGAGTATTACATCAATAATTGTACGATTGCGCCACTCGACAACACCGTTTTGTTGAGGAGTGTAGGGTGTGGTTAACTTGCGTTTGATGTCGTGTGTATCACAGAAGTTGGAGAAAGCAGTAGAACAAAATTCCCCCCCATTATCTGACCTAAGAGTGATTATGCAACAACCAGACTCTTTCCCTACTAAGGCCTTAAACTTCTGAAATACATTAAACACATCTGATTTGTCTAAGAAAATACACCCACATTTTACGACTGAAATTACCAACCAAAAGCAAGAAATACCTGCAACCAACAACAGAAGGTGTATTCAATGGCCCACATACATCAGCGTGAACCAACTGCAGTACCTTAGAGGCTCGCCATGAGTCACCATCCGTGAACGGTGTCCTATGGTGCTTCCCAGCCTAACAAGCTCCACAAACTCCATGATGCTGAGTCTGGATCTCACGTAAACTAGCTACAAGTCCCTCCCGAGCTAGCTAAGAGAGATAGTGCACATTTAAGAGACCATACTGTTGATGCCAAAGACTGGTGATAGAAGAACCCCAGCCTAACAAGCTCCACAAACTCCATGATGCTGAGTCTGGATCTCAGGTAAACTAGCTACAAGTCCCTCCCCAGCTAGCTAAGAGAGATAGTGCACATTTAAGAGACCATACTGTTGATGCCAAAGACTGGTGATAGAAGAACCCCAGCCTAACAAGCTCCACAAACTCCATGATGCTGAGTCTGGATCTCAGGTAAACTAGCTACAAGTCCCTCCCCAGCTAGCTAAGAGAGATAGTGCACATTTAAGAGACCATACTGTTGATGCCAAAGACTGGTGATAGAAGAACCTCGGCTGCCATGGCTAACTTTGGAGAATCACCTATATCCCCAAGTCTGTACAGACCATGATCCTCAATACCAACAACCACAGAGGTGTGAGTCTCCCGACCAACAACCGAACATTTGTGTGCACTAAATACCACATCCAACTAAGGAGAATGCCGCATAATCTGATTAACGAGAGAAGGTTTAGTTCCATGCGAGGAACGTAGTATACATTGAGGAATATGAGATTCCTTCCACCAGACTAAATCAACGATTGCCCTTACTGACAATGGTATACTCTTCACCTCCTCCAAACATAACTAAGTCGCTGAAAGGAGAGAAGTCTATGAACCAATCACGCCAATGGGTGAAGTGTCGCGAAGCACCTGAATCAATGTACCAGGCAGAGGACTTCACATGATCTGCAAGACTTTTAGCCATAAAAGCGTAAAAGGCAGATTCCTTCTACTCAGTGTGCTCGGCAACATTTGCTTTCTGCTGAGACCCTCCCTGCTTCTTTTGTTTAGAAGTCAAACGCTAACGACAATCCTTTTTCATATATATTTGAGGCAGTAATTACACTGAATGTTCTTTTTCTTAGGGCTGCCCATAGGTTGACCTAAGCCTTTCTGCTGTGAAGGCTGACCTTTCCCTTTATTCTTAGCCTGAGACTTGGCTGTAAAAGCTTGCTTTGTAGAGGACGAAGAGGCAATACTACCAAAATGTTGTTTCCAGCGTTCCTGTTGCAAAAGGATGGTACAAAGCTCTGGAAACTTCAAATCAACATTAGTCGGTGTAATTGTTGGTTGGAAATTTTGTATTCTTGTGAAAGTATACAAAAAGGTGATTTCAACCACAGCACGTGAGTTTGAACTCTCCTAATTAAGGGAAGGCTCCCCCTTTTTACAAAATGAAATTGATATGGGTAGGACAGCAATCGTTCCTCTTGTTTCAGGAAAGATTACGTTCTTCTCTCTTCAAAGAAAAGAAACAGTATACGTTGATAAAACTTTAATACGGTAACTATGCAATGGAATAAAGAAAGAGGAGATAAAGTTTCCTGAAAGCGCAAAGACTTCCGTTATTTCCTCCGGGACGGGAAAATAATTCAATAAGCACAAAGTCTTGAAGAATGAAATCCTATCAACCTTTTTTCAGAACAATTACTTTATGGAAATATACAACATAAAACAGCGTAAAATCTGTAACTATGAAGTATCTATTAACTATTCTAGATGAGAGTTAATACTAGCACAAAGACTTGCAATTATTCTCAATTTCTAACACTAACTATGAATTCAATTCTCACATTTACAGCACAAAGTCTGCAAATATTTAAATCGAATCTCTTTTCAGCAATCTTCAACAATTCTCAAGTAATCACAATATAATAAAACAAGGATTCAGCTCAAAGTCTGAAATTCCAGCTTCTTGATATCACTTGAAAATTCACAATATTCCACTATAAAGCTCAAAGACTTTATGAGTACAAAATTCTGCAGAGTTTTCTTGCTTGCTAAAAAGATAAAGATTACAATAGACCCCTCAAGTATTTATAGGAGGAAGGTCTGGAGAAAAAGGTGGGAGGATCTCAACAAACTTGAGAAAATCTCTCAACCGATAACTAATTGCGATTGACTTATTCAAAATTACAATCCAAATTGTGATTTGTCTTGTAAGATTTTACATGTAATTACATTTTCAAAAATTGCAAGGAAAGAACACTTGCAATTGCAAAATTTGTTTTTACACATATATTGTCGAAAGTAAAATTACATAAAACAATCTAAAACTTTCAATCTGTTTCATTCCTATCTTTGAAAGATAAGAATTTGCTGATGATGGTCTGCAACTCATTTGGATCTGGACCCAACGTGTTCTTGGCCACTGCAACTGTCTTCAAAATTACATCAAAGTATCTGATAGTTGCCAATCTATGCTCTTCATAATTAGTTTGCATTTTCTCAAGGATTGTTTGATGATTGACAAGCTTTTGAATCGAATCCATAGAAAACTGCTCTGATTCCATTTGTTGACGAAGACTGGCTGCCATTTCTGAAGTAACTGAATCAGCTTCAAGTAATTCATCTTCTTGATTTAAAACCGTACAAGAGATCTTCTCAAAACTTGAAAGAATATCCTGCTGAACTTCATCATTCATCTCTAAAGTGGCCTGGATATTTTTGATAAGATCTTGAATGACCAATGATCTATTTGTCATAAGTTCTTCAAATTCTATGTACTTCTCTCTGTTTGGCAAGATTGAATTGCTGCATAGAATTTGTAACTTAACTTGATCTATCTCATGCCAGATTTTTAAATCCTTCTCAAGTGATTCCAAACTCTGCTTGAAGACTTCCAAAGTTTGATTCAGCTTTATCTTTGCTATTCTGACATTCTTGAGAACTTGCAACGTCTTCTCAATCATTGGAATGCTTTTCTCAATCAGCTGAATTATCCATGAATCAATTGCTTTAGCCTTTTGCGCAATTCTTTCTAATTGTCTAACTGATTCATTTGGAGGAGCTGTAGATAGAGAATCAACTGCCTCTGATGATCCTGTAATCCTTTGAATGACTGAAACCAGTTGAGCATTGTCTTCTTTGAGCTTTTCCTTTTTAGCTAAGAGTTCGTTATAGCTTTGTGTTAAAATTGTCACTGAACTCTGAGCATCCTGCATCATATTGGCATGAGTCTGCTTGCCCAATTCGACTCTTGTGAATCTGTAGTCAGATACCTGCATTTCTTCATGCGGTTTATCAACTAAGGGCTCTGCAATTTCAGCATATTTCATTCTGTTGCTGTCAACAAAAACTTGTGAGACTGTTTTAGCTTTCTTTGCAACCATCGGTCTTGATTTCTTCAATTTTCGGAAATCAAAAATATCAGGAGACACTGCTTGTTTCTTTCTTTTGGGAGCAACTGAATTCAACCATGGAGGAAGATCCAAAGTTGTCACATCTGAAATAGCAACTGCAGTCTCTGTAGAAATGGGCTCAGTTTGTGATACAACAGAAATCCTAGATGGTGCCTCGGTTTGTACAGCAACAATGTTTTGCTCAGAAGACAAATTACAACTAGAATTGGCCATGAAAGAATCAAAGCTTGTTACAGATGTATCCATTTCTGGAAGAGTCATTTCTGACATGGCTGGAAAGATTGGATTGATATCAAAAATACTCTTGAAGTTAGTAGGCAAGTTCATCATGGGAGTATCCGTTACAGATGAAGACTGATGACAAGTCTCTTGTGGTGGAATAGAAGGAACAAAAACGGTGGAAAAGGAATCAACATCACTGTCGATAAGGGACATAGGAGATATGACTGATTCTGGTATTGGAGCTTCAACGTGAGGAGTTATCTCACTTAGAATGGTAGAGGTCTCAAGAACCTCGCCTTCTTCTTGCTGATCTAATACCTGAATCTGCATTTCGTTGACTTCCTTACCCTTTAGTTTTTCCCTATCCAATGGTTGTTCTGGAGCTCTGCTTACTTTCAGCTTGATTCTGGTACTTGAAGAGGAAGCTCCTTCTTTTGATTGTTCCCTGATTTCTGATTTCAATCCTCTAGGACCAGCTGGGTCATCTTCAGCTCTAACTTTGATTTTGATAGTCTTGACACCTATGCTTTTGAGCCAAGAGTTGGTGTTCGCCAAGACTGATTGAAATCTATCAAAGATAGAGACGGATTCCTTTTGAGACCATTGAATTGCAGGAATGGGAGCATTAGCAACTCCTTGTTCTTCGTACTCAGGATCCAAAATCTGCCTATCATCAATTACTCCTTCTGGAATTAAAGTCAGATTCAGGTCAATAATTTGCTCCAAAGTTAGCCTGCAATAATCCATTTTGTATATATCCTTCTCTGTACGGAGGTCTGCCCAAATGTCCTCAATGCGGTGAACATGAGTGAAGGAGGCTCTTTTTATTTTATCCTTCATCCTTCTGTAATCAAAATCCACCCTAGCTTGGAATCTCTTCAATGTTATCTCCTGAAGTTCAGTTTCCATTGCTTTGGCTCTTGAAGAGGTTGTCAAAGAATACCTGCCAATTACCAATGGATTATGTGAAGAAATACCAATTCCAGACTTGTGTTGTATAGCTTGACGTGAATGAACTGCCATTAACTGCCTTCCCAGCTCCATCAGAATGATCTTATCAGTCGGATATCTTGGAAGCATATAAGGTTGGTCTTCAAAGCATCCAACTCTCATATAAGTGAATGTAGGAAATTGAAGAAACAAGCAGCCATATTGATTTACCTTATTCCAAGCTGCCTCAGATACCCTGTTATTTACCAACTCTTTATCAAACAAACACATAAAATAACCAAAGAAGGCATCTTGAACCCTTCTATAATGTGCTCGACTTGGAATAAAAGTCAGCTGGTCATAATATTTCCATACAGGCACCAACGATCTGTCACCTTCAGGAGATAGGCCTGGAAAATGCCTTAAGGAAGCTGCTATGTAAACCAAATATGAATTCATATAGAAGGTCAAAGTGGTAGACACCTGTGCAAGCTGTTCACACAAACAATCACTGATTATTTCTCCCCAGAAAATTGGATGTTGTGCTTTTCTAACAACCACCATGAACTTATACATCCAGTTTTCAAACACATTAGAAACTTTCAACCCTGCAATTCTACTCAGAAGAGTGATCATATCGTTAATTTCTTCTATAAAATCAGACCGATACAACTTGGGCATACGGGTTGCACAAGGTCGTGTTTTTAGAAGCCATTTAGAGTTGATATGTTTAATACAATCACTCTTTTTCTGCTCAAAATGTCTGTGAGCACTCTTCAATGAAATCTCTGAATAAGTAGTTGCATCAGGTACTCTGAAAACTCTATTGATTGTTTCAGCATCAAGTCTGATAACTACGTTACCATCATCATCCTTGATTGTTCTGGATTGTCTATCAAAGCGTGCTGCACATGCAAGGACGAATTCTGGTTCAAGGGCAGCAACAGGAAAAGAAGCCACCAAATGAATATGACTCCTCAGCAATTTTTGCATATCAGAAGAAGTGGATTTCTCAGCTCTTTCAAGAAATTCGGACATATCAACATGCCCGATTTCTGTGTCTTTGATCTCGTCGATATTTGAAACGACGCGAGACGGAGAAATCTCATTCTGATATTTGTCAAACTTATATTTCATCTTTTTGCCTGCTGGAGAAGTTGGCTCGTCTGTCATTGAACAGGAATCTGCAAGACTGCGGTGAAAACCCCATAAGGTCAGAACATCATCAGCATCAACGTGAGTGGACATGGCAAAACTCAAACCCTAGAACAATGAAATGGACTTTGGAAGAAAGATGGAAGGCAAATGAAAATGAAATCGAAATGAATGGAATGGTGGCAGTCAAAAACAGCATGTCTCTTCTTGAAACAGCAAGATAAAGAGATCTTGGCTTGGATTTGGAATTTCGTCCAAAAAGGTCAACTTTTGTGCTTTTTAAGGCAATTCGGGTTTTTGAATGACTTCGGCAATTTCGGAACTTTTTGACACTTTAACAATTTCTGCTTTTTGCAATTTCGGGATTTTAAAGAGCTTTGACAATTTTCACAAAGGCAATCGGGATTTTTCAGAAGTTTAACAATTTCTCAACCTTGCAATTTTTTAAAAAATGTTATTTCAGCTGCGAATCCCGAAATTGTATTTTGGGGCTAAAAATCCGAAATGAGAGACAAAGTGAATTATTTATTTTGGAAAATGATAATGGATGTTTTGAGGTGAATGGATGAAAATGGTAGAAACGAATATGGTATATGATAGCTTATTGCTGGAAATGGATGGTAAAATGAAAAAATACGTTTTCATCATACGGCAGATTTAAATGGAAATATGTATTATATATGGAAGTATGGAGGTTCAAGACAAAGATAATGAGTATGTGTAAGGCAAAATGAAAACATACTTAGAATAAGAAAACGCATTTTGAATGAGCACGAATGGAGGCAATATGATACGAATGTGGTTTATAAAAACGCGTTTTTATGTGAAGGCGGACTTTTCAGATAAAGAAACGCATTTTTGATAATGAAAACCAGTAAGAAAAACGCGTTTTTATGAAGCTAACAAAAATACCAACAAATATACATAAATAAGCATTGGTAAAGGCAGTAAAAAAGAAGAAAAATGCGTAGAAAATAAAAAACGCGTTTTATAACAGACATAAAAATCTAAAACGTGGAATGTAGAAGACAATGACATTTAAAAATAAAACAAAACGCATATAAATGACAGTAAAATATTGAAAGAAAGAGGAAAAATGCGAATCATACCTGAAGTGAGTTGTATATGACAAATTTTAGAGAGAAAACCCTAGACGCGTGCAGAAATAAAGAGAACAATGGCTATTTACTGGCAAATATCCGAATTTTGAGCATTACAATTGACTAAATCTCCACGAAATGGGGAAATAAATGCGAAGAAGAATTCAACCAGCTCGAATTTGAGAAGAATCGGACTTTTCAGAAGCTTTACATGCTTTTTTAACAAAATCGGGTTTTTGAAGTCAAATAACAATTTCACTTTAAACCAATTCGCACTTTTCAGACCAAAAAGCAATTTTCATTTTGACAAAAATGAATACTTATGAAAAATTCGGACTTTTCAAGTCATTAAAGCAAAATCGGGTTTTTGAGTCATTTTAGCAATTTTGCTTTTTGTCAAAATACAAAGACCTTAACAAATTCGGGGTTTTTTGAGTACTTAAGCAATTTCGGGTTTTTGAGAAACTTTAGCAATTTTGCTTTGGAGTCTAAATTTCCCTATTTGCTGAGTTGCTCTGAAAACCCGAAATTAGCCAAAAAGACACTAAAAACAACTCAGAAATTGACGAAAACGGAAACGTAAAGAGGAAAAAGAGTAACCCAAAGGTTAATCAACCTAAAACAGAGATTTGCCACTCTTTGCACCTCGTAATACGTGCCTTAGAGAAGAAAAATCTCAAGTTTTAAGAAAATTTTGATTGGTTACCTAAATTTTAAAATGAGTTAAAAATTTAGGATAACAGTAATGTTGAGAGTTTCAACAAAGTGCTCATAAGACTTCAGTAGGCTTTTCAAAGTGATGACTACCATGTTTTCTTCCTCCATCTTCTGACCAATCGCCTCCAACTGATCACGGATGTCCTAAATCTTTGTCAGATGATCCTATAAGGAGATTCTCTCATCCATCATGATAGAGAACAGCTGGTTCTTTAAAAAGAATGCACGGCTCTTTTCAAAGCTTTCATGCAAAGTTTTCAAATGCTCCCAAATCTCAACAGCTGATTTTCCGAATGGAACCTGTGGAAGCTAATCATCAGTAATTGAAAGCTTAATGAACATCACCGCTTCACAATTTTGCTTGTCAAAATTTTCCTGGTCTTTACCCGCCGTTGTGGGACGAGTAGCAATGCCTAGAACAATTTGATCAAGGTAGCGATATTTGAAGATAGCCATCATTCACTGCTTCCAAGTATTATAATTTTTGTCATTAAATTGTTGACTACCTTCCAACATAATGTTGGTCAAACTCGTCATCTTGCACGTTTTTCGAGGCACAAAAAAAAGGAAAACTGAAGAGACAATACAACAGATTGCATTGATCCCAAAAAACTGAGGCAGTTCCAGGCACAAAAACAAGGTAAACCTATTGGCACAAATCTCAATGCACGGATTACAAGGCACCTAAAAAAATTTGATGCCTACCCAAAAATCTTCACAAAAAACCCAAAAAGAATCTACTAATAGAAAAAAAAATTCAACTTAAAACAGAGGATTTATTTCGGAAACCCTAGTCGCCAAATGCAGGTCACAGGTTTTTCTTGTAGAAAATGCCAAAAGAGTAACTAGAAATCGCGCCGACCAGGAACAAAGAAAACACATTTTGAAGGGATGAAAAATCGTGGCCAGGTTGCAGGAAGTCGTGCCCAGAAATATAGACAAAACACAACCAAACAATGCGCCAAAACACGAGCAGAAAGTCTAAAAAACGCGGGCCAAAAACCTTCAAAAAACGCGGCTAGAAAGAAAGAAATCGTGTGCCCAGAAGAAGCAGAGAGTCACGACCAGGAGAGACAACAAAACGTGACCAAGGATACTAAGAAATCACGAGCAGAAGATAAATAATAAAACGCCAGAAAGCTTCAAAAAAAACGCATTTTTCAAAGCCCTCGATTTGTACAAGACCTCACGCAATTTATGGTAATTGCGTCTCCAAAAACGCTTGCAGCTGACAATTTCTCAAAAGGAGACAGATGCAATTTTTTTTCTTTCTCGAACCCAGTCAAGAGCCAAAAATCAGGAATGAATGGCGCCAGAAAAATATTAAAGCTCCCGCCCAGTCGTTTGGTTCTAATACCATGTAACAATTCAAATGGTAAAAATATAATTGATATTTACTAAAAGACTCGAAGACTCTTTATAGAGATTTATAGAAGCAAGATTTAGAAAGTTTCTAAATCTACACTGAAGAATAACGAAGAGATAAAATTACAACATATTACATGATTGAGCATTAATAAGTAATCTAAATATTATTTTAATAATATACTGATGAGATATGATGAGGAATAAGCTTTAATAACTCCACCTTGTTTTTCTTGTCTTGGATGTTGCTGAAACTTGAACTTTATCTTGCAAAAAAAATGAATATGGTGGCTCGGTGTGACACTCAACAAAGAAGCCTCAAGCTATGTGAATATGAAGTGAAGCTTCATGCTTAAATACTGAATTCCCTTAATATGATGAATGCTGGAATCATTATGCAATGTTTCATACATATGAAGTTCATCAATCCCTTCAACGAATTTCTTAGTCTCCATAATCCTTGCATCATTTTCTTGATCCTTAGGTGTGGCTGCAATAGGAATAGAATTTTCCGCTTTGTATAAAGAAAAGTGAGCCATACTCAATTGTAAGCAAAGATCATCAACTTTTTTTTCTTTATCTTCAGCATACTTGAAAGCAAGATCCCTATCCATTAGCAATCGCAAGTAATCTGATTTCATCATTTCCAATGCTTCTTTGATATAGTATAATTGGGTAAGAGTGCCTCCACTTGCAACTCCCTTTTGCCTCTCCTCAATTTGAGCTTTCCAAATGAGATCTTCAATGTATTTGTGAGTATTGCCTGCTCTTGTTAACACTTGCACAACTTTCTCATCTGTAACCACAAGTTGGTTCTTCAACTCTTACAACACTAAAGGTCTCTAATCAAGTTCATCAAGATGAATTGGGCTGCCACACACTACATTTTCTGATTTGCTATAATTTGTAGGAACCATATCATCATCAAAATCAGCCATTTCACTAGTTGCTGCCTTGCAATCCTCTAGTAAGAATGATGGGACAACGTTATGAACAACCCCAATATCATCCAATGAATCCATCTCTTCACAAGGCCTATCGATAACCACCTCTAAATCACCAACATAGAGACACATGTACACCTCACTTGTAAAAGCAGCAAGTGACTCTTTTTCCTCAATGTCCATGGTATTGCTCTATTGGAAGGAAACATTGTGGAAATCATTCTTTTGATTGTTTGTCCATACATCCTCGTTTGCTGATTTAGTGAACTCCAATTCAGCAGATTGTTCATTCTCAACACTATCATGAAGATCAATGTACTCCACTTTGCTAATAAAAACACTTGAAGAACTAATTTCATCCTCAATCCTTGCAGCATCATAACCATCAAAAACAACTTCAGCCACTTGTATCTCTTTTCCAACTTCCTCTTTTGTAACTATTTGTTCTTCCTCTAGCCTCTTCACCCTTTTACCTGTGCATTGGTGATTAGGCTCCTAGGTTCTTTTGCACGTGAAACAAAGATTTTGTCTTCTAAGTTCATTCCTGTTGATTTCCTTTTTTCTTGTGTTGGTATACTTCTTTACCTTGGTATCTGCTTTCTTTGCTTCTACAGAAAGAGAATCTAGCACTTCTGGATGCTCTAAAAACTTTGTTAGTCTTATCATATTTCTCGAAATGTTGCATCATCTTTGACATAATCTCCTAAATAGATTTCATAGTGCTCGCCGAAACCCCAACATACTGAAACGACTAAAAGCTGAACTAAAATTTCAAGTTAGAATCCACAGGATGGCAAGTTCACAGGCTCTGATACCACTGTAATATGCTGCCCTGTTCTACCTTTATTTTTATTTTATTTAATTTTATTTGATGTGTTTAGAGAAGAAGACAGAAATGCAGAAGACTGTTTTTGTGTTTTCAATACATATATAAATATTGCAATAATATTGATCTGTAATGAGCTGAAATAACAATATATGAAAATACCCACAACCAGCAATAACTAAAAGTACAATATATCATCAAAACTAAAGATACCCAAATGGTGAAACGACATTACAAAGCAAATTCAGACATACCCATTTGCTGATTTCAGATTACAGTGAATAATAACAGCAAACCAACAAAACTGGTCTCATAAAACCCTAGACATCTCCTCCAAGAATGGCCTCCAAATGGTGCGACTATATATCATTGAGTTGCCAAACCCTAGGTTCCCAAAATTCACACAAGAATCTGCTCCAAACCCTAGGTGTCCATGCAATAGCAAGCCTTACGCTTCCCTAGGCAAGTGCGGCCAGCAATGGAGAGGGAATGAACAACAAATAATCCTCCAAGTCCTCCAATTTGCCACTCATCAAACAGCAATATCTATCTAATACGGAAATGTTAATGAACAATGAAGTGTAGCTATGATCCCTATATGGAATCACCGAGAGATCCTCCAAATTGTGTCTTTCAACAATGTGGAGAATGTTGCATGCAAGGGGTTTCGTCCTCACAAACCAAGAAGAGAAGAACCAGCTCCTCCAGCAAGAAAACCAAATATCCAGTCCAGCATATATCAAATGAGAGCCCCACACCTTCTTTTATAGCTTATTCATTGCTTTTTTGAAAAAGCGCTTTTTTGTTCTCTTGTTGTTTTTCGTTGCTTTTTTGAAAAAAAAAAAATTGGCTTTTTCATTGCTTTGTTGCTTTTTCATTGCTTTTTCAAAAAAGCACTTTTTCAAATAACTTTAGGTCCCACTTAAGTTGCACAAATATTTACCCTTTTAAATATTTTCCCCTATGTCTCCCTTGACCCCCATTTTATAAAGCAACTTTATAAAATAAATAACATAAGTTAAATATTTAATTTAACTTTAATATTTTTATGTTATTTTAAATAAATGCACAAGAACATTTAAATATTAAAATACTGATATCAACTGCTCCCACCGACACTTCTAAAAATAATAGGATAGACAACTGACTTCGTCAATGCCCGAAACTAACTTACTAAAAATAGTATGGGAGAAATCACAAAAAACACTCTAGAAAAGGGCATTACACAACTCTCAACCATACCATGTTGGATAAACTGTCACCAAAGTTCTCTAACCATAACCCCATTAGCCTACGGGAACTACTAAATAGGCTAACTCAACCAAATTGTTGAATAGGTTAGGAAGGGGACATTTCAATCAACCATATGTATTGATTATTAGGGTCTTTCTTTTCTATTTTTATGATTCTTTCACATTCTTTCCTAATCAGGAATGTCACTCCTCCATGCCCTTTGCCACTTTTAGTTAGCTCATTCCAAACTAATATCTTTCTATAACCTTCGAAATCATGTATCCTACAACCCTCATACTCATGTGTTTCCGTGAGTGCAATGATATATTTTCCTTCTACTATGGGCCCCAACCCATGCGCCCTCCTCCAAGGGTAGCCTCTAAAATTCCAATTTACCATTGAGAGATGATCCTGGGGGCCCCTCTTTCCTATTTATTATGTTCCATGTTGTCCCTAAATTGGGCTTCCCCTTTATATAACCAAGCATCATATCCTTCCTTTCTTGTTGTTATAACTTTCTCCCATTCTTTCCTTCTTTATTCTAGCTATGATGGAGTTAGATCCTCATCTATATAAAATGTTGTGACTTTGAAGAACCTTTTGCTTCTTAGAATTGTGTTCCTATCTTCCCCCACTTTTCAAGGTTACCCTTATATTTTTTGTCTTTTCTCCTCTGTTTATTTTTCCAATTTTGTTTGCTTGGAGGATATGTCCACCCCATTGAAGCTTATCCAATAGGAAGTCTCTTACTACCCTGCTAGTGACTTCTCCATCTCTGTGTTCTTTCAACCCTTTAATTGCTATGTTTGTTGCTCTACCCTGTCTGTCTTTTTCTTCCCACATTTGTAACTTGATTTGTTTCCTTATAACCTCTCTTTGTGCCTATGTTGTTTGTTTCACCACTTGTGCCGATGGTTTGGTCTCTTCTAATTTTCCTATTAGTGTATTTTCCTTGGCCTCCCTATTTGTTAGAACTAAATGAAACTCTTTGGTATGTTGGGTATCTTGTTTTTCACCTGCTTGAGCTTTGTCTTTACTCTTGATTTGAATTAAATCAAATTTTAGAGCCAACATCTCTCGTTCCCCTGCTTCCATGATGTGTTGTACATTGTTTATTTGATCTTTAAACAACTTATTTTCTTGTGCCAGCTGCTGGTTGGCTTTTGAGAGCTCTTGGAACTTGCTATCTTTCACCTATTCTCTCTTCTAGCATGTCCAGCCTCCTTTTCAGATCCATTAATTCCTTGGCGTACAGCTCAGAAGAATATGTTAAAGGGGTTGTCACGGGACTATATAGCTCCTAACTGTCCAGATTTTCCTCCCCTCCTCTTATGATGGTTTCAGGGTGTTCCTTGGACTCCTGCTGTCTCAATTCCACTCCCAACTTTAGCATTGCTTTTGTTTGGTTTTCTTTCTCGGTTACCAGCAGATTTAACTGATTTTTATTCTCACCTTGTGTTGTTGGATTAAACTGACTTATACCTGTTAATTTTTAGGATCAGAATTAACATAAAGCAGAAAATGCAATACATGAACAATAAACACAGCACTTTTAACCTAGGAAAACCCTCCTACCCGAGGGAGAAAAACCCAACAAAGAATATCTCTTATATATCAAATATAAGGAGCAGAAATCTGCTTTACAATCAGACCCTTCTCAAGGGCGAATTAATACAATGAATAATAGCATCACTCCTTGATGCAAAGATACACATGAACATGATTCTCCTTGAATTAGATCTGCTGCTAACGAATGATGATCTGCTGCTGAAGGTGTGAACTTGAAGTTATTGAATTGATTATTTGATGAAACATCTTCACCTTATATATATACAAAACAAGGTGTCTCTTCATATAGGTCGGCCTCCCTTAAGAAATATAAAATATAAAACATAATTTGTAATTAAGGCCAACTTGCCTAATTAATTATTTATCATTTAATTTTGAGAGAAAGATATCTCCCGCCGCTATAACATCAACACTCCCTCTTAGCTAGGGATGTATCTTTCCAGATATCCAATGTCATGGAGTCTCTCAACATGACACCCACAATGGCTACACCCATTTGTGGAAAAGAGTTCATCACGGAGTTTGTCAACGTGATATCGTCATAGAGTCACTCAACAGGACGTCCACCATGGCTACTCCCATGTGTGGAAAGAAACATGTGCACAAGTACCCATCTCAGAGTCTCTCAACGTGATGTCGTCATGGAGTCTCTCAACATGACGTCCACCATGGCTACTCCCATGTGTGGAAAAACACAAGTACAAAGGGTTCATCACGGAGTCTCTCAACGTGATGTCGTCATGGAGTCTCTCAACATGACGTCTCATCTCAGTCTCAGAGATGAACAAGGGCTCGCACCCCATATTTCTCCGTCTCAGAGAAATATACACTACAAGGGCTTTCACCTCATATTTCTCCATCTTAGAGAAATATACACTACAAGGGCTTTCACCTCATATTTCTCCGTCACAGAGAAATATACACTGCAAGGGCTTCAACCTCATACTTCTCCATCACAGAGAAATATACACTACAAGGGCTTTCACCTCATACTTCTCCGTCACAGAGAAATATACCCTACAAGGGCTTTCACCTCATACTTCTCCATTCTTCAGCCTGCGTGACTTCCTCACAAGACGCATCAAGCTCTTCCTCCCTTGAATGCAATCTCTTATCATCCTTTTGCTCCTCAATCCGTCCTGGAAGCATTTTTAGAGAGATTACTAATAGTTCAGAGAATTAAATTATCTTGAAAAGAAATACCAATGCTAGAAGCATACATAATTCACCATTCCAATGCATGAATTAATAACTACATAAAAGATTCATGAACATTATTCAAGGATACAAACAAAAAATACTTATCTCTTTATTGCACGCTCAATCCTTCCATTGCTTTTAGTTGCCTGTTTCAAATTTGAAGCAAACCTATTCAATCTATCCTACAAGTTCTTAGTCAAAGTACTGGACTAGGACCTAGTCCATCGTGTTCCAAAATTGTGTTCTCTGCAACAACTCTTCAGCTTGGACAAGCAATTCTTGATTTACTCTTCTTAAGTCTTTTAAATGTTGTATTTCAGCTTGTAGACCTGCAGGTCCACCACCCACCTATACAGCTTCAACATCTTCCTTAAGCGGCTCAGGAAGAGTAGCACTTCCTTCCAAGGCATAAAGAGAATCGGGAAGATCCATTTCTTTCAGCTTAACTCTAGTGATCTCACTCTCTTGCTGTAATTTTCCAGCCTATGCTCGAATTGTCTCATCAACCTTAACAACTACGTCCAAGAGTGGTCCCGCTACTGCGCAAGCGTAAGTCTTTCCAACATGCCCGCACACTCTACAGAGACATCAAGCGTAGAGGACCCTAGTGACGCCTTGAAGAGGATGGAGGCCTTCTCAAACTGAATGATGTAGCCATACCCTCAATTCTCCCTTAAGGTTAGCTCTAAACCAAAACGATGCGGAAAGTAACTCTAACTAGAATGTACACCAGGATCCTGATGTGGGCAAGGTGTGAGCATTGGTCAGAGGATCTAATGCAGATGCAGAGCTGGAAGGGAACTCTAACCAAGAATGTGTCTAGAACAGACGAGCATGTGGTCAGAGGATCTAATGCAAGATGAGTTGAAATAACTCTAACCAAGAATGGCGCCGAGTGATGGCGAGCATGTGGTCAGAGGATCCCTACAACTACTTACTGAAAGTAAATAGGCGGCAAGCCAGCCTCTTCCACTTATTCAGTGGGAAGTACATGTAAATTCAAAGAGGAGAAGAGAGAATTGCTGACAGTACTATTGTTCAGCTTACAATAAGTTAGAGAGCCTGCCAAGAACACAAGATTAGAAGCTTCAGATGCTGCAATAATTTTTAACTAATCTCCAATGCCCCAAATTCCTTTAGTATCAACTTCTCACTCACAAATGAATTTTTCCCAAGTCTGATATGACTGATTATGACAGAAAATTGCACAGACCAGCAACACAGCAACTTACTAAAATGCTCACAGATCACTCAAATCTCACCCAAATCACATGAAACTAAATGCATTCAACTCCTAATATGATGGCGGCCCAAAAGTGACTGAGAAACCAACCCAAATGACTCCTATTTATTTTGCATGGAAATCAATGCATCCTTAGAAAAGTACGGCCCTCAAGGAGGGGCAATTTTGCTCCATAAAATCCAAGACACAAGCATAAAATCTGAAACTTGGCACACTTGGTCGCCCCTAGCAAGAAATCAGATTGGTTAAATACCCAGAACTGCAATATTTTTATTTTCAAAGATATGAGCAAATCTTAAAATCAGCTGTGATATTCAACAACTACAAAATGAGACAGAAAATGCAAGCTAGAACTCCAAAATGCAAGATAATCAACTGAAATGCAAAACAAACCTATTACAAACTATCCTCTCAACTAGTTGCTATCTTTCAAGCAAGAAGATGAGCCATTGCTAGGAGGTGTGCTTTCCTCGAAGCGAGTGCCTGAAGACAATTCAGCAGCATAACGATGTGGTAGACAAAAGATCCCAAATGAAGAGCTGAGGCCTAAATATAAAGACATGAGGAGAGTCTTCTAGAAACTTCAAGAAGGGCGCCCAAAATTAAATTTGAATTCAACACTTTTCCCTCCAAAAGGTGGCGTCCTTTTTCTCTTAATATGATATTTCACCTTTTATAAAAAATCAATCTTTCCTCAAGAAGGCGTCCACTTTCACTAACCCATAATTTGGCCTTAAAATATGAAATATCTCTTAATGAAGCATTGACCCATAAAGTCCCCTTTTTTAAAACAACATAAAGTTATAATGCTAGGCCAAGGGGGGTTATAATATTAAAATATAACATTATAATGTGAAAAATACTTCTCTCCATAAAAATTGTACCAAGAGGCCAAAAATCCCAATACCAACTGTATTGGCTGAAGAAGAGAGCCAATCGCACTGCCGCCAACAGGACCACTGCCAGAAATAGAATTTACTAAAAATAGTAAATTCATGAAGTTGCTCGAAACACCAAACCGACTATGCCACTGCGAAGCTCTCTGAAAACCCAGAAAGAAACCGCAATCCAATTTCCAAACTTCAAGCAACAACCTCCTCAAAAACAGGAAACCCTAGTTTCACCATCCGAGTAGCCTACGGGTCTCCGGAATAGGCCAACGGTCAACTATAAAGATCACATTTGAGAAGGGTGCATTACATATATATACAAAACAAGGTGTCTCTTCATATAGGTCGGCCTCCTTTAAGAAATATAAAATATAAAACATAATTTGTAATTAAGGCCAACTTGCCTAATTAATTATTTATCATTTAATTTTGAGAGAAAGATATCTCCCGCCGCTATAACATCAACAATACCCTCATCTGATGCTGCTTGAGTATTGTAGGTTACTTTGGGAAGTATTGCTACAATTGTTTTGTTTCCTAGCTGTTTTAATTTCCTTGTTATTTTAACCTGTCTGTGTTGCAAGATCGTCTTATACTATTTAGCATTGACATATGGCAGGTATATTCCTGTATCCATTTCTTTTGTTTGAGTTTGTTTTTGTTTTTGGTGTTGCAATAACAGTGATTCTAGAGCTCTGTAATGTCCCTTATGGAATTATAATAAATTTTTCCTTTGACTTTATAGATTAGGATGTCAAACTTTGCTAAAAGAGCAGCTATAATGATTGGTTACACGAGTATGTTATATACATGTGAAGCAAAATGGATATTATGATAATCACAATAATGTCAATATTCTGATGTAAACATCTCAAAATGAATCTAAACTGATAATTGACTTAAGAATGCAAGTTGATAGTAAGAAAACAATCGCTGTCTCTATTAGATCTCTCTAAAGTCTAAACTCATGCGATAGAATATGTTTAAAGACTATGGCATCAATATAACTGCTATTTCTGGTTCATTCCTTCAAGAACATGCAATTGACGAGTTAGGAAATTGATGCCCTTCACTATCTAAGATTGTGAAAATGTGCTCATGTGAATCCCAATATTTGGCACTGTATCAAATGAATGCACTTATTTCATGCGTCCATGGTATAGGCGGGTCGAGGCTATTTGAGAGCACTTAGCTCTGCTGTCAAAAATATAAATATATCTGCAACTGATCCATGGTTTTAGGATGATCTCTTCTCCTTCTTAAATAGCCTTCCATGATGTGAGAAGTTGTATTGTTTCAAAGGGTGATGTCTTTTGAATGGTCATGTCTTTTGCATATAACATAATGAATATTTTTCTTTACTAACTAACTAATGATTGGGTCGGCTGTCTTTCCTTGGTTTAATGAAAAACTGCCTTAAAGCTTAATTTATTCTTCCTTGATTTAAATTGCTACCATACTTGACTGGGTCGAAGTTTTTATTTTCTGTTTCCCACAAATACAATCGTTGTTTGTTTTGCAAGTAAATTCTGTATTTAGTAGCTGCATATTAACACATGCTAAATCTGGATCGTTGTATTTTTATTGGCAATCAAATGGGGTTCTCACAAGCTCCTGTAGTGATAAATGAGTATTTTATGGAGCTCTCCTAATTGCAAGGAATGATATAAGGAATCAACATGCCTGCATTGGTAGCCATTCGGCTCACCCCTATGCCCACCTCTTTTCTGCTAAATTATTGCCCCTCTGTTGATGTACTGGTCATGCATCTATTTTCTGCAGTTTATTTTTATGATTGAGAAGCCCCAAATTTAAAACATGTCATTTACCAATGTTCATGAAAGCCCAAGATGGAAGCTTTGAGCAGAAACGCCAAACCCCAAACAGACCCTGGATTAACCATAAAAAGAAACGAGGGCTTAAGCGAGTTTAGGCACTCACCCGGGAGTTATATGCCCCACCTTTGCTTTTGTGTTAGCTGGCACCCACTACAACCTCCAGACAGATTGTTGACAAAACCCTCGAACACCAGAAAAACCCGGAGTCCACCCTTCGATCAGGTAGTGCAGGTCATTGTCCGCCCTTCACCACCAAAGAAAAGGGAGATATTACCACTAACTTGGCCATAAAGCTGCAATGTCTGTGGCGAATGACCTGCCATATTACCTCATCATGCTGCATTGCGGCTGTTGCTTACAATTTCAAATACCTGAATATCCCCACTATAATTCATTGAGACTCCTTAGAATTCAGATCTTTGATAATTCTTATGACAAGCAATCCTGCTAATAGTCTCAGTAAAGCAAAACATGCCAACACCTAAAGACTAGGATTTTGATAAGAAAGATAATAGTTGATATTGGGAATATGACTAGAAAAACTTTACCTTGAGCTACAAACATGACTGAGAGCAAAGTTTTTTTTTTAGGAGTGCCAAAATTAGTACCAATAATTTTGCTAAAGAGTTAATCCCAAAGCATTTAGCCTTTACCTACTTGCATACCTCATTTTGAAACCAAAATGGCAAAAACAACAAAAGCATAGACTATCTACATTTGTGACTATTAAATCATTTGTTTTGTTTTAACCTTTTCATTCTTATATGTTTGTGGTTTATGACTTAGCCTTTTAAGATATATTTTTTGGTTTTGAATTTTTCATTTGTTTGGATTCTAGAGAGTGTTGTTCAATGCTTGTTTTCTAAACTTGATTCCATAGGGATTATAATGGTAGCTAGTTTTAGCTAAATGTGCCAACCCTACTCCAAAATCAATCCAAGTTCACCTTTGTGAAGGTGTGTAGAAATGATAGAGCATATTCCAAGTGGTGGGACATATGTTTAGATATGCAATAGGTGAAAGCCTTTTTGTGTAGCATTCCTAGCATGGGAATGAATACCTTCCCTAGGGAGAATGGTGTGCATATGCTAACTCGTAGATTTCTAGAATATATTAGAGCATAGGAGGAAGTAGATGCAACAATTTTCCTTATAACAAGGCATTCATTGAGGAGAGAAAGGGGGTTTGTTGAGCCATAGCTCATATGGACCAGCTAGGACTCGAACCTAGGACATTCCATTTGTCGCTAGAGTGCTCAACCAACAGAGCTATTGGCCCCTCTTTGGCCAGCCCATTGTCAGTTTGAGTGTGGCTTATTTCCAACACCCCCCCATAAGCCACACTGTTGGTGCTTGGGGCTCCTAGCTTAGCTCTAATACCACTTATTTTCTTCATTTATTGCATGTAGGGCTGCTTGTGCAAGCATGGATTTTTCCTTCGTAACAAGCTCCTTTTTCCATTTTTTTGTAGATTCCACTTTTGGTTTGTCAAGAACATCCTCCCTTTTGTTTTGTTTTGGAGGTTCAGCAAAATCGCTTCTACAAGAACGTGTTAAATGATCAAAATTATTGCATTTGTAGCATATGATATTATAATCCATTAGAGGGGCAAATGGATTATAGTTTCTCTTTAGAAAACCCAAATCCCTTCGTGTACGAGCTCTACAATCTATTGCCTTGTGACCAAATTTATTGCAAAAGAAACAATAGCCATAAAAGGAGTATTAGAACCTGTTCATTTGTGCTCGCCTTTGGGGGAATGGTCTCTTGAAACCTTCATTGTTGTCTTTGGGAGGAATGCTGATTTTTTTAGTACTATTACCTTCTCTCTTTTTGAACTGGCATCATTGATGGAGCCTTTGAGCATATTTGCATAACTTTTGGACTTTTCTTCATTTGTCTGCTTCAATAACTCTATGGCCTTGGAGCATGAACCTTCTTTGATTGTCTTTTGTTTTTCCTCAAAACCAAGACCTGTCTTGATAAATGGTGATCTTTGGGTACTATTACCTTCTCTCTTTTTGAACTGGCATCATTGATGGAGCCTTTGAGCATATTTGCATAACTTTTGGACTTTTCTTCATTTGTCTGCTTCAATAACTCTATGGCCTTGGAGCATGAACCTTCTTTGATTGTCTTTTGTTTTTCCTCAAAACCAAGACCTGTCTTGATAAATGGTGATCTTTGGAAATTTATAATATCTTCCAAGATTTAGGTGCTCTTTTCGTACTTCATGCTTCGATCTGATTTTTCCAACTCCTTCCTTAAAAAAACTTCAAGCTCCAACTTCTCACACTCCAATTCCTTTGCCTTCAGTTGGTCTCATATAACTTCTTCAATTCACTTTGCTTCCTCAATTTGAACCTTCAGATCCATGATCATTCTTTCTGATTCTTCATGACTTTGAGATGATGTTACTTTACTATCTTCTTGAAGTCATCATTTTAGTCTCAAATTCCTTCTCTTGAGCTTCTCGATCTTGTTGTAGGCAAACTCGACTTCTTTCTCAAGATCATCTTCTTCATTATCTTCAATGTGTTCTTCTTTTGAATCTCTTTCTTCTTTTCTTTTATCTTCATCCTCCTTTACCTTCATCTCCATAAAGAGTATCTCCTCTTGATCACTATCGAAGAAGCTTCCATACACACTGCTTTCTTCAAATGAGCTACTTGCCCCTTGAATGTAGAAACTCTTTTTATGCTTTCAAAAGTTCATCCTTCCTTGCTTCCCTTGTGCATCCCTTTTCATGTTATGATGTTATTTCCTTTCTTTCCTTTTGTAGTATTCTTCTTCCTCTTCACTACTTTCACTTTCGGCTTGTGGGCATTTAGAAGCAAAATGACCTATTCAACCACAATTGAAACATTTAAGAGTAGACTTACCTTTATGTTTGTTGAATCCTTTCTTGTACTTTCTTGCAAGGTGGGCTTCTTCATCACTTGAACTTTCACTTGATATATGTCTATTATTCATCTTCTTGGATGTTTTGAAAGCGACTTCTCGTTTTGACGGCTTCTCCTTCTCCATCCTCATTTTGTATGCCATGAGGATCCCATGCAACTCATCCATCCTCACAGTGCCTAGATCCTTCATCTCCTTGATGGCAGAAACTTTTGCATGAAATCTCATTGGAAGTGGTCTCAAAACCTTTTGCACAATTGTTGCCTCCTCAACCTTTTCTCCAAGTCCACAAATAGATCCACACAAAGCAGGTAGGCAACAGCATCCTCTTCGTCCTTTATTTTCAAACTCTCAAATTGCCTTATGTGGGTTTGAGGCTTGGCCTTCTTCATCTTGTCATCTCCTTCATATATATTTAACTTATCCCACATATCTTTAGCTGATTTGCAATGCATAACCTTCACAAATTCCAATTCAACTAATCCACACAATATTGCATTTTTGGCTTTGGCATTGTTCTCACTTGCCTTCTTTTTAGCTTGATCCGTTAATGGAGTTGTAGGAGTATAACCAACTTCAACTAGTCTCCAAATATCATACCCAAGCGCATTCAAGTAAGTCTCCATTCGTTTCCTCCAAAAAGCATAATTTGATCCATCAAATAGTGGTACCCTATTTGAGGAAAATCCAAATCCTTCCGCCATGTGTGTTTCCAAGATCTACTTTCAAACAGACCTTCAAACGGTTAGGCTAACTCTAAAGGAATCGGCTCCAATACCACTTGTTGAGCTACAACTCATATGGACCAGCTAGGACTCGAACCTAGGACCTTTCATTTGCTATTGAAGTGCTCTACCAATTGAGCTACTGGCCCCTCTTTGGCTAGTCCATCGTCGATCCGGGTGTGGCTTATTTCCAACAAGGTCATAACAAGCCACATGCTTCCCTATATCCTAGCATTGCTTCTTTTTTTTTCTGATTGGTAAGTTGTGGGAAGGGGCCCACTCCCCTTATTAATTTATAAAAAATAAGAAAGAAAGAAGATGCCTAAGAAGAGCTAAGGAAAGAAAGAGAGACTTAGACCCCTGAAAGAGTTGAAGAAAGCCAAGAACAAAACACATGAGGCATTCAGCCCAAACCCGGAACCAAACTAAGCTTTTTTATCATGCTGCGAAAGGAGGGCCTCCATAGTCCGCTGAGAACCCTCTTCCACAGCTTCAATTCTTTCCATACGGAGTTTCTCGGCCTTGGATTTCCGACCTTTCTTCTTTGAAGCTCCACAATCAGGTTTAGTTTTGTTGCTATCCCTTTGAGCTATCCTGTATTTCCGTGGAGGAGCCAAAACTAAATTGTGTTTGAAATGCTCAAAATTTTATTCCGGATCGATCCTCCATGAAAGGGTAAGTGCCATCTAAATCAGAACCATCAACCTCCAAGTCAAGTAAGAAATCTTTTGCATTGTTGATAACCAAAGCAGAACGAGGAGAAATGGTAACCGCAGGAGGCTCAAGATGAATCTCAGGATTAGAATTAGAGGAAGTGAACTTCATGTGGTTCCACTAGATGAAATCAACATCAAGGACACCAGAATTTTTCACCCATTGTTTGAGCCTGATATATCTCGTGCCAGTTGATCGTTGCGTAGTGCAAGCCTCAATTTTGTGTCCCATTTTATTACAGCGGACACTTGAAGGGAAGCCCCTCGAAATTCAAAAACTGTGTCCAAGTGCCAATAGATGAATGAATTTGAATGGAGTGGGGGAGAGGTTTGGAAATGTCCACCAAAGCACAAGGCCTAGTGAACCTGCAAGAAGAAATAGCCTCCTCCAAATCAATCTTAACAAAAAAACCCACCTGATTGATAAGATTTTTTATGAGCTCTGGATTCTGCATAACAAGAGGAAAATTGTAAAGCTTGATCCACATAGGAATGTTTGTGGCCTTGGCAGTGGCTAGATCAAAGAAAGGAGTCCTTGGGGTGAGAA